>VDFB02000003.1:229726061-229755199 GCA_007258455.2 Sequoia sempervirens | reverse complement strand
ACCTTTTTAACCCCCTTCCTCCAAAAAGGTATTTTTTACTTTTTATTTAACTTTTTATTCCTCCAACTAATCCCAAACTTCCCGAGGCTGCCATTTGCAAACCGTATATCGGATCACCTCCGTTCAAAAACAAAAATTGCTTAATTTTTCGAGCTCTATCCAATGGTGTCCTTCTTTTCTTCTATCGAGATGTCGTCCAGGGACCCCTTTTTCCTTCCCCGACTGCCCTCTCGAGGGGGCATACCCTCTTACCATTCCTCCATTCCTTCAGCTTGGTCATTGGGGCATCATTAACC
This sequence comes from Sequoia sempervirens, assembly GCA_007258455.2. Taxonomy (NCBI): domain Eukaryota; kingdom Viridiplantae; phylum Streptophyta; class Pinopsida; order Cupressales; family Cupressaceae; genus Sequoia; species Sequoia sempervirens. The sequence goes on along the minus strand of VDFB02000003.1, from coordinate 229,754,903 downwards.
TTTTCACGCCAGGTGCATCACCATCTTTCACCTCTTGCCTCATTCGCATTTTATTTTTCTTCGAAACACTGTTATCCTAACAATATTTTGAAGAGGGGCAAAATGCAGACATCTAAATTTAATCACTTCCATATGATTAAATTTACTGCCTTTCCGTCTACCATATTAATATTAATTTATTAAATTAATATTATACCTTTTGTCTCATATCGGTAAAGTATTTAATTTAATAATTAATACTTTATCTTTCACCCTATTCCTCTCTGAATTAAATAAATATGCTAATTTATTTAATTTAATCATTTTCCCCCTTTTTTTGATTTAAAAATCAATTTAAAATTCCTCATTTTCTCTCCTTGTCACATCCTCCATAATCTTGCCCTAATCTGAATTAATTTAATTAATTCATGATTATGATGTGCATCCTCTTAATCAAGATTAATGTCACATCCTCCTACATTTGCCACTTGCCTCTAATCTTCCATTAATTAGCCTAATCCAATGTTTGCACAACCTTAACCAAGGTCATTAGCTAAATTTAACACCACTTTTTAGTCAACCTTGTACTTACCTCTTTTGGCATTGACCTCTTTCCCATGTGAATTTTAATTCACATTTATTTGTCCTAGATTTCCTCTCTTTTATATGTGAATTTTAATTCATATTCTATCCTTCCAAGGTCAGAACCTTGAATCTGTCACCGCCTCCACATGTGACCAAGTCCCACCTTTTTGGAGCCCACCTTTTATCCTCTCTAGATCCTCCTAGGAATGTGAATTTTAATTCACACTTATTTCCCCAACCACCTTTCCTTTTCCCATGTAGATTTTTGAGGAATTCCAAAATTCCTCAAAAGTCCCTTTCACTCCCACTTGGGGACAAGGAATCCCTTTTTGAGGAAATCTCCTCACTCCCCAAGGTGCTTGTCCTTCCTCCACCTCATGTACCTTTTTAACACCTCACTTACACCTCATATCCCCTTATCCACTTCACCCTCCACATGTCAAGATGTGAGGGCTTGTGGGTTCTCAACCCACCATAGCCCTTCATCTTGGCCTTATTGGATTAATCTTGACCATTGAATTCTCTAGAGAATTCAAATTCTTCTATAAATACCCCCTCTTTAAGGGCATTTAGAACACTTAGCCATTTGATAACTACATGCTGCCAATTTGCATCCTCAATCATCCAATATCATCTAGCTATCCATCTTAATCATTTTGCACATTCAATCTTGCATTTAGTCATTCAAGCAATCATCTAAGGAGCACACAAACCATTCCAAGCAAGGGCCAATCAAGGAGACATCAACAACAAGGAAGGTGAAATCAAGCTTCTATCTTGTTTTGTCTATTTTCCTTCTTATTTTATCTCTCTTTGGCTAACTTTGAGGTGTCCTTAATCTTTTATCACTTGCATTTTTAAGGTATTTTGCACATTAGAGTAAGATAAATCTGCTGCATACACCCTACATTGTGATCATTGGTTTTCTCTTCCATTATGTTATTATGATGCTGAGTTAAGAGGTTTTTATATAGAGGGTAGTAAGAAGTTGTAGAGGATACAATTTAGAATTTTTTTATGTTAAATTTTTTTAGAGTTTTCCCTCCTTGAAGTGTTAATTTATATCAAGTTAATTGGTCTATTTCAATCTTGAAACCTTGTTGATTTGATATAATTTGCATACTAATTTTCCCCTTGATTGAGTATTTTCATAAGATTCATATTCTCTTTAACAACTTTTTTAGAGGTATAATTTCTAAGGCATATTCAAATCCTTCATTAAAACATCTAAAGAAAGAATCCAACTAATAACTTTCAGATCTAAACAAAATAAACTATTTTGTATTGATGTCAATTGATAGTGAGGCATGTAGAAACACCATTAGAATGACAAACAAAATGGCTTAAAGAATGAATATGGTAAAAGGCCATTCAAACACAAGGTTTTTCAAATTTTATCTTAAACTACCTTCCAAAATTAATAGTAATATTGCATAAGGATAAATGTGTTTTATTAGAATATAATTTATTTCATCCTTTTATGATTTGTATAAGAAAATAAGAATCTTACATAATATTTTGTATGATATATTTAAATGATCATTTAACTAATGATTTGTTATATCACTATAGCTTTTAAATTATTTTACGTATCTATTTTAGTTGAATGTAAACATGTAATAAATGAAAGTCAACTATTTTAAGGTGAATACTATTAAAAAAAATTGAATTCTCTAGTAAGGATTTGTTTAAACAAATTAAGGATTAGATCTTAATTGAATGTAATCATATTAAAAGTTTAAGTCAATATCGTATAATGACTTTTTTTTACATGCATTAAAAAAATCTAATATAAACACATTTAATTAAGAGAAACAAAACTAAACGAAACTAAAAATTGTAATTCATGCCTATGACTTGTGTATATGTCATTTTCTTATAAAGCCTTTGTATTTGTGGCATGTGGGTTGGTCATACTATTAAGACCTTTTTACCTAATTGTAAACTATAAGATAGATTCCTATTAACACAGTAACACCCATGCCATACATCATGGGGTTCGAACTTGTGAGTCATACCTTATCAGCCTACAAGTTCTTAATACTGAAAGATTGAAAATTAAGCTACAATATGACTCTATTGAAAGATGAATAACTGTAATTTTATTCAACTGTGTAAAATCTGCTACAAGAGTTTTGAAGACAGCGAATAGGCTGTAGAAAAAAAACTAGATAAAGGAAATAAAAACAAAGCTAATAAAACAAAGAACCTAGGTAAAGATGCAGCGAACAATTTTTAAAGCTAAACAAAGCTAAAAGCAATATACGCAAAATGCAAACTGCTTTAAAAGTTGCTTTAAAGCTAAAAACTATCGACTCATTCATATCTTCAAATACTTCATGAAATTCTGGGATCTATTTATAGAAGCATGTTTTGCCTCGAAATTCATTATATTGCGGTTTTTGTTAGGGAGCGAAGTTCAGATTTACTTGTAAAAGTCCTGTGTGGCAAAGCCCATAAAGAACGATGGAGATGGAGGTGGGGATGGAGGTGTAATATGGATGGGATCCGTTGCATGATGCAATTTCAAAGGTTAAGCAATTCGTGGAAGGGAAGGTCCAATTCGGAATTGAGGAGTATATGATGATTTATACTGAAATCTACAATAAGTACTCTATGATGAGTTCGCGGAATTGGAAATTGATGCAGTCTAAATATGAGAAAACTTTAGAAGATCATATCAATTCAATATTTGACCCCGCACAATTGATGCAGTTTGAATATGAGAAAACTTTAGAAGATCATATCAATTCAATAGTTGTTCCCGCACTGAGGGAGAAAGAAGATGAATTTCTTTTGACAGTAGTTGTAAAGCAATGGGAAGATTTCAAACGAATGGTAAGGATTCTATTGAAAATTGTGTTTTTTCAAATTAAGATCTTCCCAAAACCCAATGAAGCTGCTCAGAGCTGCTTCCTTAAAATGGTCTATAATGAAGTTTTGCATAGTAATGTGCAAGCTGCTATGATGGTTCAAATTAATATAATGCGGGAGGGTGAGAGAGTTCTTGATGGGACTGTATTGAAGAATGTTGCGAGTATGCTGTGGGATTTTGGGATGGACTATTATAAAGATTTAGAGTTGGCCATTTTTTAAAACACCGCCATATACTATTCGAGAAAGGCTGCTTCATGGATATGTGAGTACTCTTGTCAGGACTACTTGTTGAAAGTTGGTAAGTGTTTAAGGTTGGAGAAAGAAACAATTTCAATGCATTGTGTGCATCAGAGTAGCCGAGCTAGGTTTGTAGAAATGGTAGAAAATGAACTTCTTTGCAAGTATGAATGTCAGCTTTTGGAGGAAGATTCAGATTGCCATTCATTGTTGAGAAATCACAAGATGGGTGATCTTTCAGAGATGTTTAAGCTGTTTTCTGGTATAGATAAAGGCCTTCAGCTCATTGCCAAAATATTTAGACAGCATGTTACCGGGCATGGTGCATCATTGGTTAAACATGGAGGACAAATGGTGGTAGAGGCAATAAAGGCAAATAACAAAAAAGAAATGATTGCAAGTGAAAAAGATCGGTTTTTGAGAACTGTTATCCAATTGCATGAGAAATACTTACAATGTGTGGAGGAGAATTTTATGAACCACTTCCTTTTCAAAAATGCACTCATGGCGGCCTTTCAGAGTTTTTGCAATCAACAAGTTGCAGGGAGCAGTATTTGGGAATTGTTGGTCACATTTTGTCACAATATTTTGACAAATAGAAACATGAAATATGTAGATGTTGAAGATGTCCTTGAGAAAGTTGCAAATATTTTTACCTGCGTCTATGACAAAGACATGGTTGCAGAGTTGTATAGGAAAAAGCTCGGAGACAGGCTTTTGTCCCATACAAGTTCAAATTTTGATTATGAAGAAAGCATGCTAGCCAAGTTGAAGTTTACATGTGGACGACAATTTACATCTAGAATGGAAGGCATGCTTACTGATTGGACATTGACAATGAAATCCCAATCAGATTTTGAGGAATACCTCAGTCAGAATCCTCTTCATCCTCGTTCTGGAATAGAATTCTCTGTGACAGTGTTGACATCTGGATTCTGGCCAAGCTATAAGTCACCTGATTCACTTGTTCTTCCTCTTGAAATGGTGAGACATTTAGACTCATTCCAAGAGTTCTATAAGAGAGAAAGAAAGAACAGAAGACTAACATGGAAATATTCTCTAGGAACATGCATTATTATTGGAAGATTTGACCAAGGTGAAATTCAAATAGTTGGAACCCCTTTTCATGCAAGTGCACTATTGTTGTTCAATGAAACAGAGAGGCTGAGTTTTTCAGAAATCAAATCCCAGTTGGGTTTGGAAGTTGAGGATACAATTGCATTGCTGAATTCCCTTGCATGTTCAAAATACAAAGTCCTAGGTAAATTACCAGATACACAATCTGTGAGGCAAACAGATTGTTTTGAATTCAATGCAAATTTTTCTAGTGAAAAGAGGAAGATCCGACTTCCGGCACCCATAGCCAATGTAAAAGAAAATGTTGGGAAGGATGTGATTCAAAATAGACAACAGTTGCTTGATGCTTCGATCGTAAGAATTATGAAGAAAAGAAAGGTATTAGCTCATAAGGAGCTAGAGATGCAATGCATTGAGCAGGTTAAAGACGTGTTCAAGCCAGATATGAAGGAAGTTAAAAGGAAAATTGAGAATCTCATAGACATGGAATTCTTAGAGAGAGATAAAGAAAATCCTGACATGTACAATTATGTACCTTGACATTGGTTCAGAGAAGAGGCCAATTAGATATTTTTTTATTTGATTCTTCACAACTTATTTTAGCACTGAACTTTATAAGATACCTCAGTTGAGTTATGTTGATTGATGGTAGATAGTGGGTAACCTCACTGTTTGTTTCCTCCGTGCTTTTTCTTAACATTGAATTTGACCATGATTTTCAGATTTGCTTAAAGGGTGAGAAGATACAATATGAACGATAGATTTAATTTGTCCCTGCCCAGATCATAGTGTGAGTGCAATATAAGTAAATCTGTATTTGTCTATTCATCAATATCAGCCAAAACAAAATACATATAAATTTATCTTATCAACCAAAACTGCCTGGAGTTGTGAGAATCTATTAGAGTTCTGCATATCTTTACTCGTTTCATATGATCAAAATATTGTTTCTTTCTTGTCCTATTTCTTCATATACTGTTATTTTTATCTCTTTAAACCCAACAATTGGTATCAGAGCAAGTTTGGTTGCAGGGGTCTATTTTCTTTTAATGAGAAGAGTTGCAAATGAAGGGAGAAAATATAATAGTGTTAGTGAAAGAGTGTTGTAGAATTTCAGATTTGAAAAGCGTAATTTGTTAAGAGAGATTGGTTGTCTAAATTAGACATTGTGAAGGAGAGATAACTACAATATTTTTTCATTTTGTTGATTTTGAAATATTGTTACTACTAGAAATAGTTTGAATTTGTCATAAAGGTGAAATTTATGATTTTTGGAGTATCAAAATGAAGACTTTGTTTATTTATCAAGATTTATGAATTCAATTGAAACTAATTACTCAAAACCTACAAATACACAAGTGCTTGATTTTTGAACACAAGCACAATGAGATTAACTAAAAGAAAGCAAAGAGAAGGATTCAAAAGCCCTCTTCACTATTCAACAAGCAAGATAGGATTCAATTTTTTCAAGAATCGACATAACAACAAAATCAAAAAAGCTTGGCATCTTTTGCAGAATGTACTTCCAAGATAGAGAAGGTAAAAGCTATCAAATTACAAATGCTTAGAAGATATTTTTATGAAATATTTTGAATCTATGGAATACTTCTTTACCCGAGTTATGGGACTAGTAAACCATATTTCAGATTTTATTGAGTTAATTTAATAGAATAAAAAATTGTTTAGATGTTTTCCTTCATGTTTTGATCCTATTGTTGTAGCTATTGAAAAATTTGAGGATCTAACCTTGTTATCTACAAATGAGCTTATGGGATCTTTTCAAACTCATGAGCAAAGGATGAATCAATCCACCACAAAATTTATTGAGCAAGATTTTCAATCAAAGGTTAATATTTCAAAGAAAAAGGGAAAATGATCAAAAGAGGCATCTATAAGGGTGTAGGAAGATTTAAAGGAAGAGGATGAAATAACAATTTCAATAGAGGAGCCAATAATCGACAATGTAGAGTTTATAGTCATTAAAGAAATTCTAACGATAATTAAAGAGGCAATCAAAAATATGAAAAATCACATGTACAATATCACTATTGCAAAAATAACAGCCATTATGAAAGGGAGTGCTAGAAAAAGAATGAACAAAATACATAGTTTTCTCGGGAAAATGAAGAACAAGAAAATAATTTACTTTTTGCATGCAATGCTACAAAGGAAGAGTCAAAAAATGTATGGCTTCTTGATAGTGGTTGTACTAGTCACATGATGGGGAATACAATTATTTTTGTAAATCTAGATGAGTCAATTAATACACAAGTGGAACTTGGTGACAAAAAGAAAGTTGAAGTCGCAAGCAAGTTGATGATTGTAGTAAAAGAAAAACAAGGTTAGAAAAGGTATATTCATGATATCTTGTATGTATCTAGGTTGGAACATAATTTATTGAGCATAAGAAAACTTTTTGAAAAGGGATATAATGCTAATTTTCAAAATAAGGAATGTATTATCTATGATAAAAGTGATAGAAATCAAATAGTAGAAAAAATTGGTATGCTACAAAATACGATTTACCTCTTAGACGTGCATGTGAAGAAACTCAAATTTTCAATGCAATCTTAAATGATGAATCATGGCTATGGCATATGAGGTATGGGCACCTACAATTTAAAGAGTTAAACCTTCTTTATCAAAAGAAAATGGTAAAATGGTTACCCCTTATCAAATGACATGATCAAATTTTTAAAGGTTGTATTATTGATACACAACATTCAAACTATTTTCCATTTAAGAAAGCTTGGAGAGAAAAAAACCTCTTGAATTATTGCATGTTGATATTTGTGGTCCAATGTGGACTCTATACGTGCTCAACAAAAATAAGTAACTTCTTATATTTTTTTATGACTACGGTAGAAGGACTTTGGTATGCTTAATAAATAAATGTTACAAGCTTTTTCTATATATCAACATTTTAAAGCCTTTGTAGAAAAACAAATTGGTTGTTCCTTAAAGAATCTACATATAGATAGAGGGGGAGAGTTTACTTCAAATGTATTTCAAGATTTTTGCAAAAATAATGTCATTAAAAGGAAATTGACTACAAGATATAATCCTTAGAAAAATGGAGTAGTTAAATGTAAGAACAGTACAATAATAGAGATGGATAGAAGCATGCTCAAAGCTAAGGATATTTTGAACATTTTCTAGGCTGAAGTAGTAGTTGCATCTACTTGTTAAATAGATGTTCAATAAAAGTGTAAAGAATATGAATTATTATTAGACATGGAGTGGAAGAAAACCTAGGGTGGCTCATCTTAAGGTATTTGGTTGCATTTATTATGCTCATATTGTACAACCAAAAAGACAAAATTTTGATGATAAAAATGAAAAATGTTTTTTATTGGGTATTGTGAGGAAACAAAGGGTTACAAGTTATATAATCCAATAAAAGAGATATTGATAGTTAGTTGCAATATATTTTTTGTTGAAAAAGATGCATATAAATGGAATAAAAAGAAAGAAAGGCCAGTAATTGTAGAAACAAAACAAGATGCTCCATCTTATTCTTCTAGCTCAAGTAGTAGCTCATATGTTACTCAAGCACCTTCATCATTAGGACATCCTTCAAGTTTGATTCCTCCTCCAATGAAGTTAAAATCTCTCAAAGAAATTTATTAAATAACTATTAGTCTTCATTCATTTAATGATTTATCTAATATTCAAGTAGAACCAAGATAATTTAAAGATGCAATAAAGCATGAAGCTTGAATTAAGGCCATGGATGAGGAGATTAAATTTATTAAAAATATAGAACATATCAAGCACTTCAAGAATATTGGTAGATTTAAGGTAGGAACAAAATACTAATAATAATACTTTATTACAACAAAAGTTATGCAATTACACCAATAAAGGATATAGGTTTTCATAGTCAGAGTAAACATATATAGATATTTGACAACATTTCATAAAAAAAATTATAAGGATAGGGCACTTATTAGGATTTAGTACACTAAGCATTAAAGGGGAATGATCATCCACTACTGGTTTAAATTGACTATGCAAACTACCTCTTCACCACCACTTCACTGCACCACCTTATTTACCAATTATCATTTGTATCCTTATCATTTTCTCCATCACATGCAATCTAATCCAGGGGCATCCTTATGAGGGTGTAGGATAAGCTAATGGGGGAAACTCACATTGCCTTACCCAACATGTATCAACCTATACACTTATCATTAGGAACATTGTTGTAAAATTCAGTGACAATATGTCCCATTCAAACAATTTTAGTTTTATGTCATAAATATATTAATCCAAGTCAATTTAATAGGTCCAAAATGTAATGGATGTGTTATACCATCATACCAGGCTGAATGTTAGGTCCTCAATTTTAGTTTTCATAGGGATCATGTACATGTGTTGACATACTATCATTACCAATGCTCGAAAGTGTTTTAAACTACATACAACATTAATAGCTATCAACATCCCTATAAATGGATTTTTATTAACATTAATAACAGTGCACAACTGGATATATGGATTCTATCAACATCAATAACAATATATGGTTGGCAGATAATATAGCAATACCCTCATTTTTTGTTTGTAATAGCTTCATTGTTAACTTATTATTTTGTTACATTCAAAGAATAGCCAGTCTCTTGGAAAGTGCCCATTATATTGTAATTTTATTATAGTTGACCATTCTTTCAATGTAAGAAAACAATTAAACTTGCAGTGAAACTTTTACAAACAAAAAATGAGGTTATTGCTTTTCCACACCCTTATTTAAGGTCTACTCTATAATTTATAATGGCCTGAAAAAGAAAAAAACCTTATTTAAGGTCTAAGAGGGCTAAATTTTCCTCTGGAAATTTATAAGGGCCTAAAAAAGCAATACCTTATTTAAGGTCTAAGAGGGCTTATATACCCTTATTACCAGTTTTCTTGCCAAGAACTTAAAAAAATTGTTGGATTTATGACATTAAAAAATGTTTCACCTCAAAAAAATTATGTTATCAAATCTTAAAACCCATTCATTGAAATAACAGTATATAACATAAAAATTACTTTCCAATCCACAATATCAATATATATATACTTCATTCTATTGTCAAACTCTTTTGAAACCCTACAACCATAATAATAGCACAACAATAACATTTCATTGAGAGACTGTGCAAACTCTGAAATGGGTGACTACTTCAAGTGTCTATTTGAATGCCACAAATGTCACAAAAACTCCATTTCAACCCAAATGTCACAAATCCATTTCAAACACAAACAAAAATGAAACCAGCATTAACTTCTATGCATTTCCCATCGACTAAGACATAGGAGAGATTGCACAAAAGGGAGAAAATGTGGGAGGAAACAAGTTTTGGTTTGTTTTATAGTTGTACAGGAAACCTTAGCTCTCAATTGACTTCCTCTCAGCCTCAAAGTCTTCGGCCGAACATGCAAAAAGTGGATCGAGCCACTTTTTTGTAATTTTATATTTAATAATTCCAACCAAATAGTTTCTAGTCGGAAGGGATTCGATCAAGACCTTTTTGGCCAAATATAGACTGCCACGTTGTCACCACGTCAACTCCACATAGTTTCGGCTAAAACATGCTCGACGGAACCTTATCTGATCGAAAACAACTCAATCAAAACCATTTAGTTGGCTGAAAGTGTGACACAACTTTGTGCTTTTACCCTGTAAAATGACCAATCCTTCCACAATTAAAGCACTTGAAAGGTAACTTACCTTTGTATTTTTCGATGCCTTTCTTCAATCTTCTCACAATTTTTTCTTCTACCTCATCAAAGTCATCATTCTGATTAGTTGCTTCATCTTCTATCTTTTTATTGGTTTTGAATGTTGCTTCCTTCTTTGGAACATCTTTTCCAAATTCTCTCATTTGAAAGGTTGTGAGAGAACCAAACATTTCATCTACTAAATATTGATCAAAGTCCTTAGAATCTTCAATAGCATACACCTTATGCCTATAAGATTTAGGGAGAGATATAAATTTAACCTTCTTCATAATATCATCTTCTTTTACTTTTCCACCAAGACCTCTAATACCAGGAGAATACAACTAGCAACATGTATTCATCCTCTGTCATCCTTAGGGTCTCAAATTTGCTCTTAAAAAATTGCATCTTGGCTTGTTTTACTTTAGTATCTCCTTCATAGATGTCGCTAAGTTTTCTCCAGACATCCTTAGTAGAATTGGAATTCATCACTTTCAAAAGTTTTGAATCAACTAGCCCACACAAGATAGCATTCTTAGCCTTGGCATTGTTCTCATAGAATCTAATCTCAATTGGATATGTTGGAGGAGCATTAGGAGTATTATAACCATCCTTGACATATTTCCAAACACCAAACCCTAGATAGTTTAGATGGCCTTCCATTCTCAATTTCCAAAAGGTATAATTTGTCCCATCAAACCTAGGACCTTTGTAAGCTCCACCATGTGTCATCCCAGATCTTTCCTCAAGCGATTAAGATTCTTCAGAGGAACTTAGATTTGATACCAATTTTTGAACACACCCGGATACTGAGAAGGGGGGGGTGAATCAGTATCTTGAAAAACTTAAACCCTTCCAGATCATAAACCCTTCAACATTATATAAATTCAAACTCTTAGCAAGATCAACAACTCATTCGCAAATTAGAAATGCTTAATCTAATCAATATCAATGATAGATAAGGAAATGAACACACATACATAAGATAACAAGTCTATATTTACATGGAAAACCCAAGAAGAGAAAAAACACATAGAGAAATCTCTCAATATAGAAGCTCGTTGATTACAAAATTACAATTTTAAGTCTCATTGTCTATGGACTTGCAGACTAAGGTGCACAACCTTATTGAAAGATACAAAGAACTTGTAGTACTGAGGTGCACAACCCCAGGGAAGGATACAAATTACAAAGAGGTCTGATGAGATTCACTATATTAGAGCAAGATACATGAAGAACATGAAATTACAACATTCATCAACAATACACTCTATTGACTGAGGCGTTAAAGCTCATTTCTCTTCTCACAACTTGCTACTTCATTCCATTCTCACACATCACCACCCTCCCCCGCTTCTTGCAACTAAAATGTTCTTGCATTTATATCCTCTACAAGATCTCAAAACATCAATTAGGTTGATCAAAGAAGAATACAAACAATAACATCAACAAGTTGGCCACAAAAACATAATGCGGTCCTATCCAAAAGATAAAGAGGACCAAAAACAATCTTATTACATCTTCCAATGTGATCCAAACACCACACACACTGGCGCACATCAACCCAAGTCGGCAACAAGGAAATGTGTAGATGAAACATGTAGCACATAACCAGTCAGCCCAAAAACATACATCCAACTAAATTTACTCAATGTAGTTCTCAACAACATAGGTCAGGACCCAAATGCATCTTAACACAACTTCATATGTTGGCACAGACCCCCAAGCACACAGCACAAGCAAGATAACAAGTCTTGTTGGCCAAATATCCATAAATTTTCCAAAAAATCAACACAATATGCAACACCAAAGAAATCAACCAGTGATGTGCGGACCATAAAGAGATGTTCCATGAACATCCAACAACACTTCCAAAAACTTATTTCACACTATCATGCCACAAATAGCCACTGCAGTTACCTAAACAAAAATAGAATACTTCATCCCAAAAACACAAAAAATATTGCCAAGAGATAGAAGATTAATAGATCAACTTATGGTACACACCATCACATGAAAATTGAAATGAGACACTACACAGACACTGGAAACATTTCCACCAAGCCGCACGAGAAGAAACATCAACATGGAGAAATGCGGAGCATTTTTTGGACCAATCCAGACAACCAACAAAACTTCCAAAACACTATAGGTACCAGAAACCTCCTCAGTAACACTGATGACCTAAAAACATAGGAGTGCAACATCCACATAACACAAACACTAAATCCCAAACTGCAAGACCATATCTTCAATGGTGGAGGAATGCAGAGCATTCTCCCAAATAGCCTTCAAAGCATCTTCTTGAAATAGAAACTTTCACCAACTTGCAAAGACCAGAACTTTCTTGCAGCAACACAAAATTCCTTAAGAACAATAGGAGAGAGCATACAACATACTAGAGGCCATCAGCAACATCTCTTCACCATCAATATTACTTCTAAACCCCATCTTAATTCTTCTAATCCTCATCTTAATGCTTCTAATCCTCATTTTAATGCTTCTAATCCTCATCTTAATATATTATCATGATATTATTTCTTTTGATAGCAACCATACTCAATACATCTTTACTTGTCATCAAACAAGGCATGACATCCAACCATAAACATCAGCAACATCAAAGGCATGACATACAACCAATGCCAACCAATCATCATAGAGTATCAACAATGACAGTCCAAACTAAGTGTAGACACAGGCATCAATGACAACCAATGTCAAACAACAATATCATAAACATTTGTAACAATTTTCCAAGTGTTGACAACCAATGACAACAATCAAACTCACCAAGTGTTGAAATCACAACAAACTCCTCAAGTGTTGACATTAATGACAACCAATGCCAACAATCTTTCTTTGACATGATGCCACTTCTTATAGTCACAACATCATACCAAAGAGGGACAAAATGTAGACACCCCAAATTTGACCTCATCACACAACTAATTAAAACATAATTTTAATTAATTGATCATAAACCATTATTGCCTAAATTTTCTTAATTAATTAAATAATTTATTATTTAATTAATTATCTATTATTCTTCTAATTAATTAATTTTATTTAATTAATTTGATGTTAAGTAGGAGGTATTTTCCACAGCATGTCAAATTATGATATTGCTATCATGAAACATGGGTCAATGTGTTTGACTCGTAAAACTATACAGTTGAATCCTAATAGAAATATCATAATTTCATGTTTTCCCTTCTTCTAAAGATTAATTAATTTCATTTATTTAACCTTAGCCCCCTTTCCTAAATTCCTCTAATCTCATTAATAAATCAATCCTAGATTAATTAATTAATTAATCACTTCTTAAACCCTCATTAGTATTTTTTTCTAATTTAATATTCTTCTAACCCCCAAACTTACCATCATTTTTCATGTGTCATTTCCCTTCACATGTGCAAGCTTGCACATTTATCCAATAAATTTCCACCTCACTTTCCATAAATCCACTAAAGACAATTGTCACCTTTCAAATTGACTTTGCATGGGGCCACCTCCCCTTCTCAATAAGATTCATTAAATTCCCACCTCCCTCAAAATAGAAAAAAAATTCAAATCTTACCCATTTTGGGAATCCTACCACAATCTTCGATTTTCTTGTCCAATCTCCGTCATTTAACCTTCATTTTGAATTAACTCTCATGTAACACTTGTCCATTGCCTTTTGATTGTGATAACCTCTTAATCTAATCCCTTGATCTTTTGGAAAGATCGTAGCCCTCCATCTCTTTCACCATGAATCTATAAATTGAAGCCTTCATCCTTCATTTTCATCAAGTTTTTGCCACTAAGTACATGCTGCTATTTATATCACCATATCCTTTTCATACCAATACTATACTGATTATCCTATTGAGCAATCCATATCCTAATATAGTTTAATCAAGAGCACATCAAGTGGAGCTAGGGTGCACTATACTTCAAGCTCAATGAAAGAGAAAGAAGGTGGTTTAGAGGTAAAGGTTTTGTGTTCTTGCGTTATCTTTTGTTATTATTCGTTAACCATTTTTCTTGTCTTCAATTATCTATGCAAGAAATGAGATTTCAACTAGATGAGGATGTTGAAGTTCAAGATATCCATTTCTACCTTCCAGTTTTGCATGAAATTTCCACAAACTCCCTATAGACCATCCTTGTGAGAAGTCATATGGCACCTGGAATGTGAACTGAAGATTAATATCATGTTTGGTTGGAGATAAAATTTACACAAACTTGCTTTTCAATATCCTTAGTTGTTTCTTCCTTTTTTCAAGGAAGTTGCATGCAACAGGATGTTAAAAAGAAGCATGATATTCATTCGATTGGAGGTTATTCTTTTGGAAACTTACTCTCTAAATTTTTTAGTCTATTGGATGGCTCACAGGAATAGTATAGACATTAAGATATGCAAGTATAGAAACTACACATCTGATTGGGAGGATAGCTTCTACAGCTTCTTGTTTTCCACTTAATGAAATATGCAAGTATAGAAACTACACATATGAGAAAAAAATATGGGCATGATGAAAACCTGCGAAGAAAAGAATTCAGTGAGGGCCATTGGTTTTGTTGTATGAGATTTGGTCTAGGGAACATTTTAAAAAGTTGTGAAAGAGATAAAATATGTTATATTTGTATTGTTATGAGGTGAAGTAGGTTTGTTGATAGGGAATGTGAATGTGTTTTAATTGAATTGTTTTTTTAGAATTGAGAAAAATGGTTTAATATATAGAAAGATAAAATTATGATTAAATAATATTTTTGGGTATAAGACAATATTTTTAAAATTAAATTTTTTGAATTTTGTTTATGAATTAATTAAGTCATGTTTATATTGATTGTATTCAAATAGGACTTATGTATCATGAAGATTATTTTAGACAGGTGTATTGAAATATTTTAAGAAAAATATATAAATGTAATTGACAATGTGATTCTATAAACCTTTCATTTAATTCATAGTCTAATATCATTTCAATAAGCAAGAAAAAATAAGTCATGTTTAATTTAAAAATAATGTGGACATATGAATGTGGTTTGTAAGTGTGTGAGGACATAGGAATGAACTAGATTAGAAAATGTGTTTGTTTGGTTGTGTAAAAAGTGAAAAAATACAAATGTCTACATAAATAGACACTAAAAACTCAAAGTTTACTTATCAATTATAATCATGATTAAAGAGTAAAAGGATACCTAATTCAAATGTGTCAACTTAAGTGAAAATGATCTAATAGGAATATATATATATATATATACATATATATACATATATATATATATACATACATATATATACATATGTATATGTACATACATATATATACATATGTATATATATGTATGTATATATGTACATATACATATGTATATATATGTATATGTATATATATATACATATGTATATATACATATATATATACATATGTGTATATATATATATGTATGTATATATATATATATATATATATATATGTATGTATATATATATATATATATATATATGTATATGACAAGAATATTCTCAACTTAAGAGATACCAAGGGATAAATAAACCACTAAATTACACACGAAAGATGGTCCCACTTCAAAAATAAATTAATTAATTAAGGCACTAAAAATGTTGAAATAGAAAGTTAAAATATTATCATTACACAAAATTACAACAAAAAGTCCACCAATATCTAGTGACAAGCAATGTCACAGTGGATTCTTGGACTTCAAAACCCACGAGTAAAGTCTATCAATGAATTAAAAGAAAGTTAGAATAAATTTCATAACTCATATTATGAATTAGAATTTATTACACCCATTAATAAATTAGAGGCATTCTTCCTCTACTCACCCTAAAGTTAAACAACCTTCCCAAGCTCTGTATCTTGCATATAATACCACTATAACAAAAATCTTTCTTAAAATCATTAAGATATTATTATAAATAAAAAATAACATTTGAGATTATAAAATTATAATACAACATAAACTATCCAAATGTAACCAAGGAAGTTTACTAGGGAAGATGGTGAATGTTTGATTTAATTTTTGAATGAAAAGAATCCATCATTACGAAAATAGTTATCACATTCCTTGTCAAACTAAAGAAAAACTTTTTACCAAACTAAAAACTAAGTTTGCACTCTAGATTTTAGATCTTTAAAATCTAATTCAAAGCTTAAATTATACATTTAAAATATAATTCAAGTTTTTTCATATCTAAAGGGGAATAGGAACCATTGTTTTAACAAAATATTTTTGCTTTATACTATAGTTCAAAAATCTAACCAACTCAAACATTGTATCAAAGTTATGTCACACCATATTTCAAAAGCTTCATTTGAAAATATATAAACAATTCAATTATATTCAAAAATTTGTAGCATATCTAAATTACAAATTTTAAGAAGGAAATGGTGCTTTATTTACTCATATCCTTGTGTGTTGAGAACATATATGGATGAAATAATGAAAATCCTCAAGAAATCAAAAGTTCTTGAAAAAAGTAATAGTTTTATCTTTCTTATATCACTTTAGCTTGTGATCAATTTATTGTGTAAGTCACCAAATAATTCAACTTGTGTAGAAAGAAAATAGCATCTAAACAATTCTTTTGAGTAAGGTATTTGTATCTCCTTCCAAAAAGTTATTTTTAATGATCCTAATCAAACAATTTAAGATATATTTGTACAAAAATAATAAGGGTTAAGTTGAAAGGGTTGGGACCATTATTATTCAAATGTAGCATTAAGTATTTTTAAGTGATTGACCCACTAACAAATAAAATCTCAACAGTTACAATCAATCTGCCTCAAAACCTTGATTTCTAAAAGTTACATAAATAAGGGTAATAGAAAGACAAAAAGGAGAAAAAGAGTAAAGTCTTAAGGATCTAATGATTGTTTCATATCATTCTTATGTAGCATCTAAACTACCAATGCTTTGAGGGGAAAGAAGATATTGCCTGGTTTGTTTACTTGGAGGTGCCTCCTTCAAACCATGTTGCTTGTGTTTTTCTTTTCTTTGTCCTCTCTTTTTTCATTGACAAACCCTAGTCATGTTATTGAAGGAGAAGATTAAATCCTATTTTTTGAAATATAATTTGAATTAGCAAACACTTTGTGCTTTGTTCAAATTGTAATGTTCAAACACAATCTAAAATAACAAACCCTATCAATGAAGAAGTGAAGCAATGTATTGCCTCTAAATGTGAAACCCTATTCACACCTTACATTCATATGAGAAGACAAGCAAGGTGATGGCATTGGATCCACTCACACTACAATCTAGAATCATAGTTGTATTTGATAAAGTTGTGGGTGAGTAAGGTGGCTTGGTATTTGTTTTATTTTATATGATGAGTGTGGAATGGGGATTGTTTTCCATGCCTACAATATATCACATGAATGTCCCTACCACTCATGTATTTACCCATTGCCTCTAATGAAGAATATGTGATTATGCAAAGAGACTTTAAAACTTTAAATGATGAGAGACATTTTTTGGCACAATTTTTTTTGGTAACCTAAGACAACATTTCAAGCAGCTTTTGGATTTTTGATATTCATAGTTAAAAATCTATCAACTAAATAGCAAGGCATGGTGAGGTCAATGAACTTCTCATTCTTGAGACTTGTTGGATAAGTTTATTGTTTAGGGTCGAGACCCTTCTTTCCCATTTCTTTCTGATTCTTTGCTCCAGTCAAAAGCATTGTTGATCTTTGGTTGGTTCTTTTTAGTCTCGCTTTTGGTGAGATTTGTCGTGCTTGCCTCAATGGTTGTTATGTATCGGGTTTGAGCCCTTCCCACTTTATCTTAATCAAAACATTTCAAGAAGCTTTTGGATTTTTTATGTTCGTAGTTAAAAACCTATAAACTAAATAGCAAGGTGTGATGAGGTCAATGAACAAAGTTAAAAATTCCACCCAAATATCTCAATGTAGTTGATTAGACCCTAGAATCACAAGCAAAGTATAGGATGCAAAAATATGGCGTTTTATAAATGGAAAAAAAATATGGTAGGAGTATCAATTTCTTTGTGGTTGAAAATCCCAAAAAAATCTCATCCCTACAAGTTTTTAAAAAAATGATTTTTCTCTTCAAGCCAATTACACTTACAAAATTGTGCATCTTGAAACTATTTCAATGACTATAAAATCATTTTCCTAAAAAATAATCACACTATCGTTGGAAGGCTTGGTCCATAGGAACATATTTATTCCAATATACCATGATCCTTATGCCAATAAGAGTGATGCTGCAATGGAAGTGGTCCTTCTATCAACATAATAATTTATTGATTAAGGATAAATATGCTTTGTTGGGATTCCCTCTTCTCTTTTCTATTCCAACAAACTTCTATAAAAATACCTTTCCCCTCAAATCAAAAATGACTAAAAATTATTTCTATAAACTTAAAATCCTCTTTCTTAAAAATATATATAGAATAATCCTTACATCAATAGAAATGATACATAAAAGTGACCGTTTTACTAATTGAATTACTCACACAAAACTTATTCAAATTCAAATTTCAAATGCAAAGAGAGGGATCATTAGTTGCAATTACAAATGACAGACTAATACGAAGGAAAAAGCAAATGAAACAAAAGTAAACTTAAAAGGTCAGATGCAGGGACAACTGCATTGACATATATAGGTAGCCTATTATATGCAATACTAGTAGATCTCCTATCTTGGTACGGTAGAACACGAAAAGTATCCATGACATAAAGTTCGTTTTCTCTGATCTCCATTTATTACAGAATAAAATTTCAAGTGGTCGGACATTCAACTTGACCAGAGAATTGACTTTGCCTGAATCAGTTCCCTAAAGTTCAGCCTAGAGCTTGACTTTGCCTGTATCAGTTCCCTAAAGTTCAGCCTAGAGCTGTCCAATTTACATTGGATTGAGTGTATGTACCATGTGGGTCATATATGGATTTCTACTATGGACATTCTTTACATCATTTATAGCAATTTGGTGACACGCCATCAATACAAATGAGATAACCAGTCAATCAGTACAACTTCAGAGAACAACAAGTCTCTGCAAGGGGGGCCCATCCATCCTTGGCCACCAAAAAGTGCAGAATCCACAACATGAAAAGTGTGAATGCGGCCCCCGCACTTGCTGAGTAATCATAAATGGTGTTGAAGATTAATCCTACATGTTGGAGTATTCAATGCCATTTTTTCATCATACTGGATGAAGTGATCAGGTCAAGTGATGGAACAGAATGCAACAAGAAATGCGGTAGAATAACTCAAAGAATGGAACACCAATATGACTTTGACAAACTCATTTCAGATATAAACAATACCAAAGCTTAGAATCCCTTGACATATAACTTGGTTCAAGCCTCTTGAGCTCTAACAACAGTATCAACACTGATATATTGCCTCACACCTGAACAACCTCTCTAAAATTATGCAATCTTACTCTACAACTTAGACTAGTCATTAGGAACTCAGAAATGTCCATAAAATGCTACTCTAAATCTCCTTGCTCTACTTGAAACTCAGTTTGAGTTTGCATTGCATACTTATAGAATAGCAAAACCTTAGAAAACCCATTGAAGTCAAAAAGATTGAAATTTTGAGGAGAAAATTAGAACACTTTCAGACATTTTCCTAAGCTAACGTTGCTTTCAACACACAGGGGGTTTCTGCATTTTCAAAACCGTCGTTGATATTTGTGAAATTGTCCTTATTGACAGTTTTTGCTCTCCAACTTTCTAGAGGTAATAGTTTTTGTATACAAACTCAAAGGTATTTGTTTTAAAATTGCATTATTCTTATAGAGCAATTCAAATAAGTACAAAAAAAAATTGAAGTTGTTGATGGGATTTTGATCTTGTGATGAAGTTTATCCCATTAAGGATCATGTCTTATTGAGTACAATACCCCGATGTCATAAGGAATGAGGTTGTGGTGGTGTCCCAAGTAATTGGTGGAATTGATACCCCTTAGTCTTTGACTCTCAATTGAAGAGGTTTTGGTCTAAGGCTTGTACTCCTATATTGAGTAGCTAAGCAATTCTAGGCATGTTTGATATAAAACCCTGCAAAAACAATTTATTCAAATTTTAATGTCATCAAAGACCTATTTTGAATATACAACACAAGTCCTCACTTGTCATTCAGAGAAACCGGATCCTTTCATAGATCATCCCCAATACGAAGATTTTTGGTCCTCAAAACAAAAGGATCTTTTCCCTCAAAAGTTGGCATGGCTGTCATTTTACCTTGCACCACTCTAACCAAGACTTGGAAAACCTATCTCCAATTGTCTCTATGGTTTGTTGATGAGAAGCTTGAATTTGGAGAACCTTGATCCTTAATTTTCTCAAATGCAAAAGGAATGATTTGAGTACACCCACTCAAAATTCTCCTTGCTTCAAGATTGAAGACCTATAAGTACTCCTTGCACTTGTAAGCATTCAATATGAATAATATGTTAAGAGTAATCATGCATTAGCTAATAATTAATTATTAAGCTAATTTCACTTCATACACTTAAGCTAAACTTAGGAATATTTTTTTTAACTAGAGTGAGCTATTATTAGATCAATTTGTCTCATCACATAGGATGACGATACTTTTTATGATTTAATCCCTTTATCATTTAGGGTTTGCTCTTATAAGCACTCTCTTTCATTGTAAATCTAACCAAGTTTTCCATTTTGTAAATTTTTCTTGTTGAGGATATAGTAAATCATTGTTTGCAACTCTCTTGTGTGGAAGGTGTTTTTGTTTTTTGTTTGATCCTACTTCTCATATTATTCACAATTCTAACATGGTACCAAAGAGTGGATTCAGCAAACCCCTTCTCTTTTTAAGGGTTTTCTTTAACTAGGGTTATAGGGGCTTCAAATCTAGAATTTTTTTTATTTTTTATATATTTTGGATTTGGTCAATTTTTTGGTGTATTTTGGCATGAAAAGGACCTCACCATTGTATTCAAGAGGTCGAATAGGAAAATTTTGACTATAAATTTGTCCATATTTAATATTGGGAGCTTTTGAAGCAAAAAATATATATATTTGGAAGGTCATACAACCCCCAAGACACCATACCATATGATGAATTTTTAAAAAATAAAAAATATAAAGCACTTTTAATGTTGTGCTATTCATAGTGGTAGGCCTGGCCCACAGTCGTTGACCACTAAGTGGCAGTGACTTAGTCACTAACAGCTTCAATGTTGCAACACCACCAACGGTTGGTGCGGCCACCCATTTGTCGCTTAGCCACTAGCAAGGCACCAATAAAAAAAAATTATACTTTTTATAAATGTGTGCCCTTGGGTCTTATGGGTGACCAGTGCCCAACCCCTAGGGGCTAAATTTTTTTTGTAATTTTAGTAAGATTGGGAAAAGTATGTAAGGAAGCTAAGGTAGCGGAACAACTTCCTACACTAATCTTGAGAGGAAGATAATGCAAAAATTTTACGAATCTTTAACAATTATAGAAACTTAAACATAAATAAACATAAATATCATGCATACCACAACACACTGATTTAGTGGGGAAAACCCTTTCGGGAGAAAAACCCCACACTCCAAAAGCAACCCAATATATTATTCAAAAATCGCAAAGATTATATAATATACTTGCAAAGCAAGCTTCTCACTAGAGTATCACCAACCAGAAATCCACAGGTAACACAAACACTATCAAACTCTCAGAATACATCATAATACACATTCGTAATACACTGCCCTCATAAAATAGGGTTGCCTTTTAGGGCAATTCAAGCCATCAAAATATTGACTGTCAAATCTGAACCCTAATGATGAACGGTCAAGATTTACAATAATAAAATATGCATAAAATGTGGCTTTTGGGGGCGTTTCCCTTGAACCCCTACCAAAGCATGTGGCCCCTGGACCCCACAAGGGGTACCCCCCCTACACCCCTCCATGCTAACGTATCAACAGTACTTTATGTATTTAAAAGGTTCAGACACATTTTCCCAACAAATCTCCCACTTATTGAACACCTTGCAAGAGCAACGAGAGGGGGTATCATATCATCTCTTAATTGCTAGGGGTCGAAAGGCCCACAGTCTCTAAACACCATCTGAACTTCTTTGTGCTCACAGGTTTAGTTAAAGAATCAACAACATTCATCAAAGTCTTTATCTTAACCAGCTTCACCCTTCTATCTTCGATCATATCTCTGACAAAATGATAATATACATCAATGTGCTTGGTCCTAGCATGAAATGTTGGGTTCTTGGATATATCACACTCTGACTATCACAATAAATTGTCACTACACCTTGTTTTATTCCAATATTTGAGCACAATCTCTTAAGCCAAATGGCTTCTTTACAAGCATGAGTAGTTGCCATATACTCAGCTTCAGTAGTGGACAAAGCAACCACAGCCTATCGCTTACTCATCCAACTAATTGCACCACCAAAACAAGTAAACACATAAGTACTGGAGGATATTCTACTATCAACATCACCTATTCAGTCTCAATCCACATTGCAGTGTAGGAAAATGTATCCCTTTTTCACACTTAATTTGAGAATAATTAATAATAAAATGAGCTTAATGTTGCCTTAATTTAGTGTTGTAATGTGTTTTACACATTCACATTAAGTTTATGACCCTTTTAAATTAAATGGACTTGATTCTTCCTTGTTTTTGGTGTTGTAAAGTGTTTCTTTACACTTTCACATTAATCTACGAATTTATTAATTAATTGAGGTTAATTGGCCTTAATTGGCCCCTTTAATTCAAATCCAAGCCAAATTAAATACAATTTTAGAGGGATAAAACCCGACATTCATAAATGCCATTACACAACACTTAACTTTGGAAGATGAGTGTCTTAGGTAAGTGACCTAGGACCCAAATTCGCCACATGGCGAATGGGTCCTCACTTAGTCCTATGACCCTATTTTTATATGTCATTTCACATTGTTTGATGTGTGTCCTAGGTAAGTGACCTAGGACCCATTCACCCTATGGCGAATGGGTCCTCTCTTAGACCTAGGACCCCTCTTTTGGATATGCTTTTGGTGGTATTTTAATGATTTGAAATCCATAATTCAATGCCAGCTTGTGATATTTGAATTTTGGGAATTAATGATAAGATATGTATAAATACAAGGTCATTTCACTCTGTTCATCCTAGCATTTTCAAGTCTTTAAGCATAATAGCAAACTTATGATCAAGAGCACTCAAGAGCAATTTCAAGGCATTCAAGAGCATATTTAAAGAAGATTATTGCATCAATCATCAAGATTCATTTCATCATGTCAAAGATTTATTGCATCATGCATGTTGTTTGAGCTAATATGTTGATGTAGTGTTCAAGATCAAATCAAGCATGTCAAAGTAATTATCTCTAATCAAGTTATGTGATCAATATCTACATTCATTGAGGCCACTTCATGCAAGTTTGCAGATTTTTACTCCAAGATTTCAATTGAGGTTTGGTGAGTTGCTACATAGTTGTGTTCATTTATCATTCCTTCATGCTTTTCTATTTCATTTCAAGGTTTAATTACCAAAACGAGGTTTGACCAAGGCAAACGCCTATTCCCTAACAAAACAACACTTTTCTCTCGTTGATGTGTGATTGCAAATTTTAGGTTGAAGATCAATTGGAGAGAAAAATTGAAGAAAGTTGAAAAGTTGTCAAAGTTGCAACAAAAGTTGTCAAATCACGGAAATTGGGCTACATGTTTTATTTTCATCTTTCAAAAGTGACCAACTAGAATCTGGGAGTGTAGACATAGAAGAAAAAAACCCATAAACTAATTTTCAGGAGCCCTAGCTAGGACCCATTGGCCATAGGGTGAATGAGTCCTTAGTGAGGATTGAAAAAGCACTTTTGGTGACAGGTACACAACATTTTACCCTTTCCAAATATGTGTTTTGATAGTTAGTTCTATTAATTTTTAGATATGTCTTCTATAGCACATATTTTAAATGAAATTAGGAAGAAAGGTGCATCATACTTGTTTCATTTTACCTTACCTATTTTTCATCATTTCATTATGGTGAACCTGACCTTTGATCATTGCATTTTATGATTTTGGAGTCCTCTTTCATCCTAGATTTAGATCTTGCATTCATTTTCATCTCTTTGCATTGAATTAGGTCTCAATTAGGGTACATCTTGTCTTTGCATTTCATTTAAGGTTTTAGGATTGCATATTTTGCATTCTTTAAATTTGAAAAAAAACATTAAAAAAAATCAGTCATCTTGCATATCATATACATCATATTAACTTGCATTTGAAAATTGAAACAAAAATTGCATATCAAACTAGCTTTTCTAGGTTCTCATTTTGTCATAATTTGCACATGCATTTCACATTGAATTCACAAAAAATTGAAACTGAAACTTGTTGTAACACACCTAAATCTGAAAACCATTGAAAAGCACTTAAAAATTTGTAAAAATTTGTTTCAAATCCCTAATCTAGGACCCATTCTCCCTAGGGCGAATGAGTCCCTGATCAAGTCATTTAATCTATTTTTTTGGGCATTAAAATATTCATTTATGCACTTCTATTTTCTACTTTCATATTTATGTTTTTGTTTGCAGAATTTTTGTTTCATCAATTTGATCATATCTAGCTTAATTTTATGATTTCAAAATTGCATTTACAAGACTTCATTTTCAGATTTTTACATAGTGTAATCAGCAAATTAACTTGTTTACAATCTGTAAATTGCATTCCATCCTAGGTCATTGCATTTGCACTTTACCCTCTTTCCATTTTGGGTTGGCATTGAGTTTGTAAAACTTGTATGAGCTTTACAACTTGGTGTCCTATTAGCAATACTGTTGTGAGATGTAGTTCGAGACTCATGTCATCCCACGATACACCATTCGTCGTGGATCTTGGGTTTTCTAACTCTCTTTCTAATAGTGTTGATAATCAAACCCCTATGGATCATAGTATGGATACCTCATTTTGAATGACTTCCTTACCTATAACCAATGTGCATGATGTTATTTATGTCCTGCAAGAAAACATAAAAAGAATGGATGAAGGCCTAGAAAAGTTACAAGACTTTGTGCATAATGAAAACATGGATACTAGTGCAATTTCTACTTTAGATAATCTAAGGAGAATGATTGAAATCAGCAAGGGAATGGAAGTTATGTGAGGTCTAGGTCATCTTATCAATGATAACATGTCTACCATGACTAGTTGTGCTCAAGCTTTGGGGTATACTCAAATCCATGGTGGAACTTCAATTACTCCTTCCACGATCCCCATCTCCATTCCTACATACACTAGTACTCATGTTACCACAACTATTCAGCCTACCAGTAATGTCAACACTTAGGTATTTTCCATGGGAATCCTTCTAGTTTTGTGCATTCAAATATCATATCTCCTCAACTATCTCCCCTTACAAACCTTCAATTCACTTGCCCTCCACAAACATACAAAACTCCACCTTATTCCCCTCCATCTCCTAATACCAACAATGATCCCATCATTAACATGTGTAAGTTCTCCAAGATGGTTCCCAAAAAAGGGGCTTAAGTGGCCACTTTTTTTTCTGAAATCAGGAAATACTGACCTTGGACGTGAAATTGAGGATAGTTACACTCAAAATTTTGAGATGGAACAAAAACAAGGATCAAAGTGCTTTGAGTCTACTTTCTAAACTACTAATTTATTTTTAAAATGGTTCGGATTAATGGGTTAAAAAGAGGGACGTACACAAATTGGTGTTGTTTTTGTCAGAAAAACATAACATAGCAACTCTTGTGCGACCCTAGCACGAACTTTTTGTAGTATTTTTAAAATCGCTATGGTCAGAAGTTAGCTAACAGTATCTAGTTGATGCATGATTTTTCTAATAATTTTTTAATGAATATTTAATTTTTTACTAATTCTCCAAGTGGGCACTTCCTGAAAAGCGGAATTTTGGCCGTGCTCCTGCTAAAAAATTTTGAAGGTAACTAATTTTTTTTTTAATTTGTAGAATGGAGTCTAGTTTCTAAAAATGTAATTTATTTGAAATTTCGATGAACAGTTAATTTATAACTAAAAAACACCAAACACTTGCTTTTTGGAAAAAAGAGACATACAAACAAAATAAATTATGGATGAAAGGCTTAACATTGTCAAAAAGTGAAAAAAATTACATTGTTGGATAGCTAAGAGAGAACCTAACATTACCCATGTGTTCGATTTTGTCGATATTGAACCAAATGCAATCCTGATGATGAGCACGAACCCGATTATGTGAAAAAATTGTAGAATTTGCAAAAACACGTCTCTGGTCGTTCGGAATTCCCTCCAAGCCTTTGGGTTGGTATTCCAAGGAAAATACCAATTCTAAGGCTCGGGGATTCCCAAAGAAAAATATAACGCTTTGACATTTTGTTGCTTATTTGGGATACATGTCAAGCAAGACATAGCGCGTGCGCATTATAACACGCTTGTGTTATGTCTTCCTTAATGTTAAATGCCACTCTATTAAATGTTTCTTGATATATTTTTATGTTTGTATGTACATGTATGTTGGTTTGTCATGTATGTATGTATGTATATATGCTTGTATGTATGTATTCCTATATGTATCAGTGCATGTATATTGTATGGATGTAGGATTGTATGTACATATGTATTATGCTTGTATTTATTTATGTATGTCTTTAGAAGGAGGGAGAATTTTAAGAGAGAGAGAAAGAGAGTTTTCTAGGTAGGGTGGCATGGGGAGAGAGAGAGTCTAGAGAGAGGGAGAGGGGGTGGAAGTGAGAGTTTAAGAGAGATGGAGTGGGAGAGAAGGGGTGAGAGTGAGGGGGACTTAGCTAGGTAGGGTGAGAGGGAGAGACGGAGAGACAGGTAGGAGGAGGAGAGAGAGGAGCAGGAGAGGGCTGGAGAGGGTGGAAGAGAGGGAGAGAGGAGCAAGAGTGGAGAGTGGAGAGGGTGGGAGAGAGGGTGGTGGTGGGAGAGAGGGGAGAGAGTGGGAGGGACTGAGGGTGAGTGTAGGGAAAACTAGACGAGGAAAACAATTTTCCTAACGTCAATACCTTAGGAAAGAGTGCAAAAGTACTTTTAAATTTTCAATTACAGTCACGTTAAGATGCACTATGAGACAGATTACAGAAACAGAGTATTTAGACAAACACACATGAAACACCAGATATACGTGGGAAAACCCTTATGGGAGAAAAACCCACCACACCAAGAGAAATCACTTTGTATTACAGTAATCAAAATTGCATACAATTCTAGACTTATCTTTCTGGTGTCATTATACAGCAGCATTCATCATGAACCTTCTTCAAACAGAGACATCCAAGTTACAGCCTTTACATATTTTAATTCCTTCACTGATACAGTTTGAATTCTTCACACTTCACTG
The DNA here is from genome assembly GCA_007258455.2 of Sequoia sempervirens. Lineage (NCBI taxonomy): Eukaryota > Viridiplantae > Streptophyta > Pinopsida > Cupressales > Cupressaceae > Sequoia > Sequoia sempervirens. The sequence goes on along the minus strand of VDFB02000003.1, from coordinate 229,727,091 downwards.
TTGATCGAACTACTATCCAACCCCCAAGCGTCTGCAACTTCCAACTATATCCATGGTGTTCCCTGACTGTTGATATTTCCCACAGAACTGTCGCATCGAACCAACTGCTAATGGTTCACTTTCGGCTTCCTCTATTCGTCCACGAGATTCCACGTATGACAGTCAGACGGTCAATAGAAATCATAATGCTCTGGCATCTCGGTGAGACACTAACAGTGTCTCGCTGATGCCACAAATACTTCGTACCGATGTCACCAAGAGTCATCGTAGTCGCCAGGATGTTTTATCAAGCTCCATAAGTTACACCGAGCCACCAAGCAGTCGTTCTGACTTATCGCTTTCACCAGAAGGTCATAGCGAATCACTAAGGTTACACCAAAGTTCCCATATCTACCGAGCACCAAATGAAAGTCGGCAAGACTCACATCTATCGCCGAGAGTTCATACCGATCTTCATATGCTACTCTGAAGTGTTCACCTGTCGCCAAAACATTTGTCCACCGCTGAGAGAACTTACTGATTTATATATGTTTCATCGAAGACTAACTGTCGCCAAGAGTTACCCCGATAGCCATCGGCTATCGGCAAGACAATAGCTTATCGCTCAGACTTCATAACGAAGTCTAAGAGTTATATCGATAACTCCCAAGTAGTCCCTGTCGGCATGATATTTACTTTCACGGTGACATCTTACCGAGTGAATATAGGTTACTCCAAAGACCTCAACGTAAACGTTGTGGGCAAGAGACTAACACTTCGCCGAGACATCTTAGCGAAAACCTTTAGCTTCACCAAGGACCACAGTTGCCAAGAGTCTCGCCGATATACGATTGAATGGCCTTTCGGCTAGAGGTCTCCCGAGCGCTATAAGGTCATACCGAATACATCATGCTACAGCGATAGACTCCACAATGCAACCTTTCGGCAAGATAATTACAGGGTCACAGTGACCTGTTCAGAAATGAATAAAGCAAACTGTTAGTCGGCCAGACACGGAACCTTTCACACCGACTTGGCACTCATGGAGGTT
>VDFB02000003.1:229668989-229725961 GCA_007258455.2 Sequoia sempervirens | reverse complement strand
TGCACTCATTAGTAACTTCTTCAATCATCTCTACCTTAAATTTTCCTTTGGCTTCATTATGTGTAATATAATGAAATGTACTTTCATCCCTCTACTAGAGCTTCATGAAGTTATTTTGTACATTAAGGTTTACCATTTTGAAAGATTCTAACTAACCATTACCAAGAATGATATCCAACCCATCCATATTCAAAGCATAAAAGTTTGAATGCAATGCATATATATCCATAGAGAGCTTAAATCTTTTAAAAAATAAATTTCATTTTTTATTTGATTTTCCTTGATTTAGTTTTCTTGTACTTGTAGATTCTTTGATAATTTCATTATAATGAAATAATTCTTTCTTCTAGGGTGTATAAAAACAATACCCATTATCTTTTAAATTCATCTATGAAATTGAAGGATTGAATCTTCCTTCTTTGGGCCTAAAGTGTATGAGCTTGTATATGTTGTCTTCTTTCCATCATCCTATTTTCATTCTTCTTCTTTTTCTTCCATTTTTTTTATTTTCCTCCTCCTCCTCCTCCTCATATTATTTCTTTTGGTACCAATATATATAAGAAATCTTGTTCTATTTTATCCAAAGAAAAATAATTACATAATGACACATTACATTTCTAAGCTTCACCCATTAAGTCTATTAGAAAATATATGCCCCAAACTATACTTTTACCACAAGTTATTTCATATTTTTATGGTAGCATTATAGTTCACCTCCACTACCATAAAAATTAGAAATCCCTATGAAAACTAAGGTTTAAGGATTTAATATATTTCAATATATCACCTTCTACTAATTTAAGCTATCCAAAATTTGACATAATCATTTAATAAGGTTTTTATCCTAAAATATTAAACATAAAAATAATATACCCATAATGAATTTTGATGATCTTTGTACAAATATTAAAAAAATAGAAAAACTCCATGATTTGTAGCTTGGAGAGTAAATGTATGAAAAATAAATAAAAAAATACAATAAATAACTCAATATTGATAATCAAAACTTAATTTTTAGGTTGTAGCTTCCTTATATGATCCTTCAACTCAAAAATAAATAAATAAAAATTGTAGACATTTGGAAGATATATGCAAATCTTTAAAAAATAAGGTTTTATCCTCACATTTTACCAAATCATAACTCTCACACCACTTGATACAATCCAAACATATAATAATTATAATAAAATAATATATAAGATATGTCTACCATAATAGAATTGATGTTTGTGAGTCAAGATACCCTAATATAAAATATATGAAAAATAGAACAAACCCTTAGGGTAGGGTAAAAATATATAATACTCCTTATATAAGAAGTAATTCCACACTATATCTCCAAGGGATCCCAAACATAATATTATAATCAACACATTTCCTTACAATGATATTCACATTCTTTGTATAGACCTCCTAACAACATAATTGTGAGGTAATCCACTAAACCCATATATGCCTCCTAACTACCTAATATAATTAATTACTCAATATAACTAAATTAAGAGAGGTGTGCCACATATTATAATATTCATCCACTTAAATATATTATAGCTTATCATATCCCTAGCAACATTAAAAAAAATGATTTAAATATGACACATGAGATAGAAATATATGCAACTATTAATGCCATATAATCAAAGTGAATTATGTTTATGTGATTATCTTCCTTATGAGTAGATTTTGTCTATGATTATTTTTGTGACCTAATTAATTTTTGAGATGACTTTGATGTTTAGGCTAATGATGTTTTGATGCTTTAAAATACTTTATAACATTTTTTAGATATGCTCAATTTTTAGTTGTCTATAACTTGGATGTGCAATTATTTGATATATTTTTTCCCTAATTGATCATGAAAATTATAGCCTTAATGTAAGAAAGACTCATTGTAGGTGAATTTGGTTATCTTAGGGGCACATAGTATAGTAAGAGCTATAAATAACTTGTATGTAGTTATTTAAGTTAAATTGATTAGTATGATGAAATAGAATTACTAAAACTAATATTTACATTATTACTTAAATGAGAATTTAAATTATAAATCAATATAAGAGTGATTTAAATGAATGGTTAAAAGAAATAGACATTGATTTGAATGTTAGATGAAGTGTTAGTAAGATTTAGTATTATGACTTGATGATGAACTCTATTGCCAATGTGCATGAAGGATTCTGATTATTGCATGTCAATAGTATAATTTTAATCATTTTATTTGGATATCTACTCTTTTTTTATTTAATGTGTGAATTGAGTGTGCAAGCATATGTATCTATAGGTTGGCCAAAATGAAGATGAAATACTAATAAATATCCCTAATTACCCTTCCCACTTCACCTTGTGAAGTAATGGGAACTTGATCATGGTTAATGAGCTACACCAACCATCTTAGTATATGAGTGGAATAGGGCCCTTATGTTGGAATTTTAAATAATATATTCATGAATGTTGATATTATATTGATCCATGCATGATGAACAAGCACACACTCAAACCTACAAGATGAAAAATAAAGATAGATAAAGTGATTAATTATAAGTATGTGTGAAAACATACAATGAGAGCCTTGAATATATAGGCAAGGATGAGGAGGTGAGAAGGTAAGAGGGAAAATCTAATTTCCCCTTCAAAGGAGCAACACTTTTATGTTCAAATTAAAAGTGTGTGAGAATGTGTAAATTGTGTATGCAATAGGTGTCTCAATAGGTGAGTACATATGTCTCAACGACATGATGTAAGACAAAAAAATCCTTAAATGTATACTTAACTAGTGTGAATAGGATTATTAAAGGTGTGCTAAAATCTATCTTGATAGATGAAGTGATTGATTATAAATGTGTATGAAAATATATAATGAGAGCCTTGTATATATGGGTAAGGATGAAGAGGTTAGAAGACATGAGAAAAACTCCAACAACCCATCCAAAGGTGCAACACCTGTATTCTCAAATCATAAGTGTATGAGCATGTGTAAAGTTTACATGTAATAGATGTCTCGATAGGATAGTACATATGTCTCAAACACATGAAATGAGAAAAAAAAAATTCCTTAACTTAGAGACTTAACTAGTGTGAATAGGAATCTCCTAGGAAGGCTAAAAGCTAGCTAGATAGATAATATCACTATTTACACCAACACCCCCCTTAAGCGTAACGTAGAGATTAATATATGCAAAGATGATGAGTCTCAGCTACTAGGACATGTTAGGTACTCCTATAAAAAATTCTCATGTATGGAGTGAAGGAGAAAACCTAGTGGAAAATAAAAATCCTCTCCAAAGGAGAAATTATGCAATCAAATGTACAAGTGAAGAGGATAAGAGGTAGGAATTATGATGACCCCAAAAGGACTACTTCTAAAACATAAGTACACAAAATATTTCCTTCATATGAGAGATAGAGAGAGAATATGGATCCCTCCATAAAATGATGGATCTTGTAATGATAAGTGATGCTCAAAGAAGAATGTAAAATGTGATCCCTGAATGTCGAACAACATTTCTGACTTGTAGAAGAAGATGAAATACATGGATAGGCGCATTAAATCTTCCCATATAAAAAGACTATAATTCTTTAAATAATACACAAAATTTAAAAAAAATTATGTAATCTCTAAAATATGCTCAAATGATCCATGTGAAGGGTGATGTAGAATAGGAACCAAAGAAGTGATGTGTATAATTTAAATACATGTTGCATGGCTATAATTCAAATCCCACATAAATTTATATTACAAAGAATGTTTGGAAGTCCTTGATGAAGCCTCTTTCAACTTCTTAGTAGTACAAGAACTATCATCAAAGAGAAGACTTATGTTCTTAATACTATCATCAAGAATCAAAATATGAGACTCTACAATCAAGAAAGATGTCTATAGATAGGGTTCTAGAGTTCGAGGAATATGCATGAATCAATAATAGCAACCACAACTATCTAATCCAAGCAATAAAGAACATAAATCCTACAATTAAGTACAACTGAACATAGAAATTACAATAATAAAGAAATGCAACCTCAAATTTCTATGCCATTGTTGAATCACCTTCATTTCTCTTCTCCATTTTTCTTTATTTGTTCTTAAAAATTTAGTATGCAATATACTCAATGAGCTTGATGTTGACAATTGGTAGCTTGATCTCTTGATGGAAAAACTTCAAAGATTATGGTTAAACTTGAAATGAAGACAATGACTTTCTTTTATAGAAATCCCAATTCAAATGAAGGGCTAGGATTAGATGATGAGGTATGGTGATCAATGGACAAGGTTGATTGAGACAAGGATAGGGATGAATGAACCAAAACTCAAGAAAGTTGTTGATATTTAGGGCTTAGCTAGGAAAAGGATAAATTAAATAATAAGAAACATTATTTAATTTGGATAAGAGTTAGATGAATAATTAAATAATAACAATATTATTTAATTATAGAAGAAGAGATGGAATGCTAAATTTAAATAATTAAAAATAATTATTTAATAAAGGAAGGAAACAAATGACAAATAATAAAATAATTATTTAATTATGGCAAGAAAAGGCTAATGAATAATTAAATAATTATTTAATTATAGAGGAAAATGACAATAAATAGTTAAATAAATAAGATTTATTTAATTATAGATAGAAAAGGATAGGTTAGTCACATAATTTAAATAAAATTGAAATTTATTTAAATTAATCAAAGGTAGAACAAGATAAAGTGAATTAATTAAATAATTAAGAATCATTTAATTAATAGAGGAATTATGACATTAGAAAATAATTAAATAATTAAAACTATTTAATAATGCAAGGATGAAGGCGAATCAGTGATAAAATGTTGCTTGCAAGTTCAGGATATTTTTTAGTGTCTACATTTTGCCTCTCTTTGACATAATGCGATTTTGAGCATTGTGTCAAAGAATAATCAAGAGAATTTGGCCCAGGAGATGCCCCAGTGGACACAGGGTAGGATTATGCCCCCTCGAGAAAATTGACAAATTTTCAATAATTCTAAAATTTTTGGCAAATTTACTGATAAGCTAATTTGATAATCATGAATGCATTGATGATGAAAAAATAGGCTTAAAAGGCAATCTAGGACTTGATATGTGGGTTCAAAGGGAAAAACTTGACACGACTAGTCATGAAGGTATGGGAGCTATTAGGTCAAATTAGGTTATAAATATGCTCTAGGGGGTGAAAATAGGTCATTTGTGCACTTTTACTATTGGATATTAGGAGCTCTGGTTTAGGATTTCCTACAAAACTACTGCCATAATGTTGCTTGTACCAGTCACTACACACTGTGGATACCAAGTACAAAGATGTGGACACAAGGAGGGCCCAGGAGTGGCAATATGTATCCAACCCTTGCTTTTTGTTTTTTTTCATTTTAGCATAGATTTTAGGGCTCGAAGAAGGGAAAACAAACGCGGTGGATTTTCTACACCACAATCATCATCGTGCTCACTGCAACTATTGTGGTGCGACACAATTGTTTTGGGTAGGTAATAAGTAAAAATTGGCTCGCAACTGTAAATTGCACCATAATTGTTATGGTGTGATGCATGTGAAAGATGGAATGACACAACTACCAAAGTGTGATGCAATTGAATGACATAACAAAAAATTTGCAAAATAAGATCGCAATTGACATGTACAATGCATATGAAGGGAAAAATGATGCATTTGACTAATAGGAAAATTTAGGTAGTTTTTGACAAAATTTTAAATATGTAGTAGGTAACATAGGTTAATTTAGATGCTACGATTGACATGGCATGCTTTTTGATGGATGTAGGTGAGACTAGACCCGATATATACATGATAGTTGACTGGGGTCCTTCACTCTAAGAGATCATTTAGTGGTGGAGGAGCGAGATACACTAGCAGTGTTGGGACTTTACCATGTGATATTTATGCCTATAGTGTAGGATAATAGGGGTCTTCTAACAACACTTTTCAGAGAAATGGAATTTAGAGACGATCTCCTTTCATTTTCCCACTAAGGAGGTTATTGTGACCTTGGAGGATGTATGGAAGATAGTGCAACTTCCCATCCATGGAGAGAGGGTAGTCTATGCCACTAGGAGGGGATTGGTGGTGATTCAATGGGTCTTTGAGATCGACTCCCTGGTAGAGCTTGGAGTAGAGGATTATCATATTCGATGGGATACTTTGGTCGATAGGTACCATTCTTGTGATAGTCCTATGTACAATGATTAGGGGATTTTTTATCTAGATAGGCATGGACATGGGTTTCTAGTGGGATGGGGGGAGATGTTGGAGGGGATTATGGAGGAGGCGACTATGTATGCTTGGAGACCAGATCTACTAATGATGATATATTTCCAGTTGCATGATGTGACCTATAGAGATGGTTAGAGTATTAGTTGCATCACGACACTATTGATGGTTTGGGCTTGGGAGCACATAGCAGTGTTCTAACCTCCGATGGATAGATAATGTTGGTTGTTTTTAAAGAACCAAGAAAATCTCACTGAGCATCTATGAATTTTCTAGATTCAATTCTTGAATACTCAAGAGGTGATTGGCCAATGAACAAGAGGAAGCTATAATGCTTCCCTCCTACACTTTGGGCTCTACAAAACCCAAGAGGGTGATCCCACAATGTGTCTCCTACAATCTTCTAAACAATCATATCACACATTCTATAATAAACAAATGTATTCCCATTGAAATGTTGATTAGATGAAATCCTTCAAGAAACTAAGGATTAAACACCTAAAGCTAAGAATACAACATAATACCAATTTCAAACAAGAATAAATTGATTATAAGCTTGTTTATGAATCTTGTTCTCAAATTGAAACATCAGAACCACTTGAAATACTTTAACACTTGTTGGATTAGTGTCTTATTCTAGGGCAAGGAGTCAAATCACAATAAATTGAACTATAAGGTATTAAATTTGATTTCAAATAGCCATGATCTCTGTGTAATTGCATTACAATACATGTATTAAATGCTCAGATTCTATGACTACTTATCAAATCCATAGAACATTCATATGAAATCATTATTTAATTAAGGTATTTTAACTAATTCATTAAATCAGAGCTAGAATTAAAACATATTTCACTACAAAGCAACAATTGAAAATTAATGAAAGACCATTGATTGGGTTTCCATTAATAATTCATATGAAATATTTTAGATAGAGAGACAATAGACTCAAAGGTTTGCATTGTTCATTTAGACATGCTTGAAAACCATACAATTTACAAAAAAAATTGCTTGACTCAAAACCTAACATATAGACTCAAAATGTATTTTCCCTGTGTTATACATTTGCATTTCTCAGATCCAAAATTCAAAAAGAGACCCATACTAATGACCCTGAATTCTCTTTTATTAGAAACAAGGGAGCAAAACAAGCCTCGGGCCAAAAGTACACTTATCACATTTTCATTTGACAACTCATACCAATCATTCCATGAGGAATGGTTACAACAAACTGAGAGAATATTCTTTCATGAGACAAAGGTTTCTTTTCAATTGGTGGAGATTCCATCACTCTCCAAAAGATAATTCGTTGAAGAGAGTGGTCTTCAAACTATTGAAGCATCTTGATTTATCTTCACCAAAAGACAAAAAGGCGTGCAAAAGAAAGAAAAACATGGATCAATGTCCAGGTCATCTTCCAACACCAGTCCAAGTCACCAACAGTCAACATTTACCTATCATATTTTGAATTAGGGAGAAACATATCTTTTATGCATTACAATTTCTAAGGCCAAACCTGCATTATACTTGACCATGTATATATGTTCTCTATCCTTGTGCCTACAACTCCAACTCATCAATGAACGTATTCATCCATATTTCATACTCTGTTTTAGAAGGCCAATTGAAACCTAGGAGTTCATCCATCCTCTTTTTGTAAGGAACATACTTAGCCATTAATGAATTGGCTTCTTTGTCAAAGTCTTCCAGGAAGCTAATGTAAAGGTTTTACCTCATCATATGTATGTTGAATATTAGGCAACAATGCCAATTTTTCTCTATCAAATTTTGGATTTAACTCCCTTATTTTTTCTTCCAAAGGATCAGCATACCCTTGAAAACTATGCTTCTTAATTTCATTAACAAATTTATATGTTGGGCCAATCTTTAGATATTTGTACTTTTGATGTGTAGAGTGAAATTTTATGAGCTTCAAATTGTCAACCCTAGGGATCCATTTGTCCATGATTGGAGTAGCTAAATATTTGTCTCTGAGACAAATTAATTGCTTGCAGCATTAGATAATATTTTGAATGAATACTATTCAACTTACCTTGAATCTTCTTATTCATTTTCTCCAGAACCACATAAATAATCTTCAAATTATTCTCATACATTGTGTCCTGAACTTGTGATAACAATTTCTTATATACCTCAATCTACAAAAGAAATTGTTCCTTTGTGGGCTCATTTGATGGAGTTGCACCTAATGTTCTTGGCTCCTCAATTGCAATGGATTCCTGACCCAAATTGTGTGGATTATTGCTAATGATTGCTCTGGTGGAGGAGGAGGAGATTGGGGATGTGCAATTGGGGAAGTAGGTGCAACATAACTTGAACCTGATGGGCCCTAGGTCTTCAATGTTTCTACCTATTTCTTGAACAATGATAACTTTGTTTCTAGCTCAGCCACCCTTTTTTGACTCTTGTTATCATCATCAATGATCTCATTGTCCTTGCTTTTGTACAAGTCTCTTTATGCGGTGACATTCTCCACTATTGCCTTAGTGAATTTAGCAACATTGATTGTCATCTTTGTTGCTTCTAATGTTGGAGTGTCAAAGACTCTTTTAATAATTAATTGACCACTGAAGTTGGCTGGATCTGCAAATTTTGGTTTTCTAGACCCTAGAGATAATGACCATAGGGCTAAGGAATCCCATTCTTCACTGAAGGTTGGCCCTTGTAATGCCAATTTGGCTTCTTCCTTTGTTTGAAATAAGGGTTTTCCATGCCTCCTTATTGTATCCAATACAATTTCATCTACACTGTCCCACTCTGGCAGCAATAACACTCCACTTTTATGCACTAATGCTCTTCCTTCCTCATGTGTGATGTTTTGGAATTCCTTCCTCATCATTTTCATCACATTTTCTTGCAAAAATTCCTTGGGAAGTTTTGGGTGCAATCTCCTCTCCTTAACAACATTTTTTGCATATTCTTGAGCCTTAGCTCCATACAAAATCCTTAACTGCTTTGGTTTCCACAAAAGAATCATCCTTCAAAAATTTCTTGCAAGCCTCATGCCTTAGGTCATTTGCATTGTTCAAGCTAATGAAATTTTCTTTTCCTAGTCTGAGGTTGCTTTCTCTTGTGCTTGATGCAACCTCCCTTGGGGGAGAAGGAATTCCTTGTATCTCTTCATTGGTGACAAGGTTGTCATCTTCTTCTGACTTAGGATAGTCAACTATTCCTCCTACCTCAATCCTCTGCCTTTTGGGTGGTGGCTACTCAGATGGAGATGGACCTCTAGGAGTTGAATAAATGTCAATTATGATAGGGGAAGCTTGTCTAGGAGATGGTATTTACTCACAAGAGAAGACACTCTTGACCCCTCTGATGTAGTAGGGGTTGGAAGTGTTTGTTGCTTCTTTATTACTTCCTTCTTCCTGGAGTATACTCTAACCTTATGTGATGGTTGGTAAGAGGGTCTCTCCTCCATTTCTCTTACTGGCTCTTCTTCAACAACCATTTCCTTCCCTTTATCTGTCACTATGTGTTCCTCCCTCAATACACCCACTATATTCTCAAAATGGTCAAGTACATACATGACCCTATTTAACTCACCCTTAATATTGGGCAAAGGGTCATAATTAGGATTTGACCTTATGATTTTATCCACCATTTTAGTGAAGGTGAGATACATTTCCTTCCTTTCATCCTGGACTTGCATATCAAAGATGTTCCTGATCACATATTCAGGAAAGTAAAAGTTATGGACAAAGGAGCCACCTTTGATCCTTGCTTTCAAAGAGGCAATGAAACCTTCTAGGTCATGGTTCCTTGGGCACACAATTTTCAGTCTATAAGGTACAAGAACCTACTCCAATTATTTCCATCCTCCCTTATCCATCATAAAATTTGAAAACACAATCCACTCAAGAAAGAATGAGCCTTTCTTTTGTTGCTCAAGTAGATGTACCATCTGTGCTACCCCCAATTTCCTCATAACTTCAATAAATCCAATTCTTAGTGGAACATCTCTTGGTAAAGCATGTGGGTTCACATTTGTGCCATAGATCTTGAATATTGTTGTACTGGGGTATGGAATTATGTCCCCCAATTGTGAGTTAATTGAAAATTAGGCCTCCTTTCTAAGGGCCTCAAGAAATCATGTATCTCCTTTAGAATCCTTGGTGGATCAACAAACAAAAACCTTCTCAATTTGGAGGAAATTTTTTTTTGGAAGACAAAATAATCAAACTTCAAGTCATCCTTATCTAGAATTTGAGTCCAACATTGGATTGGTAGTTCAATATCTCCCTCTACCTTCTGTAGTGACATGTCTTCAACAAAATGCTTCTCTCCTTTGAATAATAACATATGCATTAGGAGAGAGTACCACTAGAACCTCACCCAATATTTTCCTGCCTTAAGTGCAAACAAACCCTAGTGAATGTTCTCAACCAAATATGTCGCATGATCATACACTACATTATAGGCCAAGTGTTGAAGGTGTGTTTCCATATACATTTAACCTATTGGCATGGTGGATGATGGATCAAAACCAAGAATTTGACACAGGGAGAAAACTATTTTCTTGAAGTAATTTGCAAAGTATTTTATGGGGAAGGGCTCTTTTTCATCTTTGCCAACTGTTATTTGTTTCCTTGATTTCCCAACACCTAAACTTACAGTGTGTATTGGTAGCATTGTTAACCTCAACATGGCCCTTATTCTCTCATATTCTTCTCTGAAAGCTTTGAGGTCAATGGAAATCATATCCTGACTCCATTCATGCAATTTGAAAATTTATGTAATTTCCTTTCTAATTATCTTCACCATTTCAACACCATCATATGCCCTGACCACTTTGGAGACAAGATCATACCTCATAGATACATCCTTCAGTAAATCCACATCCATGTATACATTTGGCACCACTAACTTTCCCATATCCAATCTCTAGGTGTTACAAATAAGAAATCCACAATTTCTATTTCCAAACCAATTTTGGAACATTTTCCACCATGTGTATAGCACATCGACATCCTTGATATAACATTGTTTTTCAAGTAACCCCTCTTTAATTTTAGGGCCTTGAAACAAAGTTGTTCCCTCAACCTTTCAAAACTAAAAACTTGATTCTTGGGAGCCATTGGTAACAGGGAGATTCTAATCAACCTAGGGTTTTGGCACTGAAAAGGTTCAAAACCTAGCCTTTTTTCTAAAACCTAGGGCATGGTTTGAAGGTAGAATTTCAACGGGTTTGATAGAACTTCAAATCTTATAAGAAAATCAAACCACTATAAAACAACTCAATGGAATGTAGAATAATTTGACAAAAAGATATAGCAAATATCTACCCTAATCCAAGGCCATTCAAAGAAAACATAGAGAATGGCATTTTTTTCACTTATGGCTTTTATGCTTGAAGAAAACCCTAATTATGATCGCCTTGAACTCTAGAACGCTCACTTCGATCTCCTGGATGCTTTAAAACTTATTTGCAATCTTCAATTATGCGAAAAAGCAATCTTTTATGTGCTTTAGGATTATATTTGGGTAGCTTTGCATGTCCCTTTCGTCATTACTGCTCACTTGTGTAAAGAAAAACAGATCCCATTGCCACATCTTCAATTTTGAATGCCATCTATCGATTGCTTTGTGAGATGACATGTTGGAGGACTCAGATAGAGTCAACAGAGTTTGAATTTCTATCACTTTTTCCCTCCTATCCCATGCCAATAATATTTTTCCACCTGGAGTGTTGACTCGTTCATTCTATGGGCTTCACCTTCTTTCCAAGTGACAAAATAATCCACGTTTCGATCACCCACTAGCCTCGCTACTTGATAAACTTTGCCAGTGGGTCCCCTGCAGGCTAGCAAGGAACAATTAAATCTCAACAATGCATCTTGACCATCGGTTCAAACCTTAAGATATCGGATATGTAAGTGGAGATCAGGTCCACGCTTGCCACTATCCACTTGTCCTCAACCTGCTAACCCTACTACTTTTCAAAAAACATTATTTTATTTATGTGGGAAAGTTGGGAATGGTTAGGATCAGATCTTCAAATCCAACCGTCAGAAAATTGGCACATGTGGAAAAATTTAGTCTTAAAGAAGGGGACCGACTAAGTTGATAGGACCAAGACCCATGGGATTAAGGACTTAATACTTTAGTCATTTAGATGGGATTTATTTTTCCCAACTTAGGAAATATTAAGGTGATGGTATAACATTTGACGACTGACAAACCTAGGCCATGGGGGTAGTAACAATATGCTTCTGATGGCTTAAGTCATGAGTCAAATGACCTACAACCGGGTATAGCAAGTCAACGAAGGGATAGAATTCCTAATGAAAAAGACCATGAAATTTGAAATGATGGATTTTGAACCAAAACCCTAAACCTTACCTTAGGGCATAGATGCAATGGATAATGACAAGGCAAGGAACCAACGCAAAATATTCAAAATTTAGAGGTTCCACTAGACACCTAGGTCCAGGACTACCTTACGTTTATATCTATGGAGACAGAGTGACACAAATCGGGGTGGGAGATGTTAGATACTAGAGGCATGTGATTGGGCTTATGGATGATTTCACATGGAGGCCATATAGAGATTTCCCTGATTGGGATGATGATGTTGAGCACTTACTGTACTGCAAGCACACCAGGTATTTGATTGTTCAAACTATTTAGATGCACCACATCATTGAGACATAGAAATAAAATTCAGACCAACAAAGGGTATACATAGAAGAACCCACCATATAAACTTCAGCCTAAAATAGATGCACAGGGGCGTTGGGTGCCCTAGAATGGGTAACAACTACTCAAGATTTTATTTCACTCTCTTGTTGCTCCTGGTCTGTGTGCTTTTCTCTTCTAGACTCATTGTTGAAACTTCATCTGTCAATGATAAAATCCACTTTCCTTGTTTTGATGACTCGTAGGACTTTAATGTTTGAATGAATAATTAGGTTTTTAATATTCCTCCAATTTACTTAAGATTTTTAGCTTGCACATATGAAATAGGGGGAAGGATTAATTTGTATAGGGGCTTGCCTAAGTCAAACCCTATTTTAGTATATCTACCTCCATGATGGCTATGATAATGTAAAAGAGAGGTTACCCTCAGTCGGGAAGAGGCTAAATGATAAATAAGTGATAAATTGATAATTGTTGCAACTCACCACTCATATCTACATTCCTTGATGGATTGAAGTCAATATACTCATCACCTTCAAGGAGAAACTGATGTTTGATTTGAAGTCCTACAAGTTTTAGTACTCACAAAACAAATGAACATAAAACATGAATAAACTCACATGAAAATATGATGTATGGCTAACATGATGTTTGATTGAAATAAATGTTGTTGTAATTCTACTAATTCTACTCTTGACTACTTAATTTCTCAATTAATTTCTTTAGAATTTTCTCTTCAAATTTGCTAGGATTAAAATGGTGAAAATGACTTGTATTTATATGCAATTCTTTAATTTATCGAAAAGCAAATATTGATAGCCGATAAATGATTTTGAATTTTAAAATTTTAAAATTTTGACACTGACATATTTAAAATTTGTCCAAAATAGGTTGGACAAGGATGTTGGGCACCCTAGTCTAGACCCATCCTTTTCAAGTTCTTAAACATCGATATTAAATATTAAATATTTATTTTCAATCCCATCTTTTAATTTTCTAAAAGATATTTATGAAATAGGAAAATTAAATACATAATTAGGCCCAATCACATAAGGGGGAGCTAAATCTAGTGTGAAATTATTAGCTATAATTAAATAATATTATTATTTAACTATTTTTTCCATGTGAGGTGGAAAATATGCGTAAATAATAGTAAAATTATTTATGTATGTGAGATGGAAAAGGGACTAATTAAATGATAGGATTTGTTTAATTGGATAGGAATATTACATGGCTAAATGATTTGACTAGGTGGTAGATTAGGATAAGGGTATACTAGGGAAATATTTGGGTGTGTATAGTGATCTTCAAAAATTCTATAGTGTGCATCATAAGATTAGTAATAGCTAATTTACAATCTTGGTTGAACTAAATCTTTCTTTAAGGGCTCATTCATTATTCCATATTTATTGTTTAAAAATATTACTAACTAAAATATTTCAATCAAAATGATGTTTCTATATTTGAATGAAGAATGAAAATTGGTCTTGAGTTATAAAGTGGAGAGTAGATCTTAATTATAAGCTAAAAATTCAATAGGGAAATTGTGAATTATTTCATTAAAGTAATTGATTTTCCACACAATGAATATATTTAGGATTGCCTTCATTTTTTTAAGCCTTATGGGAAAATATTTTAATAAAATGGGATGGCATGTTATGGCAGTAACCATTTGCATAATATTGGGTTAGAAAGAATTCAATTAGTAGCCTAGGTCATTATTGACCAATTCATTTATTAATTTTAGGTAGTTAGGCTCATTATAACTTTGGGGGTGTTTTTGGGTTACCCAACACAAAGAATTACATATATAATTAAGGTACTTATTTCTTAGGAATAAAATTATTTTTAATACTCTTGATTGGATGGATTTTTGAGGTCTTCCCCTCTAAGTGGATTTTATTTCATTTTTTAATTTAATATTTGTCATATTTTTATATCTATTTATGCATTTTAAAACTTCAAATTTCATCTAATCTGATATTATATATGAATATATATGTCCTCATATTTTCTTGATCAATAAAATA
Source organism: Sequoia sempervirens (assembly GCA_007258455.2). Taxonomy (NCBI): domain Eukaryota; kingdom Viridiplantae; phylum Streptophyta; class Pinopsida; order Cupressales; family Cupressaceae; genus Sequoia; species Sequoia sempervirens. The sequence goes on along the minus strand of VDFB02000003.1, from coordinate 229,711,047 downwards.
AAGTAAATATTCCTCAATAACTTGCTAACAATGGATTTTTTTAATTATCTCTACTTAAACACACAAATTTGATAAGAACTTGCAATTAGCTACTACACAACCAATCCTAACAAATTTAATGTATTAGGGAAACATGGAAAAACGTGTAAAATATTGAGAACAATAAAAATGTAAGACAATATAGGTACACACAATATACATTAGAGAAACTATGGAAAGAGAGGGAACTCTAACAAGAGTGAGCTACTAGCTTCTCAATCATTTATATCTAGTCATTTATATATTGTAGTTGGGTGGTATAATGTCAAAAAAATCTCTTAAAAATTATAATTGAGATACAAACACTAGAATGAAGTTTGTAACGCCTAATACCCTATTCCAAAATCTAAAGAACCACAATATAGATATAAAATAAGGATTACCAAGAGATATAACCCTTCCACAAGATGTGAAATAGTCATATTTAGTCTCCTAAAAGCTCTAATGGCACCAAAAGGATTTTCCCATGTTTGGAAGGAAAAAAACTAAGGCCCTTCAAACTATTTTTCTTCATATTGATATTTGTGTTACTTGTGTCAAGATGCAAAATTGTAAACACCATCATTGTAAAAAATCTAGGGGCGAAAGTGTTTCCACCTCAATCATGATTTTTTTTATCATGGTCATGATACTTACACTATACTAGGGATGTTTTCACTACCTTGTGTAAAATAAAATATTCATCATCTCAAAAAATAACTTCTTAAAACTTCTTTTGATCATGATATTTCTTGTGCATGTCTTGTCACTTGTTCAATTATTCTTACATACCACTCAAATATATTTATTAAATTATCAATAAAAAAAATTAGCCTTATGGACCTCTGAATTTGTGTCCTTTTTATTATAATATGGATGCCATATAAAAAAATATAGGGGACTCAAATTGGCTCAAACTAAAGGTTATAGAAAAGTTTGGTTGGAGGAGGATTCTTTGAATACCATAAACAATTTGAAAAATCACACTCCTCCCTCTTGGACTATTGAGTCCTTGATAAGGGATTTGATAGATATTTTGAATTCCTTTGATGAGTTTTATATTTCACATATCTTAAGAGAAGGTAATGGGCTTGCAGATATTTTCGCTAACATTGGTGTCAAAGACTTTAGGGAGTGGGGTCTGAATGACCCTCTTCCTATAGAGGCTATTGCAACTATGAATAATGAGTTCTAATTTTAATTGGATTAAAGTTTCTTTATGGTTGGTGATGTGCATGCTCTTCATCACGTGGTAGGGTATTATGAGTGAATATGGAGTGCAATATTTGAATCAAGTGAGTTGTATGGGAGCAGGGTGTCATAGGAAATAGAAAACTTTGGTCTTTATTGCTTCTCATCCCAACTCTGGCCTCACACAGATTCTAGGTAGTTTTGGCATTGTTTTCTAGAGCCTTCTTTGTTATGTGTTTGGTGTCTATAAGTTGGTTTGTGGCGAGATGGGTGGTGAGAGGAATCGTGTCAAACCTAAATCATGTGATGTTGTGAAGGAAAGGAAGGAGGTCTGGCAAGTTCTGGTGAAGGGAGGGTTAACATCCTATTTGGAGAAACTTCATGGAAATGATTCCTAGGTTACTGATCTTTTTCTGAAAGGATGGAATGATAGAGTGCTTAAGCTTTATGGGTCTAAGTTTGAGGTTAATGAAGAATTCATTGTTGGTATTACTGGCTTGGCTATGGATGGAATGAAAGTCTTTAGGGACAAAAATGAGGCTCAGATGGCAATGAAAATTTTCTTCAAAGATAATGAAGAGAAATATTTAAAGACTGCTAAGAGTAGTGGATATCAGTAAAGTTCCCTAAAGGCTTTATGGGGGGATGTAGCAGAGGAATTAATGTGATATATTACCCTGGATGGTCATTTTTTGGCAGTGAATGCATATCATTTCATTTTTCTAAACCACTTTCGACATAAGAGGAGGGTTTCTTTCCCATTTTATCTACTTATGTCTCTTGACTCTCGTATTAAGGATCGCAAGAAGAACCTGAAAAATATTGTATTGCATGTTGGGATGATTCTCCTTATCTCTGATTATGAGAAGACTTTTGAGGTTCCCAAACCTATGGTCACCCCGAAGGGTAAACAACCCAAACCTATTGAAGGGTATGAAACGACCTCTAAAGATGAACCAGTCAGCAAAAAGGTCAAGAGAAGGAAGTTGATTTTGGAGAAAGAGGATGAATCAAATGAGGATGTGGAATTTTTTCCTAACTCTCTTGCCTCTGGAAGGGGGTCCACATCGCCCATTCATGGGTAGGAAGAAAAAAGGGGAAGGTTGTACTAGTGGAGGTTATTTAACTTGTAGTGAAGAAGCTGCTGGCGTGGTGCAAAGTAGGGGTCCGAAGGTAAAGAATGACCTATATGGGGAGGATTCCTCACCACCCCTAGTTGCCAAGAAGAAGGATTTGGGGGAAGTGAGTGGGAAGAAAAGGGTCCTATGGTCTGTGAGCCAAATTTTGGAGTAGGGCCATCCTCTTACTATTGTGGGCGACCTCTTTGCTGATGACTCCTCAAGTGTTAAGCCAATTTTGCAAGTGAAGGATAAGGATGGGGATGATGCTACTACTTTGGAGATCCAAGATGCGTACTTGGAGAGGATTAAGAAGAGAAAGGCAGTGGTAGAGGAAATCATGAGCTCCATCTGCAAGCTTAAATCTCCTGGTGATGTGCAAAAAGGTAAGGAATCCCATGCTGATAAGGATAGGATTAGTTCTTCTAAGGAGGAGGATGCCCTAGGAAAAGGGGTTTTTAAGATTGATAGAGATGATTTGTTTGATGTGCTTGGAACTGTGTGTGAAGGGTCCATTGTTTTGTTTAAGCTTTTTAAATGGTTTTTCCACAAACTCAATAAAACGAATGTCAAATTTAGGGGAATGGTTAACAAGGCTAAGGGGTCCTCTATTCAAAATCAGATAGACGAGTTGTTTGACTCCTTAAATACTGTGGTGGACACTGTTGCATAGGAAACCTCAAAATGAAGCAGAATATGGAAGGAATAATCCTCATTCTTGAGGATCAAATTGGGAAAATTTGGGATTCTGTGATGAGAGGAGGGGAGGGTTGTAAAATTGTTGGTAAATATGAGTCTATTGTTGTTACTTCTCCTATGGTTAGTGGTAAGAAGCAAATATAGTGCCCGTGATGTTGAGATTGTTGTTGCTGGTAGGCATATGGGGGAGGATGTTGTTGCTCGGAAGGGAGGTCAGAAAGGTATTGTTTTGATTTATGAGGTAAAAATGGATGGTCCTGGAGCTAGGACTAGGAAAAAAACTAAAGCTCAAGGTGGGGCTTCTGAGAAGGATAGTTCTGATGTTTGTGAAGATGCACAGAAAGCTATAGACTGCGACGTGGAGGCGACAAATATTTTGAAAAGTATGTATTGTTGTTGGTTGGTCCTCCTTTTTAGCTTTTTTTTTATGATGGGTAGCTAATGTTGGGTTGTTTTTTGGCTTAATGTTGTTATCTTTTATTTCAACTATTTTTTGTTTTAAAGTGTTTTGGACCCCTTCAAAACCCATTTTTTACCTCTAATAAAAAAAAATATATAGGGGAGTATATGATATATCAATAGAATGTCTTAAATGGTGATAAAATTGTTGTTCAATATGAGACTATCCAATTACAGGAGTGTTGAATATATAAGAGCAGAAGCATAATAGTGTGTCCCACTAGTGGGCCATCCTTTTTTTTTATTAAATTAGACTATGATTTAAAAATCTATGTGTTTTATTCAAGCCTAGGGGATTAAATATGCCCCTAAATCAAACCCCCCTTTATGGGACCTCCAAAAAGTCTCTTGCTCTCCTTTATATGTGCTAAAAAAATGAGGGTTTGTCTTATGTTTTTAGGGGACAAGAAAAACTCATACAAAGACAAAAATATTATAGATACATAGTTCTTAGAGTAATATTTCTAAAAACATAATGTGAATTTTTTTTAATATTAAATATTCTTTAATTTTATAATTAGCATAGGTCTATTAAAAAAATAATGACCATTTTTTGAGACAATAGGGAAAATAACAAACTATGTTAGAAAAATCTTAAAAAACTACATGGCATTATTCATTGATGTCAGTGTTTCAATAGAAAAAAATTCTATGTATACACAAAGAGACATGTATTATGGTAAAACATAGTTTTGGAATTTTTTTTTAATTAACAAATAAAATTTTCAATAAAAAACATAAAAAAAATATCCACACATTAGATATTGGAGCTTATGATTTGAGTCTAAGAAATAATGAAAAAAATATTTGTAATTCAATTTATGCATTAAAGTAAAATTTTACTCAATAGAAAAGAAATATAATTTAAATATTATAAAAACTAACCAAACATAATTGAAGTAATTTTTTAATTGAAATTCTATAATTTAATAGAATATAGTTCCCTTGAATTCTTACTATTTTTTTGTTATAAATTTTGACAAAAATATGTTGAATACTAAAAATGTTAATTTTTGGTAGCTCAATAATGTTAAAAAGTGGCACACATTATTACATTTTCACCCATACACCAATCTAATATGCCATGTCTACAAATGCCTCTTATTATGCATGTTTAATAGTTGTGAAAATATTCTATTAGATCCACCTATATTTTCCCCTTGGTTTGAGGATGGGAAGAAATTGATTTCTTCATTAAAGGTATGGAAAAACTTCTCCAAAAATAAAAAATATATATTTGAAATAATTATCCTAAAAAATTAACTAAACCTACATATGTACATGGGTACAAATCTCCCCCAAAATCTATATAAATACTTTTCCACAAATGAGAAGATAGAGGTAAAGGTTGTTATAACCTCAAATTCTAGTTATTAGGCTTGATAATACTAACATTTTCACCCTATTATGAGCTTAGAGAGATCAACTTACATATAAGGCCAATACACATATTGTTGAAGGTTAGGTATAGTCTTAGTGATTCCAAAATTCATATCCACCTTGTGTTGAACACCCAAAATACTGAGAGGGGAGTGAATCAGTATTCACTAAAATTAATTAAGCTAATCAACTTAAACATGCATTTAAAGCATCTCATCAAACTTGCAAAAATGGAAAGGAAAAATTAAAGCATGCATCACATCAATAAACACAAGAACACCAAATTTATGTGGAAAACCCTTGAAAGGAAAAAACCATGGTGAGGATTAGCTCACAATATATTATAACTAGTTACAATGGATTTACAGAATGGTGGACTCACTGTCCAAGGACTTACTTTCTAGAAAGAATGGCTCACTGCCCATAATAAAAAGAGATAGAAGAAAGGGTGGCTCACTACCAAGGATGAATTTCTAACAATGCATCTACAACATGCTAAAGGAACAATTCCAATTAAGCTCAAAAAATTGACTTTACACACTTCATATTTCACCACTATCATCTTTCGCACTTACACTACATCAGATCTCACATACACTCTTAATTATATCCAATACACTTCATCACACAATGAATTAACCTTGTATATATACTGCAACCAACCAAAACATCAATTAGGTCGACCTAATTAGATAAAATGTGCAACACAATAACTTTTTGACATAGAACTCAAACACACATGATTTGTGGAGGGAACAAAAATGTGTACCACACTAAAATATGTTAGCATGACATATAATCACTCCCATGATTCCATTCTATACACAATTCAACTTTGCACAACCCCAAAACCTTTAGGTCGAGACCACTAGTGAAGCAACAATTAAATGAACCAACTACATTCACAACTCGATATGCAAACCATAAAATCATTTTCCACTTGGAGTGCATACACATCTGAAACCTTCCAACACTTCCTCAAAACTACACAACATAATATTCATTTGTGGTGGAATGCAGAGCATTTCAACATGCACTTTGCACCTGTAATACTACCATTATTAATCCTAATACATTTTCAACCAATATCTTCAACTATGGAAGAAATCAAGCCCAAAAAAATTGGATTTATAAATGTCCAAAACATACCATGAACACCTCAAAACCACATGACAATATTCTACATAGCGAAGCAATGTGGACCACAAAATTTTTCCTTTGATTAATGAATATACACACTGGGACTCAGTCAATTCTCCAAAACACTTGGTCTTCTCTAGACCAAAACTTTTGTATTTCTACAATGGTTTGCCATCAATGAAAACACCATACACCATCATGCTCATGTTTCCAACACCTTGGAGGTATGATCTTATCTCAATAATGACAACCTCCTCTCTTTTGGCACACAAAACTTTCCCATTTTGAAGAGTAAGCCATCTTGCAAATAATAAAATTTGCCTCAGAATTAGTAACCTTTCCTCTTTTTTATTTATTGTTCAACTCTCCAAAGTATTCATCACATGTTCATAGTCCTCAACATAGATTTTTTTACAAAATGTTCAAATTGAAAAAGAATGTGTACCATTAGATCAATAATGATAATCTAGACAACATATTGAAACTAAATTGTTTATTACACCCATCTTATATTCGATAACGAAGTGGAGATGTTGCAAGAACCCTATTCACTTGGAATTTATTTCTTATTGAAGATTTTATTGAGGTTGTAAATATTGTATATTTCAGTATTCTTTTGTAACCATCTCCTTTCCCAACAAGTAATATTTCTACATCTTCACCTTTTGTACTAATGCACAAAATTGTTTATCATACATGCAATAATTAAGGACTAAAATATGAAGAGATTTAAATGGTAACATATCAATCTACCACCATTCATTAATAAAACCCCATAGCATAATGAATTGTATCAACTTCCACCTTAAATAATCATTTCAAATTAGGCAATAGTAGTACAAGTGCATTTTACCATATTTGAAGCTTTTTTCCATTTCTATTGATCTAGCATTTAGAGGTGTTTCTATGGCTAATAAATATTTGAGAAAATTTCTCAAATATTGCACTAATCCTAGGAAAATCTTCTAATTTTAGTGACCTTTATTATTTGTGACTATTTTTTGTGGCTTCCACCTTGGATGGGTCAACTCAAATTTCAGCTCCAACCACATGTCCAAGATATATTAGTGATTGTTGTGAAAAATACACTTATTGGCATTTAAAAAAATCTTGTTCTCCCTCAAAACTTGTGAAACCTTCTCAAGATTCCCTATGTGCCCTTAATAGGTTATACTAAAAAAAATACTCTCTAAGTAACCTATGAAACAATCATCAAAAAAGGGTATTAACAACTCTTGCATAAGCCACATGAAAGTTGAGGTGCAATGCCTAACCTAAAATGAAGTACCAATCAATCATAGAGACCTTGTATAATCTTAAATATTTTTTTATATATCTATTGTATTTAAAATTGAAGTTAACTAGACTTAAGGTCCAACTTGATGAAATTCTTAACCTAAGTTGTGCAACTAATGTAAAATATCATCAAATTTATTGGTACCTAATCTTGATGGTTATCTTATGCAGGGTTTAGTAGTTTGTCTACATGCACCAAGGTTCATATTTCTTCAATACCACTAATATGGGAGAACCACTTGGAAATGTTCAATGTCAAATCACTTCATACCCTAATAGCTCCTCCAACTAATTCTTGATTTAATATCCCCAATATGATTTTTTGATAAAATATTGTGTTGGGAAGCAAGCAGGTGAGTAATAATTGAATTTCCTATACAATTTCTCTATGGTTGCTCCTTAGGCTCCCAAGGAGCTCATTGAACTACCTTATGATATTATTCATGTATATTTCCTCGTTGTTATACATCTGACTAATTAATTTAACCTCATCTACATTCTCTTCTCACTTTTATCTCAACATAAGTAATGCAAACTTTCCACTAGCATTGATCAATCATCTAGCTTGCACAACAATAACTATGGAGATCATATTTTTCCATTTAACATAGCTTAATCATGTATTAATGACCATATTTGATCAAATTATAGTTAATTTTTTCATAAAATATGAAATCTCTCATGTAGAGATAAGGTCTTATAAACACCACTCCAGAAACATCCAATGAATTGAAATCAACAAAAACCTAATCCTAAAGATGGTGAGTCTAAAATTAATTATACAATACATATTGACTAGTGTTTCAACACCTTGTTTTATCCAACTTGATAAGTATGGAATGAAGTATCTCCATGTTTGCAAACCAATATCATTAACTAGTTTTAATAAAATCATATTTTCTTGAGAACAAGTATCAAATACATCTACCTTTCTTCCTTTGATCTAAATATTTATATGAAAGATGTTGGTCATCTTTTTCTCTTCTTAAGCACATTATTAACTGCATGTGCACCTTTTACCATGGTGGCACATAGAAATCTCTCATCTAGATCAAAGGTAGACTCTATCCCCTGCACTTTCTTGCAATAAGATGCAAAAAAAAAAAATCCTTATACAAGTATTGAATGGGTGTAGCTCCAAATGAGCCTTCCAAAATGCCTCTCTATTTTTCCCTTCTCTATCACATTTTTTTTTTTAAATAATGTTGTTTATCCTTGATCCTAATGGTGATATTATTTTTTTTGCCCTTTCATTTTCTCAATTCTCAATCGTATTTTTTTATTTCCTTATTTTTTTCTTAATATCAAGTATTTTTCACTCCTCAAGATAATGGGATTATGCACATTCCTTGTCATTATTTTTAGGTTTTTCCATAAAAATGACCTTTCTCAATTGATCAGAAAAGCCTCCTATGTACTTCATCAAAACTTCCTTATCCATCATATATTTCCCAAGTTGTGCCACCTTCCAATGGAACTCAATTATATATTATTGAACACTTTTTCATTGATTTTGATAGTTCAAGTGTCATTGTGTGGACCTCTCCTCCACATAACATACAGGGTAAAAAAATTATTTAACAACTCTTTAAAATCTTCTCATTTGGAGATTATTGGAACTCTTCTCAAATTTTAAAAGGTTTCATGGGCTTTGTACCAAATAAGAGCATGAAAAGGTATTTAAAACTTGCAAAGGAGATGTATCAATGTGATTTCATCTTATCCAAATTGAAATAAACCTCCATTTGTACAATCCATTGGTCTAATTTCTCTACATATACTTCACCTTGAAATTTTTATTATCCTCAACCTTGAAGATAATTTTTTTTCCCTTCTAAAGATGTCTCACCTTCATAGTTAGTATCCTTTTTAGGCTAATCCTTTTTTCTTTATCAAATCACATAACCAACTTGTGAGTGGTGGTTTGAAGAAAACTCTCTAGCATGTCTATTTTTCCCATGGATTTGAATTTTTTTGAAACATTCTCTTCCAACCTCTTGAAACTCTCATCTCCATCATCCACAACCATATTCATGTACTTGGCCATCTTTTCACTTATCTATTCTAATCTTTAGCACGAATTTCAAGTTTGATTTAAATCTCCACTCCCACTCAACCCATGACATGAATAACCTAGAATTATCATCTATATATTAAATTCACTAAAAATTAGCTAATTAACCTTATCATATACCATTTAATATATAAATTAATGAAAATACTCCTCAACAACTTGTCAATAGACTTCTTACAATTAACCCTACTTAAACACCTTAAATTGACTTAAATGTGTTATTATCAACAACATGATCAATCTTAACTCATTTTTAGTACTAAGAAAATATAGGAAAATGTGTAAAACATTAAGAACAATAAGGAAAATGCAATACACTAACTAATAGACACAATATACCCTAAAGAAATTTTGAAAAGGGTGAAAACTCTAGCAAGAATGAGCCACTAGCTCCATCCTCTATATTCAATCATTTATAAATTATAGTATGGTGACATGATGTCCAAATAAGCTTTCCAATATGAAAATTGAGTTTAAAACTCTACAATGAATTCTAGAACCCCAAATACGTTGTTCCACAACCCAAAACCTTGTAATATGAACATAAAATGACGAATACCAAGAGGGCTAACCGTTCCAAAGATGTTAAATAGTCATATTTAGTCTCCCAAAGTCTTTAGTAGTGTCAAAAACATGTTTTCCATGCTTGGAAGCCAAAAAGAAGCATCCAAGAACTTTTAAATTCCAAATTTTATCTTTTGAACGACTTTTTCATTGTTTGCCCCAAGAGGCTAAATTACAAAGATTGTGTTCAAGATTATTTTTGTCATTTTCACTAGGGGTGAAAGCATTTTAACTTCAGTCATGACATTTTCACAAAACTAAGGATTTTTTCATCACCCTATGAAAACAAACAAAATTTTCACCTCATGAAGAGAACTTACTTCTCCTACTTGCACACCTATCCTCTAACATCCTTGAGATGCTCTAAATCACCCTGAGGCCTCATCTAACCAATATAGAAAAATTATAACTCTTCTAAGTGACAATCATTGATCTTTCCATAAAAGTAGGCATTGAATTAATTTTCTTGACTAGGAATAAATACACTTAATCATTTAATCTTGAAACAATAACTCATTTTACAAGTTACTTAATTCTAGCATGTTGTTATTAATACATGAATATGTTATATATTATTAAATATGCTTATATATTTTGATATTTGAATTCAAATATTATTGCGATAGACCTATGACTACCTACTTATTGAAAATCACAATTTCATTCCATACAAAAATGATTTATATGATGAAACTCGTTAATGTGAAATTCATTATGATGTGTGTACATAAGTAACAAACAACAAAAATGAAATGCCCATAATTCTAGTAATCTAATAACAACCATTAGACATTAAATGATTAACATTTTGAATCAAATTAATCCACCTCAAACGAGATGAAGGATATAGTGCATCATTGTTGGGAGAAAGCAACAATGGTTTGAAATAAACCATCCATGATGCTACAGAAACTGTGATCATGAGACTTTGTTGTACAAGTGATAAAACCAGTGATCACTTCGTATGATTTTGTAAATGCAATAATTATTTGTTTGACAATAGAATTAATGCACTTACTCATACCACCCACAAGCAATTGACCAAGCATAAACTTTCAAAAAAGTGTTTGGGAAGGTACTGAAAGAGATTTATAATGATATTGACCAGATTTCTTGTGGAAAGACATAATCGTCTTACATGAGATAAACGCCACTCCTGCTCTATGTGGATTGCAACTGATTATGCCAATGGAATATTTGGTTCCCACCATGTAGATCGTAGTTACAACAACAGGAAGGATTAAGAATATAATAAAGATAAATGGGAACAAGATCTCTTATAAAGAGGAAAAAAGTATGGGCATGATGAAAACCTGCGAAAAAAAGAACTAAGGGCAGGCTATTGGATTTGTTGTATGAGATTCGGTATAGAGAACATCTAAGGATAGAAATATATTATCTACGGGTATATATTCTATACTGGTATTTTGTTGATAGAAAATATGAATACATGTAATTAAAATGTTTTGTTGAATTGAGAAGAATAGTTTTTTTATAAAATGAAACAATTTCGATAGAATCTATTTTGTCTTCTTAAAATGTAGCATGTGGGTAGAAAGGGAAGGGACTACCATCGGGATGCCACATAAGTTGCTTCAATGTAGGTGGCTCAGATCTAACCTGCCTAGATTCAAGACTTAGCCTACTTCTATAAAATCAAAGGTGGTAACTCATTTTCACTTGAAAAAAGTAAACAGCACGTTAGAGAAAGCAAATGGCAACTGAAAGAGATAGCAATGGGAAGAAAAGGACTAGACAGGATAAAACCAACAATCATATCATAAAAAAAGAGCATGTTAGAGAAAGTAAATGGCAATTGAAAGAGATAGCAATGGAAAGAAAAGGACTAGATAGAATAAAACCAACAATCATATCATAAAAAAAGATTGAATTGAATTAAGAAATGTGAAATATTAGAGGTAAAATAAGTTACATCTCTAAATTCCTTAGTTGATAGTTTAGTTATTTCATCTAATGTTATTGTTATAGTAAAACAAGACATCAATATGAATCATGAACAATACTAATCATACAATACATACTATATTGCAAGATATTTAATATATTGATATATATGTTTAGTCTTTCATTACATTATCATCATTTCATTCTTCTATAGTCTATGTCTTATATTCTATATTTGATATTTTTCATCTTATTTCCCATCTATACATGTATCTTTATATTAGGACGTGTCCCTTAAAAATACATCATTTCTTTGATAGACCTCGTTAGCCTTCAACTCTACATCCCCTTTTGTTGGGGTTTGTGGTAGGATCTATTGTTGTTCTAGACCCCTTCTCTGCCAATTACCCTACCAACATCATCCCCCTTTCAAAAATATGTCTTGTCCTTAAGACATACAAATTAAATTATTTGGTTGGGAGCATGTTCTATATTTCCTTAAGGTGGGAAAAAGTGTTATCCCACTGAACTTTAGCTTGCTCGAGGAGGTGATTTTTTGCATTGAGTTGTTTGAGAATATTCTCTACTTCTGGAAATGTAGTGGGAATTTGAATTTTTTGTGTCAATTTGTGTTCATCCCAAATTAGGCATGTGGCATGTGTCAATTTCAAGCTTATTACTTCCCTTAATTTTTTGAATTGGCTTTTGATCTTCTCACCATGGTCCTACATTTGTTGGAGCTAGACATGAAGTATTTCCAATTATGCCATTTTCTTCCCATCCATTTCCTATAAAGAACCATAGGCATTCCCTACTTGGATAATTTGTTGTTCTTTCTACTCTATTTGGCCTTTGAGATTCTAAGTGAGATTAGGCCATTGAAATCAAAAATTAATATAGTACATTAATATCACTTTTGGTGTTATTTAGTATAAAAATGTTTGATTCCAATGCACAGTGAGCTATTACACACTTCTTTCTCTCCTCATCCATCTTTTCCTTTGTGTTTTTTGTAGTGATTTTCTAGTGGAGAGTGGTTTCTTGTTTTTGCATATCCTCTCTAAGGCCATCTACCAAAATTTTGATCTATTGGCTTAAGGGTTGTGAAGAATATCCTTGTATGTCACTTATAACTCCCTCTAATTGCTATGTGTTTTCCACATGTTCTTTGAGGATGTCTTCCCTAATGGTCTGATGAAGGATATCACTAAGTTGAAATTTATGCAAGCAGAGATGCTAGAAATATCAACCTAGGATCCAACCAATGAGAATTGTAGAAGTTATAGAGTTACAACTAATTAGATCCAATTTTCTTGTGCCAAAAATTCCTTGATGAACTACATGGGGGAATTTTTGGTAGATGAAGATGGTTTCTTCAAATATGGTGGGGATTGAAAGGGCATATCTTGCCCTATTGAATGACTTGTTTGACTGGAGGGGGATGATGGAACTTCATGCATCTTTGATTCTTCTTTCTAAACATCCTCATAGGTATTTTTGGTGCCTTCTCTTATCTCTTCTTGAATCTATTTATTTACCTCTAGATTCTACATCATGAGCTTATCCACCCTTTTCTTTGAATGAAGCTCCCTAGCTTATATTTTTTATATCTTTTTATTTTTTTGTAGTAGTGGTTGAGGGGGTGATCTCTACTAAACCTTATTCTTTTAATTTTTCTTCTTTATGTGTGGCTTGATCCCTTTTGTGCTTTAGTACTATAGCTAACTATGGTGGAAATAGGTTGATCATCCCTTCCAAAGTCTTTGTGAAGGCCACCATGTATCTAATGATCACCTCTTTAATGGTCACCTTGTTATGAGCCCCCATCTCTTCATATAGTTTCACTATTTATTCAAGGACCCCTTTATGTAAATAATCTGCTAAAGAGGTTGTTCATGTCTAGGAAGGCCTCTATTTGTTTTGTGATGCATTTATCTTCACCTTGTTTATCTTCTTAAGATGATGAAATCTCCTTTTGTGCTTTCTTCTTTTGTCTCTTTTTATTCCTCTCTGCACTCATTTGTAGGATTGCTTCAATAGCCTCCTCTAATTATTATTTATTGTGTTGGTGTAGTGTGAAATTTTCTCTTTGTCTTTCCCTTTTTATCTCCTGATTATGCAGATGCAACAAGAGATGCTCCTACTTGTAATGATCCAGACCTTCAAAGATTAGAGGTACTTTGTTCCTCTAGTTCTTCCTTTGATAGCCCCCATTTTTCTTTCAACTTTCATTTATTCTTCTCCATGTGCTCCTTGGGCTTCTTTACCAAATTATTCATGAATTTAATGTAAGTTGTGAACCTCTCCACATTAGGGTCTTTTGGTAATCAAATAAATATAGCTATGTAGGAGTCTATCTCTGCATCATTCACTTTGTATAAAAGTTATAGTATTTAGGACATGTATGGTTCAATAACCTCCATCAAGGTGTAGCCATTTTTAACCAAAAACACAGTGTCTTTTATGTATCTCCTCACAAAATTGTATGAGATGTGTACTCTATCCTATAGCTTCTATTGGAGGGATTTGAAAAACCCCCACTAAGTTGCAGTGTAGGGGGTGGTGTCCTTGAAATGTTTGACATGGTTGTTTATCTAGGTAGCTATTAGTCTGGTGGCTTCCCAAAACTTCCTTGCAAAGACTAGTAGCTTGTTGAGAAAATAAAATGTGAGGCAAATAATTAGGGTCCCATACTTGAACTAGTAATGAGACTTCTTTGTATGTTGGATATTTTTGTAGAATTTTTTTCCACAAAACTTCACATAGATCAATCGATTTACCTTCTACAATCATCTGGTAGGTGATGTGTATTGATGTTGTTGGGATGGAACCCTCCCTATTTGTGTAGTACATGTTATATGCAATGTCCATATTTTCATATCTTACTACCAAATTTGTAATTTTTAAACATCCAAGTTGTGGTCATTGTAGGTTGCCCAATAAGATTTATTAACTTCATTTTTCTTGATGGCCTTCTTCAAAGGGATCTCTCCTTGTGTAGCTAACCTAGTTATAGCTTGGATTGCTTTCTTTGTAATATAATAGGGTTTATCCAGGGAAATGTATTTAGTGTAGATTCAGCTTAGGATTATCTAAACCCACCCCTCCTTTGTGAAATCTAGAAAATTTCTCCATACATCCAACTTCTTTTCTTGGACCTTGCTATATAATGTTAAATATGAGCTTATCTTTTTTTCTATAGCAATGTCTTTCATAGCTCTTCAAATTTGGTGTGGTATATATCTATTATGGGAGCATGTATGTAATTTCATATATCTTTTGTGTATATTACATCAGTGATAAAATTAGAGGAATCCCTTTCAAGTTCCACCTCCACTGCTTTGTAGGGAAATTTTATGTACTTTTGGTTAGGGATTCTATGAAATATCTATCAAAATAGGTGCATCTACTTCCTTGATTAAGTGGTAGATACAATATAAAGATAGGGCTATGGTTTCATAGAGTGATCTTCTGAGTGTGAGAGGATAGAAAGTATATGCGAAGAGAAAATAGGAAGGTTATCTTCATATATTTATAGCCTGCCAATGGTGGTAAGTATATTTAATATTGTAGTCATTCCCCATCTTCCCATGTTTATATAGTTATTATCTTTTTCTATAGCTCTTTTTTGTGGGTAAAGTTAGTGTGCTATGGTACATCTATGTTACAAATATAATACCAAAACACGAGTAATTTATTCTAGAGTTTGATGGTAGTGTTTTAATTTTTTTGGGCCATTAATGTAACATTGCAGGTCTATACCATCATGCCTCCTTAATTTAATTTCCTTAGATTGTAGTATCTCATCAATGTAATATGGGCCTAACCATATCACCTTTTATTTACCTTGCTTCTTGATTTTTTGGCATATATTAGAACCATATCATCTTTCTTGATTTTTGTGTGCATTACATTACTATCATACTAGGATTTTTGTCTTTTCCTTTCTACATTTTGGTGATATATTAATGATTGTCTACTCTCATATAATTTCTCCAAATCTTCAATTGTTTTCTTTAAGGACTCATAATCAATGATTTTGAGGGTAATTCTAGTACAAATATTGAGTACTATAAGGGTGATCCCACAATATTGGTTTAAATTTTTTTGGCCAAACGGACATTGAACTAATTTTTTCTAACTAAATCTTCACTTTGAAAGCACCTATAGTGGCTAAACCGTGAGAATTTGTATATGATGTAAACTAGTGATTTGTGGCATTTTGTTTGTAGATTCTAAATATGTATTTTTTAAATTTTTGGAATCAAATTGCACTTCTTTTCCATCTCCTTGAAAACTAGTTTTTTAGTAAACACCATTTTGGAGTGACACTCACCGTATAACATACATAACTTTTTCCATGAAGGATTAAATTATAGTTTTTTCAAATTTAGATTTGTAACTATGATATCTAGTGCTTCTAATTGGTTTCATAGTGTTTTTATTGAATATTTTTTCCTTAATCAAGTTTGAAGTCAAACCAATTACAATTAGACATAAAGCGGATGTATAACACAACTTTTTTGTATGTATCAATTTTATTTTTTGTTGGATCAAGGACTTCAATATCTGGTGCACTCATATTTTTCAAAAAAATTATAATATTTTATTTTTCCATGTGCAGAAACATAGAGCTTGATTTTTAGTGAAAAACCTACATTCACAAGAAATAAAAAATAAATATAATAATAAAAATAAATTTATTTAAAATTATACTTTTTGGGAAAGCTTATAATAAGGACTACATACTTAAAAATAAATTTTAAATGAATTCATTTGATCCCCCAAAAGGTATATCTAAAGTGGTTTTATCAACATTTTGATAGGTGTAAAGGAGACTCTGTTATAGGTATGGTTTAAAACTAGCGGGGTTTATCCAAGGGGTTTGATCTAAGGTAGTTTGATCAAACCCTCTTAATTGGAATGCTTTAAATGAAAATTTTAAGGCTTAAAATCATTATATTTTCCTAAAATATGTGATTTCAGCAAAAATCAGTAATCTCTTCGGAAATTGTAAACCAACTTTGTGGGATCACCCATAAATTTTAGGGGAAATTTTGCATCCATCCCATACACCAACCCAAAAGGAGTAAACTTTTTGGATCATTTGTATGCATTCCTATATTCCCATAACACCATGAGTATCTTTATGTCCCAATATTTCCTATTACTACTATAATTTTTAAGTTTTTTTTGTTTATATGATTTTATTTAGATATTCACTTTCCCCTTGGTCTAAGGGTGATAGGGAGTACTCATATTATGTGTTATCATAAACCTCCTTAGTAACTCCACAATTACTTTGTTTATAAAGTGTTTCCCTAATCCCTAGTTATATTAATTGGACAACCAAATCTAGTGAATATTTTCATATAGGAACTTTGTGATACTTTTGGTTGTATAATTCCTATTAGGTTCTGCTTCAACCCATTTGATGAGATATTACACACCATTTATAATGAATTTGGATTTAGATAACTTGATTAGTGGTTTTATTGGTCCAATCAATCTTATAGCCCATTTTTTAAATGAAACTTGAGATAATATTGGATGCATGGGAATTTCATCCCTTGTGGTAGGTATTCCTAACCACTAAAAAATGTCGCAATATTTTACATATTGTGTTGCATCCTTGTACAAATTTGGCCACTAGAGTCATGCCAACTTTATCTTCTTTATAATGACATCTCCTAAATTGTGACCACCAAATATTCCTTTTTGTTCCTCCCTTAATATTTATTCCCTTTCATCATCATAGACTGCCCTCAAAATGATGTCATATCTTCCTATCTTGTATATTTCTCCTTCAATTAGTGTGAAATATAGATACTTTTGTAATAATATTTGTTTATCTTGTAGTGGCATATTTGATGGATATTTACCTATAGAGAGTAATGAGACCATATCATGTAGTTCATATGGTAGCATAGTTACCCTAAATAGGTTTTCACTAGAAGGATATATTGTCCTTAATCATGAGTTTCTTCACATATTTTGATTTTGGAGAGGCAATCGAGACCTTGAATTTTTCTACCTACGTAGTTTCACCGTGATGTTAAAATTGAACTCTTGAAATAATAGTAACCACCTACATATTCTTCCTTGAATCACTGGCTTGTTTAACAAATACTTTAAGGGTTTGTGGTCAATGTAGAATTTAAATGGTGTAGATAGAAGGTAATGCCTAAACTTTTGCAAAGTGTACGCCATTTTTAAAGCCTCTCTTTTAGTTGTAGTATAGTTTTTTTCTGCCTATTAAATTTTCCTACTTTCAAATATAATAGGATGGTCCTTATTTCCTCTAGGTTGTTCTAAGACTACTCCAATAGCTATACTAGATAAATTTGAATTGACAAGGAAGGGGTTTGTCCATTCCAAAAATTATTAGAATTGGTGCTTCAATAATCTTCTATTTGGGTGTTTCAAAGGATAGTTGGCATTGTTCTATCCAATTGATGTTTTTGTTTCATATCTCTTTAACAAATATTTCAATGGTGTTTCTATTATTGCATAGCCTCTGATGAACTTACTGTAGACATCCAAATTTGACCACTCCCATATGGTCAAATTCATCCCCTTTATTCGTCTATCTCACATACCCCATCAACATTAATTAAATGATTTATTTAATTAATATGACATCTTTTTCTAATGTTCCTAAGGTATTTAATTAAATAATTAAATACTTAACCTTTTATCCCCCTTTCTTCTCTAAATTAAATAAATGCTTTAATTTATTTAATTTGGTCATTTTCCTTTTTGAATTTAAATCTATTTTAAATTCATCTTTTTCTCTCTCCTTGTCCCATCCTCCATAACATCCCTTTAATCTGGAATAATTTAATTAATTCATGATTAGGATGTGCACACCCTTAATCAGGATTAATGTCACATCCTCCATAATTTGGAACTTTCCTTAACCCTTCATTAGTCAACCTAATCATCTGTTTGCACAACCTTAATTGCATGATTAGGTCAACCTAATATTTATGCCATTTATGGCATACCTCCAAGTCAACCATCATCTTGTCCATGGTGGCTAAATCCTATCCCTCCATTCCTTAAAGGAACTTCCCCTAAAATTAGAGGATTTTTCCCTCATTTGACCATTCACCATTCAAGCATTCAAGCCTTCAAGCCTTCACAAGCATACTCCATTGCTGCAACTTTTGAGCTCATTTTACATCCATATCTTGCATCTGTTCACATACCCACTTGCACCATTACATTCTTCATCTCATCCATGTCATTTTGCATCCACTTTTATGCCATTTTTCATCTGAAAGAGCACACAATCAAACAATTCAACAGGGCCAACGATTTGATCAACTTGGGCAAGGTAACTCACTCTATTTTTCTTTATTTTGTTCAAGTTTAACTAGGCCAATCTTGAGGTTTTGTTGTGTATTTCCTTACTTGTATTTCATTTCATTTTGCATTTTAGACTAGCAGATTTAACACTGCACAAACTTACGATGCATCAAGTGTATCCCAATAATTTTTTTACTTGCATATTCTTCCTTGAATCACTGGCATGTTTAACAAATACATCAATGGTTCATGATCAATGTAGAATTTGAATAATGTATATATAAGGTAATGCCTATACTTTTATATAGTATACATCATTGTCAAATCCTCTCTTTCAATTGTAATATAGTTCTTTTCCTATGAGATTTTCCTACTTGTAAATTTAATAGGATGGTCCTTTTTCCCCTAGTTTGTTCTAAGACTACTCCAATGGGTATATCAGAGAATTTTATGTGGACATGGAAGGGGGTTGTCCATTCTAAAAATATTAGAATCCATGCTTCAGCAACCTTCTATTTAGATGTTTCAAGGATAGTTGTCATTGTTCTATCCAGTTAATGCTTTTGTTTAATTTCTTATTTAACAAATCTTCCAATGGTTTTTGTACTACCACATAGCCTCTAATGAACTTACGGTAGTATCAAGTCTATCCCAGGAAATTTTTGACCTTCCATGCCATTTTTGGTGTTGGATAATTCATGATAAGTGTTACCTCCATTGGTTCTACCATTACCCCTTCTTTGCAAATGATGTAGCCTAAAAGTGTAACAAATAATACTACAAAGATATATTTCTTGATTTTCAAAGAAATTTGAAGACTTCTACATCTCTCCAACATGGTATAGAGTGTTTGGACATGATTTTTCACCAATCCATATTTTGTGCAATCATCTAGCTATACTTCTAGAAATTCATGTATGAAATCTTTGAAAGAATTTAATGTATGTAGCTAAATACTACCAAAGAATTCTTTATTCCAAAGCGAATGATAGTATACATAAATGATCCTCATTCAATGGAAAAAGTAGGACCTTAGGTTCATCTTCCTCTTTGATCTTCACTTGATGGTGTCTCAAAAATCCATCGAGGAAGTAGTATATTTCTCTATTTTTAATTCTACATTGGTCATCATCAAACTAATCCATTCCATATCTTCAATTGGTTTGATTATGCCTATTGTAAGCACCTTATCCAATTCTCCCTTGACCTTTTTCTTCATATTTGGGTTAATTTTATAGGGCCTCTTCTTTTGTGGTTTTATCCATCCTTAAGTTGTATCCACATCACTCTTTCTTCTTCTTTAATTTACTTGAGGTTATTGAATGTACAAGGAAATAAATCTTTATACTTGGACAATATTTCAATCACTTTATCACAACTTGTTCATCCCAATAATCTCCAATATTTTTTAGTTTGGGATTCTCTACGAAGGATATGTTTTCTTCCCTTATCTTCAAGGATTATTTGTAGTACTCACCCTTTGAATTATTATCCATTTGTATTTTCCTTTCTCCTTTTTTCACTTGGATATCTATTTTTGGTTCTTATTCTCCATCCTCTTGGTGTGCTATATAAAATCTCTTTCATGGAAGTTCAGTCTCCTTTTCCATCCATTAAACCAACTTCAAAACTCTTTTTTTGGGGGGGTGGTGGAGTGTTCTTATATATCCTGATATTGTTTGTCTCCACTAGTCAAAATACAATCTCTTCCATCCACAATAATTGGTATAAATATTTTTTTCATCATTGAAAGAGAAGGTGTGAATAATTTATTGCAAGAGTTTCCCCCCAATATTTTGTTTTTCCTTTATATTCTAGTTGGTATACCAAGTTCATACTACTGGATTTAAAGTATAGTAGAAAAAATATATGTGCAATCAAGTATCATATTCCCTCCTTCCTTTCCATCTTTTTATGCATATCTCTAAATGGTCCTCAAGTGGAATCAATCCTTGGAATTTTATAATTATATAATATTCCCCCTCTTCTTTTGTGTACCTCATTCTAATCATAATTTTGAAGGTGTACCACCGTGGGATGATATCATGATGGTTTTTCCACCAACATGTGTGTTGATGGCCAAAGTAACACATGTAGCACAAGTAGAAATATGATCTCTAACCTCTCCTAAAAAGATAAACCATGGGATAAATTACCTTCCAAGGTTTTGGGAGTTGGGTCACAACTATGATGTCTTGCAAAGTGGTTTTTATGGCTATAATGTTCAAGGGGCCTACTGGTATTCTATCACAAACTGATGTATCCCTATTATTTAAACCTATCTAATAGCGATTCAAATAAATATCAAAATATAAAGCAAGGCATACAAGTGAGAAAGAATACATATTAGTCAGATTAACGAGATCTATTATTTTTCAGAGAACATTTCAGAAAACTACAAAAAAAAAAAAAAAACTTGTATTAAACACAGTTATATTTACTCATAGTGCTAGATTTAAGAGGCACGTTTTATTCCATTCATTATAATTAAAACTCATTATAAATCAATTGACACATTTAAAGAATTATAAACCAAATATAACAAGATAAATATCATTCAAATGTGAGAGAAGAATCCAAAGATGATTGAATCTGGCCAATTTTATTGAATTTGTTTATGTAACAAGTTTTACATATCCAACAAAACTTCACTGGTGTATAGATCCAAGCTTCTTCAAACTAACTCTTCCTGGAGACTAATGATGAAAATGCAATAAAATAAAAAAAATCTAGAAAAATCCTATTTTATTAGACCAATAATATTATCTTCAACCTTTGAACCCTAAGAATGAGAGAGAAATTACAATATATAGACCCAAAGAATAAAATTACCTTCAAAAGAGACACATGCAACACATGCAGTGCACCCAACATGTAGATCGATGAATCGAGGAAGCTCCAAAATTGAACTACAGTTATCTAGCATAAACCTCATTTTCCAAGAAATTGGCACCAGTTCACCAATGTGATTTGCAGTTAACTTCAGTTCTAAAATTGAACCCCTTATTTGAGGAGACAAGTCACGAAAATAGAATCTACCTTGTTTGACCAATCAAAACTGAATAGTCCCTTTCAAAAATATTCAGAATTTATACTCTTGTTTGTTGCTTATATTCATCAAAATTTCCTAACACCTGAGCAAGTGTTTCTATATTAAGGCCATCCACCCACTCCAATCTAAATTTAGACTTTTCAAAACTAGTAGAGGTTGTAGCTTTACACCTCTCTAATTGTTGGATGTCATTTTTAACCTACCTAACATCAAATTTTGTGCTCATCAATTTATCCAAAATAGTCTCCTCTTTGTCATTTTCAGAATTAATCTCTTTTTTTTATTTGTCTTTCCATGTATCTTTAATTACTTGGAGAGTGTCTAACCTATGAGTGATAGGTAGCAAGAGATCAGGGTTGATGATGGTGACAATGAAACTCTCAAAAAAGGAATAATCTTCAAATAACTCCTTGTGTAATTAGAGCAAACTTAATCTATGCTCTGCAATGATTTCCATTTTGAGAGATATAATGTTAATACATTTACTAACAAAACTAATATCTTTATCTCCCAAAATTGCAGCTTGCTTCAATTCCTTTGCACTAACCTTGTCTAGTTCTTGGAGCTACTTTATATCTATCATGTACTTTTCATCTTCATCTCTTAGATTATCTATATACTTTTGCAATTGCTCTTCTAAAGTGCAAACCTTTTCATATTGTTGATAGTCGGATATGAAAAAAAAATTCATTTCTCTCTTGAATTTCTTAATCCATCTATCAAAAATCTGAGATTTATTCATCTCTTTAAATTCATCTACCTCTTTTCTGCTCATTAGTATTGGATCCTCTTATGAATAATGTTGCTCTATAAAACAAGAGAAGTGAGACCCTTGAGGAAAAATCTCAATTTCTCTATTTGAGCCTTAATCGCATCCTTTGTCTATTTGTCTTTGTTCATTTGAGCATTTACCAAGTCCACAACCAAATCCAAGGATGATGTTTGGTCTCTCCTTGTCTACTTTCCTAGATTAATGGTTGACAAATGGTAATCAGAGGGATGCATTACCATTTCATCCTTATCAACTAGTGGGGTGGCAACTTTTGCAATTATTTCCCCAACCTCATTAAGTCTAGTGGTGTGAAGAGTCCTTGGCTTCTTTCTTGGTTTAGTCTTTTCCACTTCAACCATAATATCTTTCCGACTTAATGGTTGAACCACCACTTGTTTCCTCTTCTCAAGATTTAATTTCAACCAAGTTGGAGCTCCTAAACAGGTAGACACTTGTTGTTCTTTTACAAAAGTCGAGCCTTGAGTTGATTTTTTTCTGATTCATTAAGTGTTGGTGACCTATGATGAGGAGGCTTTTTCTTTCTTAGCTTTCCTTTTCACTCTCTCTATGAGCTCTTGTTTTTCCTCTGCAATGATCACATG
Organism: Sequoia sempervirens; assembly: GCA_007258455.2. Lineage (NCBI taxonomy): Eukaryota > Viridiplantae > Streptophyta > Pinopsida > Cupressales > Cupressaceae > Sequoia > Sequoia sempervirens. Next base: position 229,687,466 of record VDFB02000003.1, on the reverse strand, counting down.
TTGTTCATCCTCCTCCTTTTCTTCTTGCTTATGCAATTCCTCCTCGAATTCATGATTTTCATGATCTTGGTCTCCTGCTTCTTGAAAGCTACATCTTCTACCATCCTTTGTTTCTCAGAAGAAATACCTTTAGGTGATTTAGGTGTCATATCCACCTAATCATTATGATGTTCTTATTTTTCTTTGAGTAGCTCTTTTGTTTCATGATGAGGAGGAGATGGGACATCTGTTATGTCCACTACTTCTATTATTGGAGGCTTTATTGTAGCCTCCTAAACTAGATTTATTGTAGACTCCTAAACTTGATTTATATCCTTGGTGGTGGTGGTAGGATTTGTTGATGTTGCCTCTTTGGTGAGAGAAACTTGATAAATGGGCATTACTCCAAGTCCTGAGACCACCCCTACACTTACGACTTTATAAGTAACTTTTTTCATCTTAAAGGCTTCTACTACTTTCTCCATAATGGGCTCAGTCTCTATAGTGCCTTGGGCAGATGTCTTTTCCTTTCTTCTATTTCTCAAATATTTAGAGGGTATCGACGAGGAAGATGTAATTTCCCTAACATATAATTGCAACATAGAGATTAATTTATATATTTAATTCAATGAACAACAACATATGAACACATAGATCTCTTTGGTATAATGATAAACTTCAAATCTTATGCATATATGGTATATTAATTACAACTCTCTAAGACTTATCCGAAATGATATACAATGTTACTATAGATCAACAATAATATTATTAACTTCCTTACAAAATATTTGAAGCTAAGATGAAATCTTTGAATGATAATGCCCTCAAGAACCAAAGGGGTTTTCCCTCTCATCCTAGTGATCATTAGAATTTTATCCAATGACCACAGACTTCTATGTGTTTTCATCTATATAAGGGTTTAGAATAGAAATGTTCCAAAATATAGAAAATTGACATAATAATTTGATACCTATTACATGGATTGACTCCTTACATTTATATGCTAATAACTTCTCTTAAGGAACAGGTTGTACTGGAGCCAAAATGGCAGTAAAGCCCAGAATTTGAATTTCACATGCTACACTAGGTTGGCCTTAAGGATAAAGTAGGCTCTTTTGGAGTGAGTGTGCCACCCTATGGACCTATCCACACACTTCTTGGGCCCCTTCCTTCTTCATAAAACTTTACAATAAATTTTGCATGACACAGAGGTGTCTTATCCTTTAAGCCTTCTAAAGTAGGTGTTGGGTACTTGGCACAGTCATCTTGTGATAGTGATACCTTTTCAATACCTACTCCATTCTTCTTAATTTTTGGATATCATGTGCAAGTGTCATCATAGATTCTATGTTCCAAACCAAAAATTGAGAGAGTTTCTTGTGATGAAATTTAGTAGGATTCCTGGATTCCACTCTAAAAATATCTTTCCAAAAAAAGGGATGTGACAAATCCTTCCTTCCCAAAACCACTTGTCCTCAAGTAATACAAATTTGGATACTTTATAATGTCAAACCCTTCTCAGGTAGAATCTTCAATTGGAAAATTCCTCCAACTAACAAGATACTCATTATATTTTGGATCCTTATATTTTTTACCCTAGTATCAACCATAGATTCCAGAATAAGGATGAGTTTCCCTTCATCATCTAGTGGGGGTAACTTAGCAACATGAATTATATGTAATCCCAAATCCTTCTTTATACATGAAACATGGAACACATTATGGATTTTTTTGTCTACCAGAAGTTCCACTTTGTAAGCAACTTCCCCAACCTTTCATATTATCTTGTATGGCCCATAGAACTTAGGCTTGAGCTTTTCTACCCCTCCTTTCTTGATGGAAGACTGTCTATAGGGATGCAACCTTATGAACGCCATATCTCCCACCTCTAATGATCTTTCTATGTACTTCCTATATGTATACATCTTTCACTAATTTTGGTTCATTTGCAGATGATCCTTGAGAGTTCTCAAAATCTCTTGACTTTGATTTACCAAATTGCTTGCTGTCGAAACTCTACTATTTTTTAGGACTAATTTTGTAAAGGTTAGTACATCATATCCATATATTTCCCTAAATAGAGACATGTTAATGGACATGTGATATCATTTGTGTTGTAACAATATTCTCCCAAATGTAGACATTTTATCCAAGCTACCTATTGACTAGTGGCATAATCCTGCAAGTATCCTTCTAGCCACTTATTTACAATTTTAGTTTTTCCATTAGTTTACAAATGATATATTGTACTTGGAGTGAGTTGGGTTCCCATTAGGTGGAATAAATTCTTCCAGAATGTATTGAGAACCAGGTTGTCTCTATCACTGACAATGTTCTTGGACAACCCATGTAACCCAAAAACTTCCTTGAAGAATAAATCTACAACTTGTGGAGCTTTATATTCACTAGAAATGGAAAAGAAATGATCATATTTAGTAAATCTATCAAATACAATATAAATTCATTCATTCCCTTGCACTTTGGGTAATCCGGTAATGAAATCCATAGAAATACTTTCCCACTTGTGTTCTAAAATTGGAAGAGGTTGTAGCAATCCGGTCGAAAACTTTTTCTCTCCTTTTTTTGCTGACATGTGACACATTCCCTGATATGTGTGAGAAAATTCTCCTTGAGTCCCTTCCAAGAGAACCTTTCCCTAATCTGTTGGTTAGTTTTGTAGAATTCAGGATGCCCTACCACAGGTGCATTATGATAAGTTTCTAGTATCTTCTCTTTCACCTTGGATCTGAAAACCAAGAAAACTATATTCTTGAATAGAATCAGACCTTCTGAAACATGATCCTTTCCCACACCTTCCAAAATTCCAATAGCAGAAGGTTCCTTGGCATATTCCCCATGATTGACTCCCTCCAGTCTATTCATGTGATAGACACATGGCATAGAGTAGGTCTCCTAGAGAGTGCATCTACCACGATATTATTTTTCCCTTTGACATATTCCATATCAAAATCATATGCTTGAAGTTTACTCACCCATTTCTATTGCCTATCATTCAAATTTTGTTGACTTAGGAAGAACTTCAAGCTATTGTGATTTGATTTGACTACAAATCTTCCATACACTAGGTATTGTCAGAATTTCTCCAAGGCATGCATTATGGCTAGCACCTCTTTGTCATATATGGAATATCCTCTTTCATTGACTCTCAACTTCCAACTTTCAAATTCTATTGGGTGTCCCTTTTGAGAAAGAACAACTCCAATTCTTTCTCTTGAAGCATCACATTCTACAACAAATGGAAGTGAGAAATTAAGAATTGCAAGAACCGAAAAAGAACGCATTTCCTCCTTCAACTTCTAAAAATTTATGTGTGCATCCTCTGTCCATTCAAAGGCTCTAGATCTTTATTTATATTGTTGAGTAGTGCCATAGACTGATAAAATCCTTTGATAAACCTTTGGTAATAGCTATATAGTCTAAAGAAGCCTCTTAGTTGAGACAAGTTTGTAGGAGGTGGCTAGTCTAGAATGGCTTGCATCTTCTATTGATCAACTTGAAATATTTTAGCATTTATGACATGTCCCAAATATAATATCTTTGTTGACCCAAAATCACATTTGGACATCGTTGCAAAGAGAGACTATTTTTCTAGAATTCCCAAGACTATATCTAAATGCTTCAAATGTTCTTCCCATGTATTGCTATAGATAAAAATATCATCAAAGAAAACCAAACACAAACTTCCTCAAGTTCTCACCAAAATTGTGATTCATCCATGATTAGAAAGTTTTCAGAGCATTAGTGAGACCAAAGGTATAACCAGGAACTCAAAAATCCAATAGTGACATCAAAAGGCAATATTATGCACATCTTCTTCCCTCATATGGATCTGGTGGTATTTGAACCTCAAATCAATCTTTGATAAGTGCATTGCACCATGTAACTCATCAATTAGTTCATCTATCCATGGTATGGGGTACCGATTCTTAATGGTCTTCATGTTCAATGCTCAGTAATCTATACACATACACAAAGTGCCATCCTTCTTCTTTACCAACACCACAGAAGATGCAAAAGGGTTAGAGCTTGGTCTGATGTATCCCATATCCAACAACTCCTTTATTTCTTTCTCTATCTCCTCCTTATGCATTCGAGGATGGTAGCAAAGAGTGGTCATAACTGGATTTGATCTCATTTCAAGTCCTATGATATGATGGAAACCTTTATCCGATGCCAGTCAAGGAGGCATGTCACTGAAAGCCAAAGTGTTCTTATCCAAAATATTTTGTATATCAATATGCACTTGAACATTCTTACCTTTGGAAGAGTATTTTTAAATCACCAAACAACTAGCAATCCAAGCAACTTAGTTTTTCTAGAAGATCCTCTCCATTATTTTGGTTGATACTACTTGCAGACCTCCACTAGCCATTCTCTTTGGAACCACATCCTTCTCATTGGCTTTAAACTTGAGTATCTTCATCATGTGGCTACCCTTAAAAATTTTAATATGGCCTAGAGATTGGGGGTGAGCTAAAAGGTTACGTGGATCCTATGTACGAGTATTTAGGAGGGAAATATGTTTCCATTTATTTCATTATTGAGATTCCCTACAAATACATTTGCTTTAACACTAGCCAAGGAAATGACTTTCTGATAATTTATCTATAATTTAATAGTTTTAGATGATGCAGATGATGAAGAGTAAATGGATGTGTTGATGGTGAAATGAGTTCTTGCAATTGATCATTTGTTGATAACAAAGGTATGTGTTGACATTTTATGCCACCCTTGGAAGCACATCATTTATATCTTATAAGAGAGATCCCATGTGTGTATCTTGTTGAAACCCATGATTAATTTGATGGTTTGGGCCTTGAGGTTTCCAATTCCTCAATTGTATTTATTTTAGGGTTCTAAATCTGCAAGTTAGGGCTTCCAAAACCCTCATATGCTTAAACCCTAAACCCCCTACTCTTGGTGGAAACTTTTGTTATATTCTTTTTTGACTCTTTGTAGTTGGTTCTCTATCATTTAGTTATAACTTATGTTTGTCGAAGTCATTTTTTGACCGGCCCCTTCATCCTAGTATTCCTGATCACTGCCTATTGAGTCATTATAAATCATGTTTTATACTAATGCAGGTTCAAAATCATTTAATATTTGCTTAAATCCTTTGCAATGTTGGGCGGGTCCCACCAAATACTTTCTATTGTCTCCCTGCTAACCCTCGAGATTAAAAAAATAAAATTAAAAAGCTAGAGGGATGGCGGGAAGGTGACACCTGTCTTTGTGGGCTTGCATCTTCAGTGAGCTGCATCAAGGTGATAGGGAATTTTTGAAGAGACAGTCTCAAGGGTCTCTTTGACATGTCGATGTGGTCATTAGATCAATGGTTATGATGTGTTCTAACAAATGAATCTTGTTCATTCCTCGTTAGCTCGTGGAGGACCGACTACTCATTATCAAATCTGGACTCATGGAGGGATAGCAAGCATGAGCCACGTGGCATCATCGTCGTTGTCTACTAACCTATTAAGGGCTTAGAAATATTTAATGAAATATTTATTGGTGACTATGGGGGGTTAAAAAGTGTGCTACTAAAAGGATGTTTATGCACGTGCAAGATGTTCTAATCTCAGTTGTCTATTGTTGTCAAAGGATACACATTATGATCGCTAGCCAAGTGTTTTAGGAGGGTGCATTTTGGTGGTCATCAGGTTGATCTAGCCATTGCCCACTAGCTTGTGAGCATAGATATGAAACATGCAAATCTCATAGGGGTAGCGGGCAAGTGACATGTGTCATGGAAGACCTGAGTTCTTTCCATTGAAGGGACTCAAATGTGACTCATGCCAATTTTTTGTAGTCCCTTTGATGATGGTTATGTTGCTTCTTGGTGACTGACGACCCTGATAGAAAGGTGGAGATCAACAGCTATGTTTTAAACCGTCATTGAAGATCTGATATCAGCCACTCATGCTCAATCTGATGGCCAATATTCAAAATTCAATGGCTATTTGATCTTATTCGCGGTAGATTTGCAGAAGTTATTGTCTCAACAACATTTCCAGCTACCAAATCTAATCTAATCGACTATGGATCAAATTTTCACACTTTTTCAATGTTGTATTAAATTTTGGACGGCACCATTACTCCTTGATGTGTTGCAGAGACCATATTCTTCTATTAGGGTATGTTGGTCCAATTTTTGCTGTAGAATTTTTGGGTACCCATCCTTGCATTCATGAGAGCCAGCATTTTGGGGATCATTCGAGATGTTATAATCTTTATGGCTTGGCGGTTGCTCTGTTATGGGAGCAATTCAAATCTTTTCTAGACCTAATCGACATTCATCTTTCTATAATCCTAGTTGAGTTAAGGTTAGGGATTTGAATTCAACTCTAAGTTATGCTTGAACTATAAAAGCAATGTTTATATATTTTCTAAGGGTTCTTCCTCTAGCCCCTCTAGGATTTTTCTTTTGCAGACATGCAACTCTTGCATTCTACCATTGTAAAGGTTACTTCAAGCTTTATGCCAATAAATTTCAACTATTATCACCATTACCTCTTGCATGTTTGAGTAAAATTATTTTACCTTCATATTTGAGTGGGTGTTTTAGTTGTTTCTTTGACATATTATGTTTTTTGAAGTAGGAAGGAACAACCTCTAAATTTGGTGCATCACCTTCTTTCGTATTTCATGTCTCCTTCTAACCCTTTTTCCTTGTGATCTGTTGAAGTAGGTTAGCATTAAGACTTTCATGTGTTGGGTTAGACCAACACATTTGCACTTAGTTTAGAAGATGAAGCCAACCTTCTCTGGAGACTTGAACTCAATTTGCAAGGTCTCACACCTTGAGGTCATTTCTATTGTGTCATTAGAACACTAAACTCTTGTTCAGTAGGGTGCATTTTTATGTGATAACAGTATTCTCACAAGATTTATAATTTCACTATTTCATGAGGTAAAAGGAATAATAGTCGCACATAAAATATATCTCTATTAGAATGCCTTATCCTTTACTAGGCTTCAAATATCTAGTTTAAAGTTGTTTTGAGAATTAACGGGCCCATTTTCATGGACATTACCGAAAGCCTAAAAGGATATAGATCCTTAATTTTTACCTACATAATTACTTTGCATGGGATTTTCTATAACACATTTATTTAATATTTTTCATTAATTTTTTATCATTAAATTGTGAAGTTTAGTATAGGTTGAATTTGAAAGCATTTGTAATAGCAACAAAGATCTTATTGAATATCTAATAATAGATGAAGAGGGTTTGAGATTATTGTAGTGTAGGAAACTATATCCCTTTACATTTTTACACTTGTTTGGGCCCTCCCTGGTAAAATTGGGCATCTTTATGCCTTATTTGGTCCTATTTTGCATCCACAAGCCTTATTTAATGCATCTTTCCAAGGATAATCCTGACACATATCAAATGATCTACTTTAGTGATCTAGGACTCATACGCCACCTTGGTCATATGGGTCCCACCTAAGTTTCAGGGCATAAACCTAAATTTGGCATAGAACTTAACAATTCTTGAAATTTGTGTCCCAAGCTTAGCCTATTGGGACTCATACGCCTCAACTAGCATATGAGTCCTACTTAGCTTTGACCTAATTTTGAATTCAATTCTTGGTGGTATTTTATTCTCCTAGATCTGATGCCTGCTTGTAGTGTTGTAATTTTAGGAAATTTGGCATTAAAAGTATAAATACAAGGTTATTTCACATATTTTCTCCTAAGCTTTCAAGTATTCAAGCATTATAGAAAATTTATGATCAAGAGCATTCAAGAGAATCCAAGAGCATTCAATAGCTGATTACCAAGCATTTTAGAGCATTTATTCAAGAGTCAAGCATCATGTCAAAAGTCGTCATGCATCATGTTTGTTTTTGAGCTAACATTTGTGATGTAGGTTCTTATGATTCAAGAAAACATTCAAGTCAAGATCTAAAACATACAATCAAGAGTCAAGATATACATTCATGATAGCCATTATATACAAGATTGTAGCCTTTATTCCAAGGGTTTGGTGTAACATAGCTTATTTGTTCATTCAGCATTCCTTCTTTCTATTTAATTTCATTTCAAGGTCTAATTACCAAAACAGGGTTTGATCAAGGCAAACCCCTATCCACTAACAAAACAAAATTTTTCCCTCTTTTTGATGTGTGATTTGTAGATTTAGGTTGAAGATCCATTGAAGAGCAAGATTGGAGAAAGTTGTCATCTATCATGCAAGATCACAGAAAGTCACCTACATGTCAGAATTCAATGTTTCAAACCCAGAGATTGGAAGGGAGAGAAGCTACAGGAAACCACTAGAGGATATCAAAGTTTCAGATCAACCCTGATATTGAGACTAAATCACCACTTGTGGCATATGAGTCCTAGTATACCATATTTCAAGCATTTTCTATAGATCCTAGTTTAGCAGTTCCAGATTTTGGATTCATCCTAGAACCCTAAACTAGGACTAAATCACCCCACTGGCATATGAGTCCCGGTGTGCTTCAAAATTCATAATTTTAGGATTGCAGACCTTGTTCTAAGCCTCTTCATTTTTCTAGGTGCACCTCTATTTATCTCCAATTTGTTATTTTGATTTGAGTTCATTTTCTAGGTCATATCATTAGGTTTTGCATGTTACTTTCATTACTTATCTTTCCAAGCCTTTTCTTGGTGGTGAACCCCCATTATTGTCTTTAATCACACCCTAGGGCACCTTATTGCAGATATTTTTCCCTAATTTCATCCCTAGATTGAGATCTCTAAGGTTTTCTTGAATTAAATTTAAGAGAAATATGCGGAAAGGTCCAAAATCCCTTTAGTGTGTTTTATCTCCTAATAGGTGGAACACACACCCCTATTTTTCTTTCATTTCAATTACATCCATTGAATAGAAAAGAAAGTTAGAATTCTAATAATGAATCTTTCATAACTCACATTAATGATGATATTTCTTTTGAAATCTTTCTATTTTTAATTTCAAGAAGCTTGCTATAGAAAGTTGGATTAAATCAAATAAGATCTAATACATTATTAGGCCTATAATATTCATAGTCATTTACCAATATTTTATTGAAGCTATTACCTAGACTCTAATTTGTATTTAAATTGGATTTAAGATGCCTTGGAATAAATTGGGTTACATACCAAGCTCCTCTAATTTGAATATTTGCAGCAAATGTATAATTTTTGTTAGTTGATGTATTAACAGAAAAAAATGATGTAAATTCATAGTCAGATCAGTGATAAATCCTTCTTCATCAGTTGCTCATTATTAATAATCATAGTTTGGAGTTGTTTGGTGCATTTTTCATCTATACCCGATTTGATCTATTTCTTAAATTTCCCATTCATATTTGGAATATTTTATTGGGGATATTACATTGGTATCGAAGCCATGAACTTGCCAGCCTAAGGGTTTGATCATATTTTGGAAAATGAAAGAGGAGTTAAAATATGGTTGTTCATGTGGAAGAATTGCCCAGAGATTTAGCAGCCATTAGAGAAACATATATTAATCAAGATGAAGGATTTAGAAATGCAATCCCATATAATGATTACATTACTCAAATACAAAGCATGATGGCCATTAAGGGTCATAGACAACATTCAGACTCTAATGGAACATATCTTGAGGGAAAAGTCACAAAATCCTTAGCTCCAACTTTTGATGGATCAAACAAGATATAAGTCAAAGTTTGGTTATTTGAGATGTAGAATTGTTACTTTCTTAGTTCCATGGAGGAGAAAGTTCATTAGTATGTGATCTTGCATCTTGAAGGAGCTACTCATGATTGGTAGTACAAAGGTATGAATACCCAAGTCCACATTCAAGTCTAAATTCTTTTAATGAATTTTGTCAAAGGTTGATTGATAGATTTGAACAAAATTTTGTAGAGGAGCAAGTAGTTGTAAAATAGTTCATAGCAAGAGAGTCTAATATAGTGTGAGTTCTTTTAAGAATGATGAATCTGTGATAAATTTCCAAGATGACTCCTTGGACATGCATGCAATAATGGAGGATAAGGTTTTGCAAGAAGAACAAAATAATTTGGTAACCTTAGATCCTAGTTTAGTTTCAACTAATGAACATGTTCCAAGCTTATTACCTACTTTGATGTTTCTAGTGGAGTAGATATTGATGATGAGATCTTTGGTGCACTTTTAGATGGTGGACATGGAGGAATCAAAGATGATGATAGCTTTGAATTATCTCTTGATGATCACTCATCTTATTTTATTGATGATATTTCAAGTAGTTTTGGGTTTGGCTTCCAAAACAAGGCTATGGAGAAGGATGTTGAAAAAGGTTTCAGTCCCTAGAATATGGAGAGTGATTCATTTCAAGAGACAACCACTCATGAGGAGAACTATGAATACTTATACCTTGATTGAAGCAATCAACCCTCTTTTAATTGAGATCTAGGTGTGTCAGCATCTAAGTATGATGTCATACTATCTTGGGATGAATTTATCTTTCATTCCAACGTTGTTTTATATTTGTCCTAAGAGACATGATGGAGGATGGAATTGAGGAAGCTAATGATAGAATGTATGATATTGATCACAAATCTGATTTATTATTTCTTCGTGTTGATTTTGAGCAAAGGTATAGAATTTTTTATTATGAGAAAAGACATAGTAGCATTGTTGATTTGGATCCTCAAACCATTGCTACACATTTTCATCAAGAGGTAAAAGAATAATTTTATGAGATTTGGGACAACCGTGGTGACAATAGGTATGAATAAAGTTATTATTTTTACATGCAATATAATGATAGTAATTTAATCTTAAAAAAGAATTAATTTCATGAGGGGAGTTGTAAGAGTAAATTATTGGTGTCTTCTGAAAATGTAGTGCAAGTTTTATCTAGACTAGATAGTATGCAAAGGCATGTAGAAAGCATAATTCTAATTGCACCAAGAGGCAAAAATAATATTTATGTTATCTTTGTTGATTTTTAAAAAATGAAGAACACCATGGAAGAGATTAGAATGTGCTATTTACAAATGATGCATGATAGAGGTATAGCTAACAAGTTTGCAGATGAGACCATGTCCATGACAAATAAATTAAGGTAAGAGGAACTAGTGAGCTAACTAGTGAGTTTAGCTCCATAAAGCTTGCTTTATAAAGTGTCGAAGAGGCTCTTCTTAAATATACTGATCAAATCTATGAGGCTCCTCAATTCAAGATGAATGTGAACAAAGGAAGGGCCAAGGAGGACGAATGGGTAATGGAGGATCTAGATTGCATCCAGGAGGAGTATGATCTGGCACATTCAAATAGTAGAAGTTTGAACCAACAAGAGGATGTAGATAATTTTTAGATTTTTGATGATCCTATATTTATGATGGAAATTAATTTGACCCATGATAATCCTTTATTTGATTTGGAACTAATAGATTGCAATGATGAGATTAGAGTTGATTACAGGACTTGATACCCAGATGCAGTTCCTTGCTATGATATGTCTCAATATTGGAGTAGTGGGTCAACCTTTAATATGAGTATTGTCGCCCACTTTCATCTTGCACATGACTTCAAATCCTAATTTGTATATGAGTCGGATGATCTTTTCAACCTAACAATTGAACATTTATTGGCTAATGTTGGATATTAGAGGTAATCTGACCATAGGAGATGTTCTAGTTGCTACTTCCATACTAATATCTCTTATGTTTTTAGTTGGATTTCATTTTGGTTATTTTTTCCCTTACATCTTTGTGTTGTCTATGGAGATATATTTTCATGCATAGATTGTTGTTGAGCATAAGCAAGCTTTTAGGCAGTTGGTTTCCAATAATTTTGTGGACATAGTTCATTCTTTCATTGCTTCCACTTTGGTGAGCAATAATCACTACGGATAACTCATGGAGATCAGGTATGTATGAATCTAACTAATAGCTTAAATTATTGTGGTGATGTGAGTGTCTTGGTGCACCTAGAGCTTTCCATTTCATAATTGAAGGTTAAGTGTCGATGTTTTGATTCCAGTTGGCAACAACCAAGGGAATTCTTGGATTGTGATTGGAAATGAGTTTTCTAATATGGTCTTCGCTAAGTTACTTTGGTGAGACATATTTCACAGCATTGATTCCAGTATTCTCAAGGATTTTAGTATTGGATTGGATAGTGCTTCCCTTGTGAGGTTCCAAATGAGGAGAGTTCAGTTGGAGCACAGTGATTTTTTAGAGGCACAATCTCAACATGGTATTTGGGTAAGATGGTTGCATATAGGGAAGTATTGTTGTAAATCCTTTCATCACATGTACACTGGTATGTCCTTATTTTAGGCTCTCTATGATCATGGTGCACTCTCCTTTGTCGATTCATTATTTTGAAAATATATACAATCCTTGCAGCAAGTGAATTTTTCCAACAAAGTTAGAAGTTATTATGCTCATTTAGAAAAAACTTACATCTTGCACCAGATCAACAAAATTTGTATGCAAATAGGAAGAGAGTAAAGAGATATTTTGAAGTTGGTGTTTTTAGTTTGGGTGTGCATTCCAGTTTCCAAATTGAATATTTCATTAGATTACAACCATGTCACATGAAGAAAAGTAGAGCAGGAAGGTTTAATGGACTTCACAAAGTTGTCAAGGGGGAAGGGGAAGTGACTTATGAGTTAGATGTGCCACTAGCTTGTGGGATACACAAAGTCTTTCATGCTCCATGTTACCTTAGAATGGTGGGATACAAAAATATGATTTATCCTAATATTCCAACATTAGATAATGAAGGAAAATAGGATGGGATACCTAAAAGAGTTTGGCTAACAAGAGGAGAGAATCTAAGAAGAAAATATATCGTCCAGCACTCAATCAAATAGAAAGATTTAACAAGTGGAGATGCAAAATGGAAGGAGATAGAAGATCATTTCCATACAAGTCTTCATTGCTTGAGGACAAGCAATCTTTGGGAGGGAGGACTTGTAATGTCCCCTTTTCTAAAAATAGCATTTACTATTTTTAGCAAGCCCAATTTCCTAAAATAGCAAGCCAGGTCCTATGGATGAACCAGGAAAGTTGATTTTTCATAATGAATTAATTAAATTATACTTGGTGTTAAATTAATTAATATTCATGAAATTATATTGGGGTCCAAGGTGGATGTGGCTTTCTAGAAAAAAGCAAATGTGATTTTTTTTAGCAGTGAAAGTTAACGGTTGATTTTTAGCAGTTGGGAGTGGAGTGTTTAATATTGATTCTCTTGTTGGAATTAGGAGTTAAAATATTTCAAATTCAAGTTTCCCTCCCTTGGGCATGGGATTTTGGTTCTTGAATTGGTGCTAGAAAAAGGAGTTCAATATAATGTAATTTCACTCACAAGTTTCCATTATTCTAGATGTTGTTTCCTTTCACAAGTTTGTGTTTTTTCTTCAGAGGATGGTAAACCAATGAAGAAAGTATCTTCAATGCTGATAAACAAAGAGGATTGAGGCTCAAATAGGGTGGTTCTAAGGGTCTCTAGGTGAAATTTCATTTAGAGATTGTCATTGTCCATAAAAGCTTCCAATTGGAGATTGTATTCATTTTGTTTGTAAGATTTTGGATCTAGTTTGGCATGCATCTTTCATATTAGAGGTTTATGTATGTATATAATATTGTTAGAATCATATTTATATTATATTGGAGTCTTCCATATATAGAATTCATTATACCTAATCGTTGGTGTGAAGATTGGTGAAATAGTGAGGAGTTGGCTTTAGTCTTAGTGTGCATTTTTGGCTTTTGGTTAGAGTTTCTTTAAATAATTTGATGCAGTTGTTCATGGATATAATCTATTTTATACAATAGCACATTTAATTTAAATTCATTTGAATATCCATGATACATCATTCTATTTCAATTGCACCTCAGTCAATTTCCAGTTTGATGCATTTTGGTGCAATATATTTAAGATTCCATATTGTGTTTTCTTTATGGATATTTGCAGAAGATGTTAAATTGTTGTTAGTTGATGTATTAATAGAAAAAATTATGTAAATTCATGCTTGGATCAATAAAAAATCTTTCTTCATTAGTTTCTCATTATTTAATCACAATTTGGAGTTTGTTTGGTGTATTTTTCCTTTATACCCGATTTGCTCTATTGCTTAAATTTCCCATTCAAATTTGGAATATTTTACTGGGTATATTACATGAATCTCTTATCATTTTTGAATAAAGGGATAAATTCTAGTATATAGAAAGAGATTCTAGATCTTGGTGAAGAAGGAAAAATACTTTTGGAGTTCGAGACAGTCTCTAAACTAGAATTAAGGGGTTATAGCCTAATGCAATTTTATAGAATTGTGCTATAGAAAAATGGCCCCTTGTAATTTTCATGACCTTTTAGATCTTGTTTCATGATGTTTGGTCTATTTTTCTCTAATTGTATATTGTAATGTGGCTTGAACATGCATATTTATGTACTGAAATTCAAATATTGGCATCTTGTGAAGGTGTTGTGAAGTGTTGTAAAACATTTTTACACTCTTCTAGACTCTATTTAAGACAATTCATCTAAAAATCACCTTTTTGTCACTTATCAAGTCCTGTTTTGAAGTGTTGTAAGGTCTTGTAACAAGATTTCATGCTTCTCTAGGCACAACTTCACTATTTACACCTTTCTTATGCTTTATTTGACCCCTTTATGCCCTTATAAGCTTTAATTAAGTGCATTTTTTAATGTAAACCCGACAAATAATATTAAATGTGACTTAATTCTTGACACCCATTTTTAGGTCCTAAGTGGGACCCATTCACCATGGGTGATGAATGAGTCCCCCTTGGCTCCAAATTCAAAATATTTTAAATCTCCTTTCGGGTTTTTATTCAAAATCACTTGATGTCGGCCTATGATGAGGTATTAACAAGTTACAAAGGCACAAGAATGTATAAATAAGTGTTTTTACATCCATTTCAACCCCCATTCATCAAGTTCTCTTATTCACACATCACATTCAAGAATTCAAGCACTTTACAACATCAAATCAAGCATAAATCAAGCACTCAAGAGCATCCATTGACATAACTTCATATTTTCATCAACAAGGGTTTGGTAAATTGATAACATTTTCATATTATGTGTTTATCATTCTCTTGCATTTCATTATTTTATTAAGGGTTTGATTACCAAAGTGGGGTTTGACCAAGGCAAACCCCAATTTGCTAACCCTCAACCATTTTTCCCCTCTTGCTTGTGTGTTTGCAGGCCTATGTATGCAGATTTAACGAGCATTTAGGTGATTAAAGATTGGTCAACAAGTCAACTAAGTGCTTCAAGTCAAATCAATCATATTTTAAGCTTGGAGAAGGTATTTTGTCTGTTTCTTGTAGAATTGACTTCAGCAACCCGACAAGCAGACATTTCCAGTTCTGGTGTTGCAGAGTTGTCTCCTGATTTCTCAGAATTTTGGGAGAGGACTGATTCACCACTAGTGGTGAATGAGTCTCACCTTAAGACTGAAAATCTAGGTCTTGTTAGATTCTAGATCTCGATAGTCAAAAACTTGTTTCTGATAGTTTTTCACCAGAAGCAGGACTAATTCGCCACCCTGGACGAATGAGTCCCACTGTTGATTTGCAGTAATTTCAGACAACATTCAAACCATTCCAGATTCCTCAAATCTTGCCCAGGTGCACTCTGATTAGTCCTTTCTCTCTTTTTTTGCATTTTATTCATTCTTAGTTCATTGTTTGCATATCACATTGTGTTTTCCAACATAGCCTAAATCTTAGTTTTGCATTCATAATCAGTCATATAAATCAATTAATTGCATTTAGTTCACTTCATTTAGCTTAAATAACATTACACATAACATAATTTGAATGAACCTCTTAGCATTTTTGGCTCTACTTTCTCCTTTTAGGTGAAAAACCCTAGAAGAGTTAGAAAGGTGCATGGTGCCAAAAATCTACGGTTCAAGAATATATCATCAAATGGAAGAAATCACCATATGAAAATTCTACAAGGGAAGATAATAAGTTCACTCAAAAGTACCCACAAATATGTGTTAAGGATAATACTTTTTTGAAGAGGGAAGTTTTTTTATCTAGTTTTTAATTGATGAGATGTAATGGAACACGTGATGATCAACTTGGGCTAAAACGATCCTTATTTTAATATTGTGATAATTCCTAGATATAGTTTAATTAGAAGCTTGGTAGTCTTACATTGTGATCATTGGTTTTCTCTTCCATTATGTTATTATGATGCTGAGTTAAGAGGTTTTTATATAGAGGGTAGTAAGAAGTTGTAGAGGATACAATTTAGAATTTTTTTATGTTAAATTTTTTTAGAGTTTTCCCTCCTTGAAGTGTTAATTTATATCAAGTTAATTGGTCTATTTCAATCTTGAAACCTTGTTGATTTGATATAATTTGCATACTAATTTTCCCCTTGATTGAGTATTTTCATAAGATTCATATTCTCTTTAACAACTTTTTTAGAGGTATAATTTCTAAGGCATATTCAAATCCTTCATTAAAACATCTAAAGAAAGAATCCAACTAATAACTTTCAGATCTAAACAAAATAAACTATTTTGTATTGATGTCAATTGATAGTGAGGCATGTAGAAACACCATTAGAATGACAAACAAAATGGCTTAAAGAATGAATATGGTAAAAGGCCATTCAAACACAAGGTTTTTCAAATTTTATCTTAAACTACCTTCCAAAATTAATAGTAATATTGCATAAGGATAAATGTGTTTTATTAGAATATAATTTATTTCATCCTTTTATGATTTGTATAAGAAAATAAGAATCTTACATAATATTTTGTATGATATATTTAAATGATCATTTAACTAATGATTTGTTATATCACTATAGCTTTTAAATTATTTTACGTATCTATTTTAGTTGAATGTAAACATGTAATAAATGAAAGTCAACTATTTTAAGGTGAATACTATTAAAAAAAATTGAATTCTCTAGTAAGGATTTGTTTAAACAAATTAAGGATTAGATCTTAATTGAATGTAATCATATTAAAAGTTTAAGTCAATATCGTATAATGACTTTTTTTTACATGCATTAAAAAAATCTAATATAAACACATTTAATTAAGAGAAACAAAACTAAACGAAACTAAAAATTGTAATTCATGCCTATGACTTGTGTATATGTCATTTTCTTATAAAGCCTTTGTATTTGTGGCATGTGGGTTGGTCATACTATTAAGACCTTTTTACCTAATTGTAAACTATAAGATAGATTCCTATTAACACAGTAACACCCATGCCATACATCATGGGGTTCGAACTTGTGAGTCATACCTTATCAGCCTACAAGTTCTTAATACTGAAAGATTGAAAATTAAGCTACAATATGACTCTATTGAAAGATGAATAACTGTAATTTTATTCAACTGTGTAAAATCTGCTACAAGAGTTTTGAAGACAGCGAATAGGCTGTAGAAAAAAAACTAGATAAAGGAAATAAAAACAAAGCTAATAAAACAAAGAACCTAGGTAAAGATGCAGCGAACAATTTTTAAAGCTAAACAAAGCTAAAAGCAATATACGCAAAATGCAAACTGCTTTAAAAGTTGCTTTAAAGCTAAAAACTATCGACTCATTCATATCTTCAAATACTTCATGAAATTCTGGGATCTATTTATAGAAGCATGTTTTGCCTCGAAATTCATTATATTGCGGTTTTTGTTAGGGAGCGAAGTTCAGATTTACTTGTAAAAGTCCTGTGTGGCAAAGCCCATAAAGAACGATGGAGATGGAGGTGGGGATGGAGGTGTAATATGGATGGGATCCGTTGCATGATGCAATTTCAAAGGTTAAGCAATTCGTGGAAGGGAAGGTCCAATTCGGAATTGAGGAGTATATGATGATTTATACTGAAATCTACAATAAGTACTCTATGATGAGTTCTCGGAATTGGAAATTGATGCAGTCTAAATATGAGAAAACTTTAGAAGGTCATATCAATTCAATATTTGTCCCCGCACAATTGATGCAGTCTGAATATGAGAAAACTTTAGAAGATCATATCAATTCAATAGTTGTTCCCGCACTGAGGGAGAAAGAAGATGAGTTTCTTTTGACAGTAGTTGTAAAGCAATGGGAAGATTTCAAACGAATGGTAAGGATTCTATTGAAAATTGTGTTTTTTCAAATTAAGATCTTCCCAAAACCCAATGAAGCTGCTCAGAGCTGCTTCCTTAAAATGGTCTATAATGAAGTTTTGCATAGTAATGTGCAAGCTGCTATGATGGTTCAAATTAATAAAATGCGGGAGGGTGAGAGAATTCTTGATGGGACTGTATTGAAGAATGTTGCGAGTATGCTGTGGGATTTTGGGATGGACTATTATAAAGATTTAGAGTTGGCCATTTTTGAAAACACCGCCATATACTATTCCAGAAAGGCTGCTTCATGGATATGTGAGTACTCTTGTCAGGACTACTTGTTGAAAGTTGGTAAGTGTTTAAGGTTGGAGAAAGAAACAATTTCAATGCATTGTGTGCATCAGAGTAGCCGAGCTAGGTTT
>VDFB02000003.1:229491534-229668889 GCA_007258455.2 Sequoia sempervirens | reverse complement strand
AGGACAGGATTGTCTGATAGTTGATGAATTGGAACCAGTCACCACCTCTCTTGGCTAAAAAAAATGATTGTCCACATCTTCAAAGGAGTCATTTATTTGATTTTTGAAAAAAATTCTAAGTCGTCATTATTTATGTAAATGATATATTTCAACTTGTTCTAAAGCATGAGGTTCAATCATTGAAAATTTTAAAACATCTTTTTTATCCAAAATTATGAAATTTTGAAAAGTAGATGTAACAGACATTTGCTCTTTTTGAGCTAATATTGAGTCAATCTTGAGATTGCTTTCCAAGAAGATGTTTCTAATTTAATATTGAAGATGACTATTATTTCAAAAATTGAAACTTCTGAAATTACATATTTTCACATTTTTTTCTTCTAGAAAACTAGATAAAATCATATCATCTTCAATTTCAATAGCTTTTTTTTAGCAACTTATAAATTTTGTACCTTTGTTTTCTTCAAGAAAAATATGATATTAGATTGTAAAGCAACAGTGAAGACACACAACTAATTATTTTCACTTGGTTGATCATCTTAAAGAATCTTCTTTAAAAATATATTGAATCGTTCTACGAACCTCCTCATGGATTCACTTTCTTTCTTTTGAATCTAGAAAAAATGAGACAATAGGGTATATATGTCAACTATAGGCTTGAATCTTGCAAGAAATCTCTCTTTAAAGTTATTCTAATTTGTGATACATCCATCTTTCAAATTCTGAAACCATTCTACAACATGCCCAATGAGGCTTTCAACAAACAGTCGCATGAACACATCTTCTTCTTGGAATCTTGAATATGACTGTTGGGATCTTGTAAATTATCCCCGATGAACTTGTGAAAATATTTTCTAAACCCGTCAGACAAGGTTGTATATTAAGCCAATGCCAATGGTCCAAAGTGGGTTCCCCATGGCTGAGATGAAACTAATGCCGTGGTGCAAGCTTAAAAATAATGATAAAAAATATATAATTTTAATAGAGTCGCCAACCTCCATTGAAGAGGAGATATTTTTTAATTTTTTGAAGAATAAGATACACTAGTCTTTTTACCTCCCCGACAAAATCACCAAAAAATTGTTGGTTAAGAGATTTGTCACTATAGTTTGCAATAAAAAATAACCTTGAATTGCCCAACAAGCAATAAGAAATGAACCAAAAGTTGGAGAGATCGTTATTGGATTGGCAATCTTACTTTGAATTTTAGAGGTACAACTCCCTCGCATGATGAAAATTGGATTTTAATTGGCGTTCTTTTAACCAAAAAGAAATAAATGCATAGATGCAAATGAATAAAATAAATTTAAAAAGATTACTAAATAATGATTTATTGATGGTTAATTCATAAATCTTAGTACACATATATGATGAACTAAAAATTCAATTTCATAATAATAATTAACTCAAAGACTAATATATTATTTCAAGACTATTTTTCTAACATGAAATAAATTCAAATATAAACTAACATGGAAAGACTAAAAGGAATTGAAAACTATTATTGCACACATAGGGACAATAATTTTAGAACCAACATAGACAACACAAACTCTCAAAATTGATTCTTATTTTATAAGAAAATAGAAAATAACAAGTTCACAAACTTGCCCACACTCGTGCCAAACAAATCCATTTTTCTCCTACTAATCCTTATCAATGAACAATTACCCTCATATTTATAAGCACTTTAAATAAGGATACAAATAATTTTCCCTTCATTTTAAAATTCTAAAATGACAATATTTTGAAAAATCACAAGATTTCCTCTTCATCTTCTTCTTCCTTGTCTTTCAAGACCGACCACTTGTAACCAACATTCTATTTTAAAAGAGCCCCTAAAGATCTTTTTTTTTATACAATTCAAATCTTCTTTTATATCTCTCCCTCACAGAGCCTAAAACTCCTCCTTGAAACTAAATTTAATTGTTTTATTTTTTAAAAACTCAACTTCTCCTTAGCCTGTAATTGCTTCTTGAAAACTCTTTAACTTTTCCTTGTGTGTTGGAAGAAAGAAAATGATCTACCCACTTCTTGCCACTATATAAGGAATCTATCCAACTTTAAATCTCTCACGCAAGTCTGCAAATTCATCTAACTATTATTTGTTTCATCCTATAAAAAAAAAAAAAAATTAAAATTTCATCCCACAAACTCTTTGAATGCTCCAAAATAATCTCACACGCACATTTCCATGGGGATTCACTATTAGAACCAAAAATTGTTTTAACCACTTGAGGATCCCTTCAAATGCATCCAAACCATCCAATGTTCCTTCAGTCAATGTATCATTCTTTGCAAGAACTCAAAAGTAATGATCTTGATTTATTTCTCCCTTGTTATATTGAAGTCGTCATTATTTTTTTGACATAACCTCATATTTGGAACCTATTTTCTTGGGAAAAGGAACTACCAAAGTAGCATTCATCCAATTATCACTTGATGGCAAGAAGGATTAGCTTGAGTAAACATGACATCTTACATTTCTAGAATGAGGTCCAAAGGTCTGTAAATTCTAGAAGCACTAATATGTGAGAAGGATAATCTCAAATGGTGATATTGGCGTTATTGCAAATCAAGCAGCAATCTGAATCTATTTGTCCATATTTTCTTGGGTAATCCCCATCCTTTGCTAAGGAACATGCAATTACACAAATTTGTACCTGGCCATATTTGTGCAATGTAAAGAGTGCTTGATCTTTAAAAAAAAAAATCTTGTATTCCTTTCTTGTAGCACACCAACAAGATTCTGATAGAATATTAGTGAAATTACAACATAAAAACTATAACTAGATAGAAGAGATTTATTAACCAAAATCATGCCACTGACGATAGGAAATATACTATCCAAGACAATAGGGCATGAATCAATAGTTTAGTAAACCTGTGCTCCTGTACAATTTTCTCAACATCTTTCTCCACATTACCAAATTCTTTTAATCATTATCATCATTCATCATGAACCTTACTATTTACAATTATTTGCTACTTAGAACTCTTCTTCTACCACCTATCAGACTATGGGTACTAGGTGTATTAGTTTCTACTGCCTTTTCAACAAACCATTTCATGCTTAGCCTGCAAGTGTGACACACCATGAGACTGCATTTATTTGATGCATTTTGTTAAACAACACACTTGCCTTGTCTATGATTTTATGTTTGGATACATTTCTACTAGGGTACTTGTAACTTCTTTAGTTGGAAAATATATTCTCCCATGGTTCTTCAATGGATGCCCATACACTATTCAAAGTTCTCATATTGGCATGGAATAGGGAGATGTTGGCGAAGGTTATGGAATTTTTCTTTAAACTTGTAAACATTGTTTGCATTGAAAGCTTCTATAGCTTTTAGAATAAATCCATTTTGTGCATAGACTGCAATTATGGCATGAGACCAAATTTCTTTTAGACAATTTGTGCCTTTTCTATGCTTCCATATCATGCTGTTGGTGGTAGAGTGGAGTTCTAAAACCCATTTCAGCTTTCGAAGCCAGTTTCAAAACCCATACTACGTGTTAATGACTTTTTGACTTTCCCTTCTGTCTTTCTTTTTAGTATTGTAAATAATGTATCAGAATTTTAAGAGGTTCCTATTACCATTGTGGATGCCAATGAAGTTTTAAAACCTTTTGAAATCTCTAATGCCTTAATATTTCTTTAAATTATTGTTTTGCTTTTAAAATGAATGTCAGGATTTTGAGTGGTTCTCATAATCATGTCAGTTCCAACAAGATTATGAGAACCTTGTTGGGTTTTGAGGGAGGTTTTCTAACTTCATAAAACTTCTAACATGATTTATTTTTTGAAAGCCAAATGTGATTTTTGGAGATTTTGCAACATTTAATTCTTGAATTCATGATTTAGACAAAAAAATTGAAAAGTTTGTAACTTTCAACTAGAGACTTAATATTTTATGAAAACTTAACCGGATGATAAAAATAATCCCAGAGAATAACCAACCATTTATTTCTACTCCAAATATCCAAAACTCAAATTTTGCCTGTTTTTGTAAACTGCCCACAAACAATTTGAACTTTTAAAAACTCCCAAATGGTATGCTCTTTCTTTTCTCTCTTGTACAAGATTATTTTGGTTTTGCAGGTGATCCTAGGAGCTTGAGTCCTTGAGTGACTCTAACATGGTATCAAAGCTTCAAATCTACAAATCCTCTTCTTAGATTTGAAAGTGATTTGTACATGATATTTTCTTAGGTTGTGAATATTGGTGGATTTTGAAAAGTTGAGTATGCTCTTCTCTTTCATCATATGATGACTTGGAAAATTAAAAAAATGATAAAAATATCAAATTTTGGAGGGTTCCTATTTGTATATTTTATTATATGTTAACTCTAGTTCACAGTAGTGAAAATATTAGCTCACCATTGAGTTTATATTGTCTAAGAAAGTCAAATTTTCCTTTTGTTTTATCTAAATCAGACATGTAAGACCAAATCTATAGAGGTTTGAAGTTGCGATGTGTTTGCTAGATCTAGAAGGTAGTTGTAATTTTGGATCATTTTGGGTCAAAATATACCCTTCCATCGCATCCAAAAGACCCAAAAACCCTAAGATCAACTATCAAATCATCAAAATCAGACTTTTTTCCTAGATCCTTGAAAGAATTCTTGGCCCCCTCCCATTAATTTCATTTTTACAATAGTATAAAATTTGTAGAATCCTTATGGATCTATAACCATACAATTAGTCATTGTTCTGTGTGTAAGAAATTCCACATAGTCACATCATCTTATAGGTTATATTCCCTTGTTTGTATATTGCAAGCATCTACATCACATTAGTGTTGTCACAATATAAATTGTAGTCTTTATTAATTAAAAAATTTGGATTTTTTTAAGGTTAAATGACAAATTTTGGGCACCTAGACCTATTCTACCAAAGCCCACAATCGCATATATCCCACATGGGGATTAAACCTAGCAGGAAATGCAGTTACCATCATCACTCCATGATTAGTGGTTATTTGCCCTCCCGTTGAGCTAACGGTGGCAAGAATTTTTTTCATGTTCAACACTTGATGGCCGCATGGAAGACCAAGTGTTAAGCACCTAGAGGCTTAAATTTTCCCCCTCATGCCCTAACTAGGTAACTTTTTTCAAATTATCATAACTTTTTGCTAGGGTGTTGAGATTTTGCAAACAAGATATCATCAAAAAGCTAGTTCTGAGCAACTTCATAATGGTGTAAGCCATTTTTCAAACAAAAAAAAGGAGAATTTTACTGCTACTTGAAGTCAAATCTTCCTTTTTGAAAATCTAAGCTCATAATTTTCTTCTTGTTTATCCAATTTTCATTATTCTTGTGGCATTGGAAAGGTATTGAGGAGATCTACATTTCAATCCATGTACTTTTTCTAGAATCAACCCTAGGTATATTTTATTCTTATTTGTGCATATTTGCATTTCAGTTGATAACATGGATATTCTAACGCCTAGAGTTTTTTTTTCTTTTAGGAAGGATAATTTTTAGTACAAATCATATTGGGAAATTACAATTTCAATTTAAGGATCTCACTGCGAGATATTATTGTATTTTCCCATATTAAATGATCAATTTTGGCATTGTAAGCTCTATAAATCATATCTAGCATTGTAATTGCACTACATATAAAGTGCCAAATCATACTCTTGAGGGTCTCATGATTGAGTGAATTTGGGAGTAATCTTGTACTTTTGTTGGATTAAGTCTCTTGATTTATCTATTATGTGACTAAAGTTGAGAAGTCTATAATGGTTATCACAAAGGATCCATATATATGTGAATTGAAAATAAGGAACTATAAGACTTGGCGAGATGGTATGTTAAAACATGTTTTAGATGGCTAAATATTTTCCCATGCCTCTATGAACTTGCTTCTAAACCTAATCCAAAATCATTTTAGAAAAGCATAGCATGGTATCAAAATACTAGTCATGTAGCGAGTTTCATTTGTTCATATGTGGATTCTTACACATTGATTACAATAGTATGGATTAATTAATTTCCCTCATGCTCATTGGCCCATGATTTGGGAGATGTATGGTAACTTGAATGAATTTTCATTCCCAAAGGGTCTAGTTGTAGATTATGTAAAACCACTTGATTTTTTTCTAC
Organism: Sequoia sempervirens; assembly: GCA_007258455.2. NCBI lineage: Eukaryota > Viridiplantae > Streptophyta > Pinopsida > Cupressales > Cupressaceae > Sequoia > Sequoia sempervirens. The sequence continues at coordinate 229,662,775 of VDFB02000003.1, read as the reverse complement.
CATATGATTTTCAAAGAGCTATGAAGCTTGAAGAATGGGAAGAATTTGAATGTTCAAATGACACAAAGTCTTCTCTTGATACTTCTCCTTTACAGACTTCATGTACTCCAACATCAATTGATTCATTTAATGCTCACACTCAAGAATCTAGTGTGGACACATGATTTGGGGATGAACAATACAGTTTGATGGCATGCACTAAGATATCATATCATCCATATACTATTGTTTTCATGATACTTGTGTTGCTACATCCATGGATTCTTTTGATTTACCATATTATCTTCTAGATATGGATACTTGGGATGAGTACTTGACAAACATTGCAACGTTTGTTTGTAGAGTCCTACATTTTAGATTTGGGAGACCCATTGATTACATACATCTTCTCTTTGATGAATTTTATTCTTCTTTAGTTTTGTGAGGGAACATTCTAACCCTCTTGTTCATTCTCCACATGATCATTCATCATAGTTTGACACAAGCATGGACACTTTTTAGAAGCATTTGGAGGAGGCATATTTTTCTTTAGAGGAGGTACATGAGTCTTTTGATCTTTTTCTTCATTCATCTCTACTAGATTTTAGATTGTCATATTTATCAATGTGGTTTGGAACACCTAACTTAGTAGTGGTAGCTTTCAGCATCGACATGGAGACACATTAGTAGTTTTTAGAGACTTCCCACATCTTGATTTTTCTTCCTTCATATTACTTTTAGGAATGGAAATACATCATCCATACACCTTTGGTTTTGTTTCTTCCTAAGGGGAGGAACATTGTTCGATGATCGTGGACCATTTTCTACATTCAATCTACCATGTTATTATAGATTCTTGATTGAGGTGGGATCCATGGTTTTTCTTATTCTCTTGTATGGGGGGAATTTTTCCTCACATGGGGTTTTTTACTTTCACATCTTTTAGAGAGCTCTTTTTCTTTTATTTTCAATCTTTTGGGGAGGATTTTTGTCCCACTAGATTTTCTCCTTTTCTTTGTTTGTGAGATACTGAATTTGTACATGGGTACCTAACATGGCCTAGTAGCCGAGACCCATCATCATTTTTGCATCATTTTAATTTGTTTACTTCTCCCTAATTTGCACTTAAGGGGGGTGTTGGTGTGAACATGGATTTTTCCTATCTAGTTTACCCTTTGTAGTGTGAACAAGGTACATTATCTAAGAGATTTTCACACATTTTCACATGTAATAATTTTACTTCTAGTGATTAAGGAATCTTTATAGAAGTCTTAGTTTTCATGTGATCTTATTTTATCTTATCAACTAGTTTTCACATAACATAGGATCAAGACACTTGTCATCATCCTAGTTTTTCCTACCTCTAAACCTTGCCTATATAAGCAAGGTCTCATTTGTACACTTGGTATTGTATTGTATAGATATGCACATTATTGATCATATTTGATCTAATATATTTTGCATCCATTATTACAAATTTGTGCTCTTGATTTTCTCTACTATAGAAGATAATTTTAGTTTTGCAGGTGATCCTAAGGGCTTGAGTCCTTGAATGACTCTAACACTAAAAATTAGTCATAGGAGACCATCAAAGAGACTATTGATTAATTGAAAAATCATTTGTTAATCCATTTTCATTCCATATAATCCATGGGTTAATATCATTCTAGGATTTTCATATACTTTTGATGATAAAAGTGTCTTGAATTTGAACAAGATCTTGCATGATAATAATAGAATAAAAATCAAGACCTCTCTAGGCTTTATGCCCATTTGACACAATAGAAAAATCCAATAATAAAGAAATAATAATAATCTTCATCTCCCTTAAGGGGTCTAATTACTATTTAGCACATAAGGTTGTACTCTAGCATTATCTTTCAATAAGACCAAGCCCTCCAAATTCATGGAGGCAACAAAATTTTAAAGTAACTCAATAAAATGTTGTACCTTGATCTAAAGAGTCCCTTAAGAAGTCTCTAAGATTTTTTTCTAGCTTTTGGTAAGAATCTTTGGAAGGCACCTAATATGAATATTCTTAAAATTTACCTACAAGAGATAGAGGTTTAATAATCCAATAGGTCAATTTTTTTCCACTTGACTAACAAAAACTATTTGGATATATTAGAAGAAAATTCTTTGATGGAAAATGGAATTCATGGGAATCTAAAGAAGTTTCCATGATCCATCCACTTCCAACCAAATGAGTTGATCCATGCCAACTTAGGCATAAAATATTACCTAAAACATTGAGTCTTCTACCATTTAATGATTGAACCAAAGGCTAAGAAGAAGGTATCTAAGCATTGAAGTTTCTAATTGACATTGTTCTCATCTTCAACGAGAGTGAGAAAATAATCATTAGTAAAATGACTATTGGCAAGGATTTGAGGAGAATTAAGAAGATTGATACATCTAACTAGGTTTTGTGAAATAACATGAGCTAGAAGATATCTAAAGCCTTTAATAGCCAAAACATGTAAATTAATAGCAAGAGGACATCCTTATCATATGGAGAAAATAATACCAAAAGTAGAAGATTAATCAATATTGAAAGTAATATAGGCAAAAGCATCAATAAAAATAATTTTAATAGATCTCAATAATTTGGGACCAAAACCTAAATCTTGAAGCATTGAAATAATGAGGGATTAAATATTATATAGTCATAAGCTTTGACAAAATAAATCTTATTAAAAATGACTTTCTATTGAGAATTTCTAGCACATTCCATTCCCTCGAAAATAAGAATGATGTTATCAAGAATATATATATATATATATATATATATATATAACTAATTTGTTTTTGGTTTAACAATCAATGAAAGAAGATGTTGCATTTTGAGAGAAAGAGCCTTGACAATGATCTAGCAAGGCGATTAGCTGCCAATTACAAAATATCCTTCAAACCTCCAACTTTGTGTATGTACTTAATTTTTCCTAAGAATTTTGAGTGATAAACTTCTAAATAAACTTTATATAGATCATTACCAACCATATCCCAAAGGGCTTTGTAAAATTCACAAGGAAACCCATCACATCCAAGGGAGAAGGGCACCTCATAAAGATCTTCATGAGTGAGAATTTTCTCACACAAGGCTCTATGAGTAGGTGAAACTTTGTAGGGTTCAACATGAATGCATTGTTTTAGAGCATTATAATACTCCAAAGATGACCCTTAAGCTTTGAACACATGTTTATAGTGTCAAAAAAAACCTTAGGTAATGGAAAGAATTTCCTTAAGGAGCTAAGAGCCTTCTTTGATGTGCTTGATTACCTAAAAGCAATTGTGAGCTCTTAAAGATGGGAAAAATTCCTTGTAAACTCTATCTACACTTTTGAGCTAGTGCAAGTAAGCCTTAATTTGAGCCCCTCTAGCTAAGTGATTTTTAGCAAGCTACTTTTACTAATAGAGTTCAACAAATTGAAGATGCAAAGGAGTAAAAGGTTACATTTCAACCTTGGTGGTGGCCTGTTGGAGCTTACTAGTGGTGGATTCATAAGCTTGGTAGTGAAACCTAGCTAGTTAGAGGTTTGTTTGATAGCATTAGTCCACTAATCAATCCACCCTATTTTAAGATAAGGACATGGGTCCAAATTCTTGACATGGCAAATGTGAGCCATGGTAGGTTGAAAACTTAGTAGAGGTGTTAAAAAAGATTTTTTTTTGGTTTTGGATTCAACATACTACCATCAAATGAAAAATTTAATGACAAAGTGATACAAAAGGACAATGTCTAACAAAGACTCAACTAGCAACAAGAAGCAATTAGCAAAAGAGAAAAAAGATTGAGTTGCCATCATGGCCCTATCTAGCCTTTTAAGAGCTCTTTTAGAATTCAAATGTAGGTTACTCCAAGCATGCTACACAACTTGATTATGACAATGACCAATGTTGGGATTGAAAATCCTGGTTTATTGTAAATTAGAAACCAAGTCTCTCTTTCACCAATTATTCAACACATATGCAATGTAAGAATGTATGGATGTGGAAAATAGTTAATAATTATATATTAAGTAGTTGTTATCTACCATGGTGACCACATCAACTTCCTCATTTGTGTAAGTAACCAACATCAAGGTATTAGACTTGAATTTGGAGAGCTAGTGATTCATGGACTTAAATGCCTCCAAATAATATTAGACCTCCTCAAACGACCTCAACCTTATATTTGTGGACATGAGTAGATTGAATGCAATTAAAATACTCACATCATATACCTACATACTTTTAAATCAATTAAAATAAACAATGACAAAAATTAATAACTATTAAAAACCACAATAAATAAAAAACAACTAATCAATTAATAATGAGAATAAATAATCTCAAAAACATTTTTAATTTTCATTACTCATCATTATTGCCAAACTTAACAATTAATATCGATGAAATTTTTTTAGAATAAATTATAAAAGATTTTTGAAATAAGCTAAGAAAAAATTCAACCTATCATTATTGTCCTAAAAATGGCTATCTAAAGCAAGTTTCAAAAGTAAAATATAGATTGATATAGACAAGGGCCCATCATGAACTATATGAAAAATCATTAGATATTTGAAATCAAGAGGATTTGCAAGAGATTATATTACAATCTAGAAAATGTAGCACAATGAACGTCCTATCATACCTAATTTACCATGGTTTGAAATTCATAAACATCAGGTCATATCAGACCAGGTCATCAATTTTATCACAAGGACATGTGCACCATACAAAAGACGGCATGTGGCAAAATACATAAAGCATGGGGTTTCATTGTCATTGTTGTTGTGGGACGGAAACAATGCATGTTACTTTATTGTAAAGGCACAACTTAAGATCACCGGTCAATCTCAAGAAACGATTAAGTGCACGAGCATAAGGTAAAGCTTGACATTGAAACCAAATTAGGGTACTTCAAAAAGCAGTTTTGACAATGGCATAAAGCACAAGTTTTTAGGCTTTTACTATTATAATACTCATTTTATAAATGATTATTATTGTCCTATTAGTATCCAGAGGTATAGTTCGATTATATTATTAGTTATACTAGTACATTATTATTAAATTAATATCAAATATTGGATGGTTTATTGTGTATATTAAATTAATTTGAAGTAATCAATTGTTTAGTCTTATGTACATATAATTTAGTCATGTTACTAACATATCAATTAATTTAATTAATTAATTTTTAAATATATTGAAAAAATATTAATATGAACAAAAGAAAATCAAGTGACGGTTAAACATATTACAACCTAATCAATAGCTAAATGTGAACATTTGTCTCAAGATTTTCTATCATAGCATATTTAGTTGTCAAGTTAACTTTGGTATTGATTTAATACTTTCTTAGTCAAAACTAGTGATTATTACAAAAGTGCACTAGCTTTTCATTGGCAAGGGAATTGGAAAGCAAGAATTGTTGGCAAATTTTCAAGCGTACATAGACTAATTTTTTAGCAACACTTACAACTATTAATTTCAAACATTTTACAATAATAACGACTAGTTGTTGTATAAGCCCTATTTAGAGTAGTAACAATTATGACTAGAGATGATCTTCTAGATGCAAGCAATAAAGATACAGAAAAATAAAAAATGTAACTTGTATAGAATAGAAAAATATAATTAGCCCCAAAAAAATGTCAAAATGGGCATTAAATGGAGAAGGGGGATATATATACATGGGCATCTTCAAGATCTACATTTAAAAAAAAAAAATCATTCAAATTCCCATATCAAAAATTATGGCATCATGATTTGGGTCTCTCACATAAAAAATGTAAAAGTATCTATGACTCATAAGAGAAGTATAAGAGGGAGTTACACTTGTTGATCAACTTATGACTCATGTTATAACACATCATAAGGCATATTTCAAGGGAAATAATGGAACCAAAAATGGAGCACCCAAGTTGGTGAGTGGATTATGTGAGCTTATAATAGGTATAAGAAATATGTTATATTTATCCTATATACTCATCAAGTGGGATTTATGCTTTGGATTTTTGACAAGTGATTTGTATGCCACATTTTGGGTGGTTTTAGCTCACAAATTTTCCTAATTATTATTTGATGGTTTTACATATTACTTCTCCTATATAATGGGTTCTTGAGATGGATATTTTATAGAGATTTTTTGTAGATACTATTATGGTTCTAAAATTGCTTCAGATCTCTTGTTGGTGATACTCCTATAAAGACTTAGACTCTACAAGTGTATTATAACCATTGATTATTGAATAATACTTTGAGTTTATTTGGAGTGTAGGGTTTCTCTTCCAAAAAGGTTTCCCCATGTAAATCATTGTTATGACATATTATGTATGTTATTACTTCCTTGTAAAGATGTGAATAAGTTAATTCTTACACACACCTCCTCTTGTAGATTAGTGTAGGAAGCATATTCTACACATCTACTTCCTTTCACTTAGTATTAGAGATTGATCACCTCAATCCCTAGGTGTTAGGGATAAGATTTTTTTGTAATATTCTTAAATTAAGTGGGAGCTTATGCCAAAGGAGATCTTGTTGTACAAAAATGAAAAGAAAATTAAAAAACAAAGATGGAAATATTTACAAGCACTAAATTTGAGTCATGAAAGCTCAAAATGGAGGATATTCTCATAGATAGATATCTATGGGCTATTGTAATCAAATTCAAACCCATTGCAATGTCACAAGCTGACTAGAATCATTTGAATAGAAAAGAAAAGGGTATCATTAAGTTTTTCTTGGTAGATTTAGTTTTATTGAATGTACACGAAAAATCAATGATACTTGATCTCTTTAGAAGAATTTGGGATACTTGTACTAGGTTAAATCCCTAATTAGTAAAATTTTCCTAAGAAAAAAGTTTTACATGTTGAGAATGGATGTTGGTGTTTCCATGGCTAAGCATTTGAACATGTTCAATATGATTATGATCTAGTTGTACTTTGTTAGATTTAAAATGAAGGAATATAATTATATGAAACTTTTATATTTATTTTCAAGACTCATGGGATTACTTGGTGATGAAAAATTAGAGCACTTCCTTAAAACCCAAAATAGATGAAGGTAGTAGCTATGTTACTCTTAAAGGAGATGTGGAAAAAAGCATTTGAATCTATTAAAGAGGACCTAGATATTCATGGAAGAATGAAAGAGAAAGGAAATAAGGACAAGAAGAAAGAAAAGTCTGGATCCAAATCTCCTATAAATTATAAGGCTAAGCTTTAGAATTGTGACAAGCTTAGGAACTAAAGACTACGATGAGAAGAAGAAAAGAAAATTGACTTAGATTATGAGTATAAAAATTCTTCTCAAGATGATGGAGATTCCTTTGGCATGGCCTTGGAAACTCATGCATCAAAATATGTGTTATTGGTAGACTTTGGAGTATCCTTCCATATCACCTCCCATCAGGGGTAGTTTTTTTATTTATGAAGAATATGATGGAAAGGTGTACCTTAGTGAAAAATATAACATGAGAATAGTTGGTTGCATGCTAGAGTTTGTATGTGATTCCTAAATAAACAATAGTATCAATGATGTGTTTCACATCTCTAGTTGGCTTGGAACTTGTTCTCAATTGGAAAAATCATTGTTGTGTGTACAAGTTATTTTATCTAGTAAAGAGTGTAGCATTATGTGAGGAACTATGCTTCATTTTAAGGGTTTTTATGTGCAATACTCTATTTTAGCTAGATACAAGTGATATCTAGTATAATAGTTCTATTATTATAGTAAAGAGATCTATAGAATATATACCCTCAACATCATAACCAACACCAAAGAGGAGTGCTTTTCCTATTTCTATCGATCATGCTTTCTAATTAGCTAATTGAGATCATTATTTTGAGAGAAAGTTGCTTATGAAGGAAACAATGTTATGGCACTAAAGAATGGTCCATACAGGTGAGAAGGGTATAAGGACTCTAAAAAATAAAAATATAATTGAGGGGATGAATGATTTTTCTCTTGAATTTAATATTTTTGAACAATATATATGGTAAAAAAATATGTTCAATTTTATTTCAATTCTCATAAATATGTTAGGGTGTTGGAATTTATTCATTTAGATGTATCTAGTCTCATTAGTGCTCCTTCGATTTATCTTTCTATCATGTATATTTTATATACAATTATTCTAAAACAACATAGTTGTTGTTCCTTGGGAATAAATATAAATTCTTTAGTTAGTTTAGGGAGTTTAAAGCTATTTTAAAACATTAAAGTAGAAGAAAAATTAAGGTTTTATTGGAGGTGAGTTTTTTATATTTTCCCAAATTTTGTAAAGAGCACAATAAATTGAGAGATATAAGATAATTTCATATATCCCTCAGTAAAATGGGTTTGTAAAGAGAATGAATAGAATGTTAATGGAGAGGGCTAGGATTATGCTTAATTGAGTCAACTTGGAAAATTCTTTCTAAGCATAAGTGGTTTCCTATAGCCATATCATCAAATAAATAAATGTCTTATGATGGCATCATATTTATTCAAAAAATTGTAAACATATTATTCATATTATAGAACAAAAAATATTAGTGTAACATCCACCTTCTTCTATAAAGAATTTACTTGGTTTTATTTTCCATGCAGTATTAATTTATGATCATTAAAGAAATAAGATAACAAAATTTTGCTTTCAATAATGGAAAAAGCAACTGCATAACTAAATACACATATATATTTCATATCATCTTATCATGCTTTTCAAACTGGAAAGAATAATTTCAATATGAATGATTTTAATAAGATATAACAATAACATAAAGGTACAAGGTCAGAGATCCCATATTTTGATACATTCTACCTTCAAAGACTTGGCATTTCTTTTGCAAGAGGGAGAGAATCACCTAGGTGCTTTATCTCCAACCACAGACCAATGGTCCTTCGTACACCTTCCTAACTGGAAGTGGCACTGCCCTTCAACGAAAGATATAGTTAAGAACCCTCTAGTAATTTCCATTTGAGCTTTGGTGTTGTTCCCTACATAACCAATACCGTCAATCAACTATGGATACCTTTCAACTATGAATGAAAACTCAGATTAGTTAAGTATCTAGAACACAGTGAACCAACAAGTGCAAGTAGAGACTATTGCACTCACTTAGGCCAAAGTATTTGCAATACATTCAGCCGCTACTTACAAGTAGAGTCGTTTGTTCACCCACCCTACTCGACTTGGAGAACCATAATATTGTTACGTATTTGTAACATCTAGGGTCTAGGCTATTGCCTCTAATTCAAGCCCTAACACAAATTAAAAGGTTTTACCTTCTCACCCATTCTTTAGGCTTCTTTAGCAATATTGATGATATTATACCATCATCAAGTCATACACATGGTCATATAGAAGATTCTGACCTAAGATGACTTAAACTTGTTATTCGACCTATGGTTAGACATAAAGAAATTTTTTACTCTACACAACTTGGGTAAAAGCACAAAACTATGTCACACTTTCAACCAACTTATCAGCACAACTAAATTTAAGTATTTCTAACTAAAAATTATTTTTTCTCAAACATATGATGTAATAAGACTCATTCTAGCTAAGTTAGATACTTCCACAACTTTTTCAACTAAAATTGTTGGCTAAAAATATATGGAGCACCACTTTAAGTCCAATTTACCAAAAAAAAAAATCATTTGAAAAACTTGAAGTTTCAATAACTCCTAATGTAAATAACATTTTTTTTAAAATATAAAAATACCCTTTTGTAGATCTATAAGTTTAGTTTTCAAAAATATATTTATTTTAATAGTTTAATTTTTATTTTTTTTTATATTTTATTTTTACTAAAAGTAGGTTATCAGCACAAAATATTACGCTGATTACTATGCCAAGGAAAACTACTAAAACTTATTAAAAATAATTGAAAAAAATATGATGCACTAGATAAAAGAATCTATTTTAAGATGGTATATTTTTTTTTCCATTTTAGATAAATATTTAATATGAAAGTTGACATCCCATGAAAACAACTATTTTTTGATTCACACACATTTTAATATTTATTTAAAAATGCATATTTATCAAAATTGGAAAAAATATATCCATGCACTAAAAGTTATAAATACATAGAAAAAATCTGAAAGAAAAATAATAAAATTTACTATAAAAAGTTTCACGTCCCATGCATCTTCAATTTTCAACATTTTATCAGCAACTAAATTATAGCTTTAATTTATTAAAAACTAGTTTAAAATAATTTTTTAAATGTTTTTAAAAAATGCAAACATAAAATATACTAAACATATGTGCCACTTTTTAGTGATTCAAGTTTAAAAATTGGATTAGCATTGGTTGTTTCCTTTATAAAGTGTGACACAGCTTTGTGTTTTTACCCACTTGACTTTCTAGTCATAGCTCGACTGAGTCGGTTTAGTTTTAATTAAAACTTCCAACTCTCGAGTTCCTCAAAGTAACTACCTGGTCTTAGCAACTGCCACTAGTTCAAAGTATACTAACATAAGAGATTGTCTACTCAGAATTGTGACTCAATGAATTCCTTGCCAATAAAAGCAAATAACTTGACCTAACTATCACAAAGTAGTATAAAGACATCATACACAAAATGCCCCCATATGGGTGATTTTATACTATACATGAAACCCCTGAGGGGTTTAACCATTAAAAATAAAAAGGTAAGGTCTTCATTTCAAGAAACTGTTTCAATTTATCAAAATCTTTCATAAGAGGAAAACAAAGAAAACTATTCATGAATTTAGTAAGCCTTCTCAACAATAACAAGCACCTAATTGTGTTAAAGGTTTCTCTACTTCTTTTACTCATAGTCTTACAAACTTGGTTCAAAACCCTCAAAGAACAATGGCTCGGTAATTCCTTACCATATGCTCATTAAAGAACCATATTTAATTAATTGCATTCAATAGAGGCCTTCAAATTGGCAAGAATACAAGCTATTTGCTCTATGAATAAAAGAGAGACTCACAATAAAAACAAGTGACTAATCTCATAAATCTTCCTTAGCTATTATCTTTGTAAAAGAGGGTTCATGAGTGTGAACACCCAATTTAACTTTAAGGAACAAATCTTTTCCATAAATTCAAAATGACATGATATCTCAGTGCTATGGAAGTGTAAAAGAAAACCAAAAAATAATCTTACATAAGGATTTCTACATACATTACTATCTCATTGTTGGTTTTAGACTAGTATCATTTAGCATTTATTTATATGAAGGAATGACCTTTTCCAAAAATAAGGAAAATTTGAAGTGATAACTTGCCTTCAGTTGGTTATCGGTTAAATGTAGCTTGCAACAGAGGTGCACTTAGCCTACAAGTTGTAGAGCCAATTCGCAGCTCTTCTTCCCTTCTTTATGCACAAGGATGGTAATAATAAACTACATTGAAGCTAACACCCTTTCCTTAATCTGTTTGTTCTTGCTCTGAGAACAAGGAACGTCTAAACTTATGTAACTTTGTTGTAGGAGAAATGAATGCAGAATAATGATAATTCTCCCTCTCACGGGTATTGACTGCCTCTTTATATTGACCCCAAAACTCTATTAGAATTCCCTCCCACTCAAGTTTTGACTGATAGTTATAGATAACTGAATTTACTTTCAGTTTCAACATAAAAGTTCGCCTAAGATAGAGCTAACCGATTTACTTAGCCCTCGACCACTCCAGGCAAAGACAATTACACATTTGGTTGCCAAATATATTGAAAAAATCCTCCTTCCAAGATTATCATGATTATCATGATATTGTTAAAGAAAGAAATGGTTAAACAATTATAAAAGCAGTTATCTCCCTATCCTTGTGTGGTGGAAGTCATAGCTTTCTTCAAGGAAGGGTTTAGAATTGCAAAATGCTCACTAACTTTCACCTCCTTTGTGGTTTTTACACATAGCTTCTAAGGCTCGACATAGATGGTAAAATATATACATACCCGACTCTCAAAATTTAATCGAGCTCCTCTTTAAATAGAGTTGAGCTTATACAACAAGCTCCATGACTATTTTAGTCGATTTGATTAATAGTAAAGACCATAAATTTAATGCATTTAAAGATAAAACAATAATATTATTTTCATGCATGATAGACGTTGACAAAAGTCATGTCGTAATATAGTTGTATCCATCATATAAAATGAATCCATATATAACCAATGAGATCAACCTTACCATATTTTCTTGACTTGTTGATTAATATCAATAACATCAAATGGTAGTGTATATAATATAATGTTTTATATATACAATTATACATATGTATGTGTTATTTCTATTTATCAAATACACATGCATATATACACTTATATATACTTACATGAACGCATATGTATATACATCGATGTGTACCTTTGCATATGTATGTAAATATGCATCCATATAAGTACATATACATATATGTATTCTTATGTGTTTCTTGTGCACGCGCGCACATACACACACACACACACATATACTTATATATTTATAAACAAGAAAAGTCATTAAACCCTGAATTGCCACAACTAAGCATAATGGAAAGAACACGACTCAACAACCTCGGGTTTGACTTACCTTCAAACATGCTACTGGCATCCCTAGACACTCTTAAAGGTTTGAATTCAAACACTTGACCAACGCTAAGCTCAGATGACTGTTAGGATTAGGTGTTGTACACCTTGCATAATGCTTATAATGTTTGATTTATTATTATGTGTGTGGTGCACCTAGGGGTACCTAGATGGACATGCATCACTAGGAGTTATAATGTTTGGGCCACTTTATGTTGTATGTAACATTGGGACTTAATTGTAAAATGTAATTATTGAATATTAGGGAATAATAAAGTATAATAAAGTACCCAATATTAAATGTGGGGTGACATGGTTTTGGGCATATGCTTTATATAATACCACTTGGTGGTTTTGTGGTTGCTTGTTTCTATAAAAGCAACCACAAGGGTAGTTGCCTATGGTTGAAGAGTTTGTTGCAGGTTAGCAAGTTGAGCTTGTGCATGTGTGAGGGTTTGAAGCATGACATGGGATCATGGATAGCTTGTGCTTCAGAAGTGTTCATGGAGTCTCTAAAGATGTATTGTAATGGGTTTTCATTGTTGAATAATACATGGAGTGTGGATGCTTTTGTAGGCTAGGTTTTTCCCTCTTGAGGGTCTTTCCAAGGTATATCTTGTGTCATCTTTCATGGGTATGTTGTCTATTCTCTTGCATGTGGACTCTGAGTACTTATTTGCATTGTTATCTCTTTTGGGTTATGTGGAAATTGTAATTAGATGGCTGAAAGTTTCCTAACAATGACATTTCCAGGGAACTTGTACTTTGTAAAATAAATACATATTCGACTCTCAAAAGTTAATTGAGATCCTCTTTAAAAAGATTCAAGCTTATACAACAAGCTCCACGTCTATTTTAGCCAATTCAATTAATAGTAAAGACTATAAATTTAATGCATTTAAAGATAAAATGATAATATCATTTTCATGCATGATAGACGTTGACAAAAGTCGCGTCATTATATAGGTATATCCACCATATAAAATGAATCCCTTTACTCTATGAATAAAAGAGAGATTCGCAATAAAACAAGTGACTAATCTCATAAATCTTTCTTAGCTATTATCTTTGTAAAAGAGGGTTCATGAGTGTGAACACCCGATTTAACTTTAAGGAACAAATCTTTTCCATAAATCCAAAATGACATGATATCTCAGCATGGAAATTTAAAAGAAAACCGGAAAATAATCTTGCATGAGGATGTCTACATTCACTACTATCTCATTGTTGGTTTTAGACCAGTATAATTTAGCATTTATTTATATCAAGGAATGACCTTTTACAAAATAAGGAAAAATTGAAGTGATAACTTGCCTTTAGTTGGTTATCGATTGAATGTAGCTTGCAACAGAGGTGCACTTAGCCTACAACTTACATAGCCAATTCACAGCTAGCACCCTTTCCTTAATCTGTTTGTTGTTCCTACTCTGAGAACAAGGAATGTTTAAACTCTATGTCAACTCTACCATAGGAGAAATGAAAGCAGAATAATGATAATTCTCCCTCTAACGGGTATTGATTGCCTCTTTATATTGACCCCAAAACTCTATTAGAATGCCCTCCCACTTTGGTTTTGACTGACAGCTATAGATAACTGAATTTACTTTCAATTTTAGCATAAAATTTTTCCCAAGATAGAGCTAACCAATTTACTTATTCCTCAACCTCTCCAAGCAAAGAAAGTTACACATTCAGTTGCCAAATATATTGAAAAAATCCTCCTTCCAAGAATACCACTACATGGTTAAAGCAAGAAATAGTTAAACAGTTATAAAAGTGGTTATCTCCCTATCCTTGTGTGGTGGAAGCCATAGATTTTTTCAAGGAAGGATTTAGAATTGTAAAATACTAACTTTCGCCTCCTTTGTGGTGTTTCTATGTAGCTTCTAAGGCTCAACATAGATGGTAAAATAAATACATACCCTCTTTAAAAAGAGTCAAGCTTATACAACAAGCTCCACGGTTGTTTTAGTTGATTTAATTAATAGTAAAGACTATAAATTTAATGCATTTAAAGATAAAACCATAACATAATTTTCATGCATGATAGACAATAAAGTTTACATCAATATACAGGTGTATCTTCCATATAAAATAAATCTAGATATATAACCAATAAGATCAACCTTACCATATTTTCTTGGCTTGTTGATTAATGTCAATAACATCAAATGGTAGCGTATATAATATAATGCTTTGTATATATGGTTATACATATGTGTGTCTTATTTCCATTTATCAAATACACATGTATATATACATTTATATATACTTACATGAATGTATATGTACATACATCGATGCATACCTTCGCATACGTATGTAAATATGTGTCCATATAAGCACGTATGCATATACATATTCTTATATGTTTCTTGTGCACACACACACACATATATTCATATATATACTTATATATTTATAAACAAGAAAAATCATTAAACCCTAAATTGCCACAACCAAGCATAATGGAAAGAACACGACTCAACAACCTCAAGTTTGACTTACCTTCAAACACACTACTAACATCCCTAGAAACTCTTAGGTTTAAAAATTCAAACACTTGACTGATGCTAAGCTCAAATGACATTTCTAGAGAACTCATACTTTACCCTTCTCCGAAGTGATACTCCCCCTCTCTCTAGATGCATTTGAAAATAGTTCTTGCATGTCCACTCATGAAACAAATGAGTAGTTAGCCAAGAACCTTTGCATCAGGATCATATCATTGCATTTTCATCAACAATTTGTTTAAAAGTAGAACCATCACATTGCATTTCACCATAATCATGTCATCAAATATCCATCAATAATTTATTTAAATGCAGTAACATAGATTTGCACAAATTCTTCATAATATTTAACTTTCTAGATTTCACAGTTTCATGTTCCATCATAATAATTACAATAAAATGAAAAGTAATTTTAGAAATCTAGGGTGTGGTGTAACATACCTCCACCCTTAAGAATCATCGTCCCCGATGATTTTAAAGTATCATAACATAAAACAAACAAAAGACAAAGTCTTAATTTCTATTTTCAAATTCAAGCAAGAGATGGGGAAATTTTTATTTGATATCATTATAATTTTCTCTCATATCATTGTCCTATGTAATTTGGTCCCACTAGACCTTGCACTGAGTGACCTTGCTAATACACAAGTGGAGCCTGCATGATTCAAGCACTCTATCTCTTTCTGAAAACTATCTCGGTATTTGTTTAACATCAACATAGTTTTTCTACCTAACATGGGATTTTGATAGCCTTTTCTTGTTTAATCTAATGTGTTCTTCCATTTTTTATAGCATTTTTGGACCAAGGCTAATCTTATCTTCTATTTTTCCCAACTTATAAGAATTCATCACTTTCTTCCATGCAATGTTTCAAATGGAGTCACTTTTTTTCACAGAAAGAAAAGAGTTAATGCATGCTAACTTAACAAGGGGAAAGTGGTTCTCCCACTTGTATTGTTGATTCATGCAATACACTCACAATAGGTCCTCAAATTCTTGGTTTACTTTCTCTTTCTGACCATTTGTCTCAAGAGGATATGTTGAACTTAGGTTCAACTAAGTTCCAAGTGAGGGGAATAAGGTTTGGCAAACCTTGAAGTTATAGGAGTGTCCCTATCTAAGATATCTTCTTAGGAACACCATGAAACCTGAATACTTTACACAAACTTATGGGCTATGACTAGTGCTTCATTTGTCAAATTCACATATATTAGATAGCTACCTTGGTGAGTCTGTCCACCACTACTAACATTGCATTATGCCTATTTCTAGACATAAGAAGACCCTGCACCAAAATAAGTTCTAATGATCTACCATTCCCATTCTGATATCTCATGAGGCTAAAAGCACAAACCTGTGTCACACTTTATAAAGGAATCGGCCAACAGCAAAAAAAATTCTGAACTTCGACCACATAAAAGTGGTCTTTATGTTTTGAATTTCAAAATGGTGTAAACTAATAAAATGTAGAACTTTTGGTGTAGTTTATTCCAGTAATTTTTAAAATTTTAAAAAAAATGTTTTTATTATGTTTTTATCAATTTAAGGACAAATTTTGGAATGCTGAAAATTTCATAAAAGAGTGACTTTACGGGCCGTAAAGAAACAAAATGAAAAAAACATCATTTCTCCCCTTTTTTTTTTTCCAAATAGGTAATTTCAATATCTTGTGCATGAAAAAAAAAATCACATTTTGATGTATATTTTTCTCGTAATAACATTTTAAAGTCAAACATGTTAGAATTTGACAGTTTTCACGGGCCGTCAACTAATTTCAATTTTTTCAATCATTTTCAAAAAACAAAATATACCCTTTTGAAGTAGACTCTCTCCTCTTATGCCTCATATAATATTTAAAACATTTTAATAAACATTACTATCATTTTTTTAATATCAAATCAGCCTCTTTTTTTATTTTTAAAACCTATTTGCATTATTTTAAAAATAAAAAATATCAAAACTAATCAAAATATTATAAAAATTCTATATTTGGATTCTACACTTCAAGCTCTACGAAAGGGTATTTTTATTTTTTGCAAAAAAATCAATTTCACTAGAGAAATACTCTGCCAAAAATGAATGTTTCAAAAAATTCTGAAAAATGATGAGTAAGCTACCATGTAGGATGCCAACTAGACATTTTTGGCCGACACTTTTTTGGCCGATCAAGTTTCGGCTGAAACCCTATCGGCTGGTAATGAATCGGCTGAAAATTAATCGATCAGAACTTTATCGGCCGATAATTACTCGGCCGAAAACTAATGAAATAAAATAAAGTTATTTTCTTTCAAATTTATCAAATTAAAAAAATTCAAAAATAACAAATATTTCAAAATTTTCTCGACTATTTTCGATTAAAGAAGATTTATTTCAACATTTTGGAAGGTTTATCATTTCTGAAATTTACAAGACTTATTTCAACAAAAAAAAAAGGCATTTGGAGAAGAGGAGAGATATTTTTAAGGTGTATTGATCTTTAATTTATTTAATTGATTATGTTTTTTATTGAAAATGCATTTGAAGTTTGTTTTCACTTTTTTTTTTTATTAAAATATTAACATCAAAGAAATATGTGTAGAAATATATTCATTATTCAATTAAAAATATTTTATGTTTTGCATGTTTATGTTTATTAAAAACTTTTGTTTAAATATTTTATGTTTATGTTTTGCATCTAGTTACAAGTTTTTTAAAATATTTATGCTATATTACATGTACATGTTTCATGGAAAGCTTATGTGTGTACAAATTTCTATGTAGGCAATCATTCAAATTTGAGTGTAATTTGTGATGGCAAATCCAAGGGCTAGATCGAGGAAGTATGAACGAACACGAGTAAGACAAAGAAAGAGAAAAGCGGATGAAGGAACATCTACTGAACAACAACCCATGGAAAATATTGATGATCAAGGTGACGTACAGGTACAAGAACAAACTGAACCTAGTACTAATATAAATGTTTTGGACTATGGTATGGAAAATTTGATGGAGATGGATGAAGATTCTCTTTTCAATAATATTTCATCTGAAGATATGTTATCTGAAAGCACATTAAAATTACACTCTAAAAAAATATGGGATGAATTTTTTGAAGAGAAATCTCTAATTGGAAGAGCACAGTTAATTGCAAAGTTATTTAGACGAAAAGAAATGACCCCTGTTTTGGAGTTGTTAGGGGTTGTGTAACGCTTGGGAGATAAGCAAAAGCATTTTAAATTGTTCAATCCGTTTCAAAAGTTTACTTTAAAAATTATGCCATTAATAAGAGTTTCCAAAGTAAACTCAATGTAAAAGAATTAAAACAAATTGCATTTCCTGTATATAAAATATAACATTTGCATTTCATCATGATTATGCACATGACCAAGTATATCAATCCATTTTCACATATATTCACCCATACTCAAAAGAGATCAATAAACCAATAAATATTCACATTTGTGTGAGACCAATAACTTCAATAAATACATTTGTATCAATGCTACATCAAAATCTTAATAACACATCTATTTCAATGTTGCAGTAACAAATGCCAAATACAATTACATTTACAATGGGCTTCACAAGCCATTCCAGTAGGATACTCAAGTACATAAATAGTAAAATAAAAATTTTGATCCTCCAACCGTCGTGACACCATCGGTCTTCTTGGGAGCTGGGGCCAAGAGTGTGATTAAGGCGCCTTTTCGGCCCAACCACGAAGTACATGACTTCCCCGGGTTCCTTCCTAACTCGAAGAAATCCCCGACCCTGCATAAGGAGCCTAGCAACCTGACACAGTAAAATAGGAGGGAACTCTCGATGCAAGCCTGGCGCCTATATGCATTTCTAACATGAGAAAACATATTTCTTGCAACATGAGGTGGCAGAGACCAAAATACATATATTACTAGGCTTTTAAAACAAATACATCTATTTCAATGGTACAAGTGCTTGGCCAAGCATAAATAAAAACAAGTGGTAGTTTCAGAAAAAGGTAAAACCACCGTCTTTGTGGATCCACCTTTGGCATCCTGTCCTGAAAGTTACCAAAATACAGTATAAAGTGCAGAAACAGAAAGCTATGCGTTTTCCTTATATGCTTCATGCATTTCATTGATTCTAAAAAGAATTTCCTTCATTTTTCCATATGCATAAAGAGTTTATCAAACTGTTTTCAGTCACATTTGCAGTGAAGATTGTCTGTCTTTAGAGTTCAAAGAAAGTTTTCAATGCATTCTTGTGTTCAATCTCAGTTTGGTTGATCAAGATAAATAGATTTAAAGTTTCAGAATTTGAATAAAATATGCTCTCTTTCTCAGCAAAATCACAAAGTCAACATGTTTTCCTCTATTTGATAAAAGATTTGTTTTTAATTCATGCTACACTCTTGAGTGTTCTATGTTCCAAATCAGTTTTCATTTGTAAACAAGTCTGAGTATCATGTCATTTTCTTGTGTATTGTCACTGACAGAAATAATGTTTCCAATATAAAACATTGATCATTGATTTACATATTTAAACATATATACATGGATTTATTTGAATCTATGTGTATATTTATATATACATGTAAATATGCATCCTCTCATTCATGTTATAGACTCAGTCAGATTTGAAAGACAAAAATATCAAAACACCTACAAATTTCTGGTTAAACAATAAACTCAGTAGGATAATACATGCAAAAAACAGAGGTTTGCATATTCACTTCTGTGTGTTTTACTGGAAGTTCTTGGGCAGTATGAATTTAATATGAATGTCAACAACTGAGAGAATGTTTACACCTATTTTCCAAAAGAAAGATTTCAGATTTGCATTCTCAGCATCACAAATACTTCTGAGGTTTTCAATGTTACATACAATTATATATATACCTGTTTCTAAAGCATGCATGACTGAGTAAAATTTACTCATTTATATATTTATGTATATATATATACATATATTTACATAGCTATATATATATAAATACAGATTGACATAGTTATTTTCTCCTCACGTTTTACTACCGCATACACAGGAAAGAGCATTTTTTTTTTGGTTCAAAATGAATGATAAGCACCCCAAAGGGTGTTGGGAGGCCTTGCCTCTCCCATAGGGAGGGCGCGGGCTGTGAGGAGGGCGCGGGACTCCCCACAGCGTTGTCCCTTCCTTTGGGACGGGGCTGGGGTTAATCCCCTCCCCCAAACAAACAAAACTTAGCCATAACAATAAAAAAAGAAACGCCATAACAGCGTATGGATTTATTCAAGAAATTTTTTGAAATCAAACAGGATTGCTTGTAATATATATATAAATACATATGTGTAAATATATATATATATATATATGTATATTTATATATATATAATTACTCTCTGGTTTTCTGTACAGAGATGTATCAAAGAAATGCCACAATCACAAACCCAGATTTCAAAAGAATAAACAGATTGCAAAAGAATAAACTCCATTTTGAAAGGAAGGAATTGGGAATTTTCTCACAGTGTAAACTAATTAAAAGAGAAAGTTTTCCCCAGGTTTTAAAACCCAAATTTGCAGAAAAAATCACAATTTTTGCATACAAGCTCTCCCACTGTTGCCAAAATTCGAACTAGATTAATAGTAGAAAAAGAAAAACCTGATTAAAAGCTTCTAGTTGAAGATGCCCAATTTTTTTTTCCTTCAGTCTCCTTCTCCCTGAGCAGGTTCTTTTCTGAATAAGCTTCCATTCTTTTCTTGTCTTCTCTCCACCTTAAATCCTTATCCCGTCTACCGAGAGTCATGCAAACCCTTCCAAATTGACAGATGGAAAAATTTCTTGGCAGACATTTACATGCAAAAATAAAAGAGATAGCCACTTGCTGAGAATATTGTTTGTTTTAAGAAGAATTTCCAGAACCCATTTTTCTCGGGAATGTCTTTTTCTATTTAATATTAGTTTCCTCTCTCCTAATCTTGGAATTTGAAATTAAGACAAATGCAATTAAAATATTTCAATTTTATTTCAATTTCATAAATAAATAAAATATAATAAAATATTTTCTATTATTTGCACAAAAAGTTGGATAGATAATTCAAAAATACTTACTCCATAAACACATATTCATTTGGCTTGTTAATTAAGATAGATTTAAAAATCATAAACCTTTTAAAACTACAATTAATAATTAATTTATATTTATGTTATTATTTTATTATTTATTTATTCAAACCATTTATTACTTATTTTGTAAGTAACTCAAAACAATCAAATTAAAACAGACATTGCCTAAATGCAACTATATGATTTTTAGGTGTTGTGTGTGTGACCGAGAGTTCTTCCTCTTTTACCCTATCGGGAAGCTAGCCTTCTTTCCTCAATCACACTCTTGGTCTTCGACCACCTGCAACTCAAGTGCACTCAGGCATGCAACAACGAAATTGTATTAGTAACCGATATAGAGATATAAATCAAAGCAATAATTAAATCAATACTTCTATTTTGTTCTATCTTGCATATTTTCAAAATAAAATGCGTTCACAATTTCAAAAGTAAATATTTTTCACATTTCCACACACCAAAGCATTGTATTATATCATATTACTCTAACACACACCATCATTCATATAATAAATCCACACAAAGCCATGGACAAAACAGCATCAAAGTCTGAGACGTGACATCCTTCCCCACTTGGAAGAGACATCGTCTCGATGTCTAAAAGCAAGTTACACAACAAATTCTAGATACCATTATATCATAAGTCTCTACATGAAAGAAAATAAGAGTATGCTAAGATCTCAAATGAGGAAAGATTCTATCTATATCCTCAGCATTCTCCCAGGTGGCATTATCCACCGAATACTGGTCCCACTGGACCCTGTACTGCATAATGTCCCTATTCCGCAACTTAACGTTGCGCTCTTCTAGAATCCTGATGGGCTCCACCTGAATCACCCCTGGGTCCTGAACCTGCAATGCACGCCAATCAAGGATGTGAGCAATATCTGGATGGTAGGGCTTAAGTACTGAGACATGAAATACATTATGTATCCGAGATAGAGCTGGTGGCAGAGCAAGCCTATAAGCAACTGGATTCACCACCTCCAAAACATCAAAGGGCCCAACAAACCTAGGGGCCAACTTAGAGTTCTTGCCGAAAGAGATTGAACTCTTATGCGGTCGAACCCTCAAAAAAACCTTATCTCCTACAGAGAACTGCCTGAAGCTTCGGTTCTTGTCTGCTAGACGTTTCTGTCTATCTGCGGCTTGTTTCAATTTTTCCTCAATGATCTTCATTTGGTCTTCCATTTCTTTGAGCATCTCAAGGCCAATCACAACTCTATCTTCCACCCTATCCCAACTAATGGGTGTCCGAAATTTATGTCCATAAAGAGCTTCAAAAGGTGCCATACCTAAAGAAGCATGGTAGGAGTTGTTGTAAGCGAACTCCACCAAAGGCAAATACTCCTCCCACTTATGTTGCTGCTCCATACAATACATGCGGAGAAGATCTTCTACTACCTAATTCACCCTCTCTGTCTGACCATCGGTCTGAGGATGATATGTGGAACTGAAATTCAATTTATTTCCTAGGGAAGAGTTCAGTGTGATCCAAAACCTGGAAGTCATCCGAGTGTCTTGATCTGAAATGATCATTTCCGGCACTCCATGCAAACGGAAGATTTCTTGAACAAATTTTCTTGTAAAACCATTGAACCGTCCTTGAGGTTTCCAGGAATGAAATGAGCAACCTTCGTCAACTTATCCACCACAACCAAGATGGTATCATGTCAGTTCCTAGACATTGGCAACCCCTGAATAAAATCCATAGTGATAACCTGCCATTTATACTTTGGCACCCTATGAGGATATAAGAGTCCTGCCAGATGCACATGCTCAGCCTTGACTTGCTGGCATTCCAAGCATCGGGCTACATATGAAGTAATATCCCTTTTAAGTCCTGGCCAGAAGTACAGTGGCCTAAGTCCTTCCATCATCTTTGTAATACCAGGATGTCCTGAGTATGGTGCATTGTGGAACTCCTCTAGCACCAACTCTCTCAAGTTTGCAGAACTAGGAATGTGCATCCGCCCCTGGAATCTCAAGAGCCCATCCAATTCAAATACATAACCCTCATATCGATGATCCGAGGAATTCTCCCCTAGGGCTTGTTTCACCCTTTCATAATGTTCATCCCCAAGTGAGGATTGAACTACCTGCTGCTTGAAATATGATTTTATGGTAACCATGGCTGCAAGGTGCCTCCTTCTACTCAAGGCATCAGCCACCCTGTTTTCCTTACCCTTAATATAGTCAATTCCAAATTCATATTCACTCAAGAATTCTAGCCATCACCTTTGTCGGGCATTAAGATTGGGTTGAGTGAAGATATATCTTAATCCTGCGTGGTCTGTCTTCAGTTCAAAAGGCTTTCCCAAGAGATAATGCCTCCACATCTGTAAAGCATGGACTATGGCTGCCAAATCCAAATCATGTGGTGCATAGTTTAATTCATGTTGCTTTAACTTCCTCGATTCATATGCTACCACTTGCCCTTCTTGCATAAGAACTGCTCCTACCCCTTCCCCTAATGCATTAGTAATAACTATAAAATGGCCATTCAGATCGGGCACAACCAGGATGGGTGCAGTAGTGAGTTTCTCCTTAAGCAGCTGAAAATCTCTCACACTTATCACTCCATTCAAATTTCTTTTCTTTCTTCTGCAGTGCAGTGATGGGTGTTGCAATTGTCGAGAACCCCTGAATGAATCTCCTATAATAACCTGCAAGACCCATGAAACTTCGAACTTCAGAGACATTCTGCAGTGCTGGCCAATCCATAATTGCCTTAATCTTTTCTGGGTCCACTGCTACCCCTTCTGCTGAAATAACGTGTCCCAAATAGTGCACCTCAAATTGGAAGAAAGTGCACTTAGACATCTTTCCATACAGCTTGTGTTCCCTCAATCGCTGCAACACAATTCTCAAATGCTTCTCATGTTCTTCCTCTGACTTAGAATAGATCAAGATATCGTCAAGAAAGATTAGGACAAAGTAATCTAAACAATCTCAGAAGACACTATTCATCAGGTTCATGAAAGCTACAGGGGCATTACTTAGCCCAAATGGTAGCACCGTAGACTCGTAGTGCCCATACCTTGTTCTGAGGGCAGTTTTGTGAATATCTTCTTCCTTCAATCTCAACTGGTGGTATCCCGATCTTAAATCAATTTTTGAGAATACCTTGGCGTCTTTCAGCTGGTCAAACAAGTCATCAATGCGCGGGAGCATGTATTTGTTCTTGATAGTGACCTTGTTAAGCATCCTATAGTCAATGCATAACCTCAAGGTCCCATCCTTCTTTTTCACAAAAATAACTGGAGCTCCCCAAGGCGACACGCTTGGTCTAATAAATCCCTACTTCAACAATTCTTTTAGTTGGGCCTTAAGCTCAAATAATTCTATCGTGTTCATCCTGTAAGGAGCTTTAGACTGGGGTTCTGCCCCTGGTAGCAAATCAATAGAAAAATCAAACACACGCCTAGGCGGTAGCCCAGTTAGCTCTATAGGAAAAACATCCTCAAATTCTTTCAAAATGGGATGATCATTAATTGAGGTTTCTTTCTCATCAAGATCCTTGACCTTTATTGCAAAGATAGTGCATCCCTTCTGACTTGCCTTTTTCAACTGCATGGCAGAGACTTGTCTAAGCTCTAAAGGCTTTTTAATGCCACAAAGCTCCACATGGTTTCATCTATCATCAAGACACTTTATTGACTTCTCTTCGCAATAAACAAGAGCCTTATGTTCAGAGAGCCAATTTATCCCTAATATTACATCGTAAGACCCCAACGGTGCAACATACAAATTCACTTGTGTTTGAAGGTTAGGGAGTTCAAGTTTACTGAAATACATGCATTGCTCTACCTTCCTCTCTACCCGGTTTCCATACTGAACTTTCCAAGAATTTGCCATATAATTCAGTCTAACTGATAACTTAGTCAAAACATGAGGATCTACAAAACTATCAGTAGCACCAGTATCAATCAAAACAGAAACAGGGCATCCAAACAATTTACCCGATACCTGGATAGGAGTGGCCTGATAATCTGCTTGGCGATTGTCAACCACCGCATGAATATGATGTTGATTCCTGTTATTCTATTTGTTATTCCTCTGAGGGCACACACTGGCGTAATGCTCGCCACCACAAGTATAACAACCCCCACGAGGTGCTTTGGGCTTGTCAGAAACATCTCTCCTGTTATTATCAATCCTTTTATTGAAATTGCCCCTCTTGTTGTTATTGTTCCTGTTTCCATCGTTGTGGTCCTGAGGACTATCATCCCTCTTCAGATTTTTGATTTGCCTATTATCATTCCCTTGATTGTCCTGTTTGCTCTGACCACCCTGATTGTTATTACCTTGACGATTTCCCTGGAACTTCTTATTGCCATACTTGGTTTCCCTGCTCTTCTTATAGTTAGCAGCTTGTTGCAGCTTGTGCTCCTGTTTAATTGCCAAATAAAAAACTTCATCCATGGTGGCTGGATTATGCAGATCTATTTCATTTCCAATTTGAGGTCTAAGCCCCAAAATAAATTTTTGAACTTGAAACCTCTCATCATGCTGGTACTGGGGTGCATACTTGAGCAAGTGAGAGAATTTCTCCCAATACTGGGTCACTATCATGCCCCCCTATATGAGTACCTAGAATTCTGTCATTTTCTTATCAAAGTAAGATTGTGGTAACCACCTCTTCCTAAATAACTGTAGAAACTTAACCCAAGTTACCTTCCCATGCATAAACTGCTTATCCGCTCTTTCATTTTCCCACCAAGTAGCAGCCTCACCGGTGAGCTGATAAGAACCCCACTCAGCCTTTGTTTCATCAGATAGATTGCGTAGGGAAAAATACTTCTCCATCTCTATAACCCAAGCTTCTGCTCCATCTCCAGGGGTTTTCCCATCAAATTTCGGAGGAGTGACCTTCTTTAGGTCTTTTCCCAACTCCTCAGCCACCCTATTTAGATTTCCTTCATTTCCAGGTGGTTCAACATTCGTTTCTCCATCGGTTTCATTTGTGTTTAACCCTTTATGGCCAACTCGCCTCTCCTGTTCTGGTTCCTCAATTCTAGCCCCCTGACTTCGCAGCAAGGCCAAAATTTGGTCCAGTTTATCATTGGGATCTCCACGAGATCCTTCAGTCTGCTGGTACACTCTATTCTCTATTTAAGGTTACCCTGGTTAAAGCACAACGTCATACGTAGTTAGGCATAGGTCCTAGAGTTGAACCTTGCCGCTCTGATACCAAAATGTAACGCTTGGGAGATAAGAAAAAGCATTTTAAATTGTTCAATTCGTTTCAAAAGTTTACTTTAAAAATTACACCATTAATAAGAGATTCCAAAGTAAACTCAATGTAAAAGAATTAAAACAAATTGCATTTCCTATATATAAAATATAACATTTGCATTTCATCATGATTATGCACATGGCCAAGTATATCAATGCATTTTCACATATATTCACCCATACTCAAAAGAGATCAATAAACCAATAAATATTCACATTTGTGTGAGACCAATTACTTCAATAAATACATTTGTATCTGTCGACATCCAAATTTGGACACTTAATTTATCCAAATTTATCACTTTTCGTCTAAACATCCTCTTATCCGAGTTAATTAAATAATATTACTATTATTTAATTAATATCTTTAATTCTGCTAAATCCCTAAGGTATTTAATTAATAATTAAATACCTTACCCTCCTTAATCCTCTTTTCATCAAATAAATTAAATAAATATTACATTTATTTAATTCCTCACATGTCATTTTCATCTAATCCTAATCCATTTCTTAATCTTTTCATTAAGGATGTGCACATGCCTAATCCTTGATTAGGATGTGTCACATCCTCCAACTTTGGCAAGTTGGCTTTTAATCCTAATTAGCCCCTAATTATCCTCTAATTACTGATTAATTAAGCCTAATCATTCTCCAAGGAATTTTAATTCCTTTTATTCTTCCTAGATTCCCTTCTTTTATATGTGAATTTTTAATTCACATTCCATCCTTCCAAGGCTTCTAGAACCTTGGACTTGTCACAATCTCCACATGTGACCAACCTTGGACTTGTCACAATCTCCACATGTGACCAAGTCCCACTTTTTTGGAGCCCATCTTTTATCTTTTAGACTTTCCTAGGAATGTGAATTTTTAATTCACACTTATTTCTCCAACCACCTTTCTTTTTCCCATGTAGATTTTTGAGGAATTCCAAAATTCCTCAAATATCCCTTTCACTCCCACTTGGGGACAAGAAATCCCTTTTTGTGGAAATCTTCTCACTCTCCAAGGTGCATGTCATTTTTCCACCTCATGTACCTTCTTGACACCTCATTTACATCTCATATACCCTTTGTCCACTTCATCCTCCACATGTCAAGATGTGAGGGCTTGTGGGTTCTCAACCCACCATAGCCCTTCATCTTGGCCTTGTTGGAGCAATCTTGACCGTTGAATTCTCTAGAGAATTCAAATTCTCCTATAAATACCCCCTCCTTAAGGGCATTTTCAACACTTTATATTTTCATAACTATATGCTGCCCATTTGAATCCTCAATCTCTTACCATCATTTAGCCATCTCTTCAATCATCTTGCACATTGAATCTTGCATTTTAGTCACTCAAACAATCATCTAAGGAGCACACAAACCATTACAAGCAAGGGCCAATCAAGGAGAAATCAACAGCAAGGAAGGTGAAATTGTTTGTGTCTTATTTTGTCCATTTTCTTTATTCTTTATCACTATTTTAGCTAATCTTGAGGTGTCTTTGGTATTTTATCATTTGCATTCTTAAGTTGTTTTGCATATTTAGAGAAGGATAAATTCCAAGGTATACATTTCTGGCACGCCCGGTGGGACCCACACACGGGTCTTGCATTTAACGTCTCTTTTGGTTAAGAATTTTGCAGGAAAAGCTCGCAGAAAGGCGGCAGCGCCCTCTGCTTTACCGCAGAAAGGTGGTAGCGCCCCTGCAGAAAGGCAGCAACGCCCCCGCAAAAAGGCGGTAGCGCCCCGGCAGAAAGGCGGCAGTGCCCCTGTAGAGAGGTGGTAGCGCCCCCACAGAAAGGCGGTAGCGCCCCTGCAGAAAGGCGGTAGCGCCCCCGCAGAAAGGCAGCAGCGCCCTAAAACAGCACAGTTTGGAAGGTAAAATAGGCGTTTTGGCTTCGTTTTTGCTCTAGTTTTTTACTATTTTCACGTGATAACTCTCTAATGTTGTTCTGGCAAGAATATTGTTGTTTTTCACTGATGTTTTGCAGCGTATTAGGGTGTTATTGATCAAAAAGCGAAGAAGAAGACAGCTAACATTTGCTTGCAGGACCAACCATTTGATCAGATTTTCAAAAACTATCTTTGTTTTTTTCGAACATAGTCTAATTAGGGGGATTAAACCTCATTGCTTACTGTTGTTGTTTGTTCTTGTGTTATCCAAGGGGATATTAATTCATTTTCGCTTTCCCCTTGCACTTCGTGTGAGCCTGGGGAGTAGTTGGAAATGATTAGTATCTTTTTTTTAGTGGGACCTGCTTGAGGATTTCATCACCCCAAGGGACGATTCCAACCACATGTACCGACGAGGTATATAAAGGGAGGAGAACGAAATTTGTACCCCAATCCAGTTGCGTTGTAATTGGTGGAGCGTCAAAGCTAGGGTGATACCTAGATAGACGTGAAGAGTTGGTCCGAGCCTTTCAGTATCTCGCTGGGGTTCCCGACTCACGCTTGTGACGAACTGGTGTTCACGGTTGTGCCTCATGTACCGAGAGTATATCGAGGACTCCCTAGAAGCCTTATGCATCCTAGATTAAGACTTTGCCTTGCCATACCCATAATATTAATCATAGGATTGTGCTTGCTTGAGGTGTTTTCTTGTGAAAAATCTATCAAATTTTTGATACTTTGGACTTGTTTTATCATTTTGCATCCTTGCCATAACCCTTGCCATCAAAACCAAAATTTACCCCTTGTAGAAAGGCGGCAGCGCCCCCTGCAGAAAGGTGGCAGCACCCCTACAGAAAGGCGGAAACGCCCCTGATTTACTGCAGAAAGCTGTCTACGCCCCTGATTTACTACAGAAAGCTGTCTACGCCCTTGATTTTGCTGGAAACGCCCCTGATTTACTGCAGAAAGCTATCTACGCCTTGATTTTACTGGAAACGCCCCTGATTTACTACAGAAAGCTGTCTACGCCCCTAATTTTGTTGGAAACGCCCCTGATTTACTACAGAAAGTTGTCTACGCCCCTGATTTTGCTGGAAACACCCCTGATTTACTGCAGAAAGCTGTCTACGCCCCTAATTTTGCTATCAACGCCCTGATCTTTGCTCCAGAAGGGCGGATTTGCCCTCCTAAACACCCGAAATTGCTCCATTCGGACCCATTTAGCCTCTAAACCATTATTTAACCATTCCCAACCATTACCTCATCATCCCAAGCCTTCGTTTTGTCACTTTAAACCTTCAAAAACCCCTGTTTGACCATTTTAAACCTCCATCTCATTATTCCAAACTTTCGTTCAACCCTTCTGAATCCCCATACATTCTCCACAATTATCCTTAATCCCCCACTCATTCTAATTTCCCCCTAATCCACCAATAATTTCTTACCATTTGCATCTCCCAAACACTACCCATAACAAAACCGTCCTAACCTTGTATTACAAAGTGGTTACCTAAATTGACCATAGTGCTTGAACTTGATTATTAGTCTTTAACTTCGACCCCAATCAATTTGCTTCCATCTTGAGGTGAATTCAGTGGTGTAAGTTATCATCCTCGGCCCAATCAATCCATTCCTATCTCAAGGTGGATTTGGTGCCGTAGTCATCCTTTTAATCAATTAAAGCTCTTGGTTGCTAAGGGTAACTTTCTTTGATTAAACTCAAGGTCTCCCTCTCATCTTTTATCATCCAATCCAATTCAATCCAATCCAATCCAATCCAATCCAAATCTAATCCAACTAATCAAAATCTGATCCAATCCAATATATCCAAACAAAACCTGATCAAAATCCAAATCCCGTCAAAATCAAAATCAATCCCATTGCATCATCCAATCATCCTAATCTGAGCTTTAATCTGATCCTAATCTGAGCTTAACTTAAATCCTGATTTGAGCTTTAGTCCATCTCCGTCCAAAATATTTGATCCATTCTATTTATCCTTTCATCATTATGAATCCTCATCCTCCATCAATAGTAGTCAAGGGAAACCCTAATTACGTGGATGACGATAACGAAAGTCTTGTCGATCAAGAAGAATATGACATAGATCCCCTTGACGCTATCATATCTAGTAAGCTTTCTCCACCCACTTTCCAAAATCCAATTACTCCTATGAGCTATCCCGTTATGTCTTCATCCATGCCTAATCATGCTCCTTATGCCACCTTTGACAATGGATATCCAGTATCTTCTTCATCCCCATATTTGTCATGTCCTTCATCTACATCATCCTCTTATACAACATCTACATCCTCTTGTCCTAATTTTCCATCCCAATACTCCTATTACAATTCCCCATCCATGACCCCCTATCCTAATCCTCTTTCCCAATCTTCCCATACTAATCCTACATCCACACCCTTTTACCTTAATCCTACATCCACATATCATAATCATAATCCACCATCCCAATACCTTTATTATAATCCATCCCCCACATCCTCGTGTCCCACTACACCACCTTTTATCCTCTCTTGTCCTAATTACAATCCATGTCCCCCTATCTTAATTCACCACTCCAATATCCTTACCTTAACCCTCCATCCAATCCTAGTCCTCCATCTACTCCTAGTCCTCCATCCAATCCCATTCATCCATCTACTCCTAGTCCTCCATCCAATCCTAATCCCCCATCTACTCATGGTCCTACATTCAATCCCATTCCTTCATCTAACCCTAGTCCACCAATCCATAATCCCTCATCCATTTCTACCACCCTAGCCAAGCCAACCATATGCAAGTCTCTCATTTCAGAAGTTCTCCAAGGACTCATTACAAAGAAGTCATCCCCAACTCCACATCTTGAAACCATTGAACCCACTAAATCCATTGAACCCTCATCTCCTACTCCAAGAACCACCGAATCCATCGAAGACACCCAATTCCAATCCACTCCCTCTACTCCTAGGTCCACCCAAATCTAATCCACTCCTCCCATTCATAGTAGCACCAAAACCCCTTCCAATGAACCTCATGAATCTTCCATCCCTCCATCTTCCCCACTTGAAGAGTCCCAACAAGACTCCATTACCATGCCTCCCGCACATAATGAGTCATGCCAAGAGTCTAATCCAAAGCATGCCAACATATCTCCTTCTCTAGATCAAGATCCTACCATCCCATCTAGTCCACCTCAAGATCACAGTCCCCCATCCATTCCATCCCATGATCCCCTTGTCATTCAAGCTTCCACTGCTCCATCTCCATCTCCATCACATGAGCCTACTACCACAACCAAATCCTATCATGGCCCCTACTCCTCTCTCCCCTGACAAGTATCCCATCATCGTAAAAATGCTATCCCCAACCACTTGCATATCCCCTTGGTCCTCTCACATTCCTCCATGGTGGTCTCCTCACAGAAGAAAAACAAAGCATATACACCAACCCTCCTCTTCCACCTAATAATGAACTCGCATCATTCTTCCAGAATAACAAAAATCATGTCCTAGATCGAATACTCAAGAGAATGAACTATCAAGGAAAAGGTTTAGGCCTTCATGAGCAAGGTATTATAGAGCCCATCCAAGCTAAAGAACATTTGTATCTGCAAGGTCTTGGATGTACTACTCACGACTTGCAATCTAAAAATGTTGGTACAACCTCTAGACGTCCTCAACGAGCCTTTTCCAAAAGAAATATCGGCTCTTCCCATCACCCCACCAGATCATATGTGGCCATCCCTCCTCCTCTATCGTATCACCTCAAAACAACCGTCCATCTTCCTCCTTCATCTGCTCCATCCATTTTGGGTCCTTACATCCCTCCATCTACCATCTCCAATCCTCCATCTACCATGCCCTTGTTTCCTCTAGGTCCTACGTCTATTTTGGGCCCCTATATCCCAAAAATCACCTCCTCCATCTCGCTCTTATCCATCCTTCATCCATTCATCACCTATCCATCTCATCCATCATAAACATCCTAATCAGGATCACAAAGGCACATACCTAAACATCCTCCATCTACACATAATCTTCATACTCCTACCTCCATCACTCCACATCAATCCATCTCCTCACACCCATCCCATTGCTACTAAAAGCACTTTGGTTAAAGAAAAAATGCATAAATCCAAACATCCACATGAATCTAAGGCCTCATGTCCCCTCCAAAAGACATGGTGAAGAGAAGAAAAATTGAAATCTACATCAAATCTGTAGGCCACAAAGGCCCACCAAAGCAAAGATCAAAACCATGTGGATCCCAAAAAAAAAAGATGCAATGCCAATCACATGAAAAATCTGTAAGAACATCCAAAGTCACTAATCCAAAGCTTAGTCACCCTTTCATCTCCTAAGTTTGTTTTGGGTCCTTATGTCCCGAAATTCACCATTCCATCTCCTCCATTATCCCCACATTCTCCATCCCTTAATCCTATTATCTTTTCACATCCACCACCACATGTGCCAATGTTAGTCCTGAACACATCTCCCCATCACATATCCACCCCATCATTCTATCCATACCCTTTCCAGCATCCCATCCACTATCCCATGTATCAACCCCATCATTCTATCCATACCCTTTCCAACATCCCATCCATTATCCCATGTATCAACCCCATCAACTCCCTCTAATCCACCGTCATGCATAATCCATTTATCCTAATAAGGTTGTACCAACATCCAATAGTCACTTTAAACATGGGCTCATAACACCTTGATCCTTATCACATGTCTTCTAAATATGCTTATCCACTTCCTTATCCTTATCCATCTCCTTCTGTGTGACATCCAAAAAATCCAAAAAATTCAAAAAAGTCCAAAAAAGTCCAAAAAAATAAAAATAAAAATAAAAATAAAAATAAAATAAAATAAAATAGTTTGTCCAAAGGTGAAAACTTTGCAAACAAGCGCCTTGGATAAGTACCATGATGAAAACCTGGTAAACATGCATCATGCGTAAATCACCATCTGCACTTGGGGGCAACTTCCTGATATGCATTCCCTCCATCCACTATACTTCCAGCCATGCACCCGTCTTCTTGTTATCCATAAATCCCCCCATCATATCCCATTTATCTCTCATTCCCTCCATCCTTCTTGCGATCTTGATCAAAATGGGGGCACCTATCTATGCATGCTTTGGACACCTATTGGTATACATTCCGTTCACCCATGCTCTATCATATTCCTTAGTCACCCATCCTATCCTCATCTAGTTATCTCTTTTATCTTCCCATCCACTTATCTTCCATCCCTCATGCCTCCTTATATATGACATATCTAGAGTGGGGGCATTTGCTTCCTTTGTGATATAGTCCTTGGAGACATCATCTATCACAACATCCCTTCATCTCCCTATCTATCTATCACAACATCCCTTCCATCTCCCCATCATTTTCTTCGTATCCACCTATCCTAGCATCCCTTTCATCTCCCAACCCTTATGTTCCCATCTATTCAACTAATCCCTCCCATCCCCCATCCCTATATCTCTATCCATTCTTTCATCTTTATCATCATCCCATCTCACAATCCCTTGTCATTGGTATCTGGCTTTAGGCCTCCCCCTATGCAACCCAATGCCATTTATCTCATCGTTATCACCCCTGCTTCTTTTGCACATCTTTCCAATCCCCTATCACTTTTCATCACTCACCTATCTATCATATCATCATCCCAAGTCATTTTAATGCTTTGATAACTATCCCATCCTTGAGCTTTATGTGATCGTCATCATCCTATCCAATCCAATCCAACAGGTCTATCATATCTTGTCATATCGGTCCCATCTTTTTATCCACTTATCCTATCATCTTATCATCCTTTATCCATTGTTTTCCTTTGGTTTTGTCGAACTAGGTTGCCCCTGCACTTTCACATAGGCAAGGTCGATCACTTGATCAGCCCCCAGGGCTCCTTTATCGTCTATCGTCTATCGTCTCTCATCGATCACCATTATCCACTTTACTCCTTTTGTCCATCCTATCTTTACCATCCATCAAGGTCTCCATCTTGGTCAGTCGTCAGCCTTTTATTGAACTACGAGGGCTTTGCGCTTTTAGGTAGGCAAGGCTAATCTTTGATCGGCCCCCGAGCCCCTAGGTCTTTAGGGTGTGTCAATCTCACGTCTTATCTCCCTTGTGTCATGTCATCAAGCTATGCCCTTACTTATCTAGCTGGTTCTCAACAAACAAGAGCCACTTGTATCATCAAATCCAATCAATTTTGAATATCTTACATCATATCAATCTTTTAGCTTAGTACCCATCATCGGTCTCAACAGGATGCATCCTTCCTAACAGACCTCATCAATCCCATCCCTCCCCTTGATCCTATGGCAAAGGACGTTTGAAATTGATTGTGATATTTTAATACTTTTGGATTTTGTTTATCCCTATCATCACTTGTCAAGGCCGCCATGATCCGTCATATTATGGTGTGTTTTGATTGGTCAACATAGGGGCATATCTTGCTTTTTTGTTTGATTGTGTCTTCTTGTTTGTCCCACGTAGTACCCTCCAAGATCCCCGAGGTCTTGTGTTATGCTGGGGCATCCTTTTGTGCTTGTGGTTATCTGGCCCGACCAAGGTTTTTGTGACTTTGGGGTGTTGGGATAGCCTTCTTGTCTGTTGTATTTGTTTTATGCATTAGACACTAATTCGCCTTGGTTCTTCATACCCTGGCATCTTGTGTCTTATGCTATAGCAAAAATCAGTTCTCCGAAGATGGCAAATTGCATTCGGATTGCATCTCATTTTCCATTCTATTGTCTTGCATGTATCCCCCCATCCATTCATCCTTCATCCTTATCTCACATCTCTATCCAATCCCCATCCATTCCACTTAACCCGAATCAGCTAATCATATCCTTGGTCTTGTTCTCAGTCTTGTTACCAGCCTTGACCCATCATCATCATCATCCATTAGTATCCTTTCCTATCCCTTTGGTGTTGTTTTGGGATGTATCCTTCCCTCATCAACAACACTTTCATCATCATCATCAGGAGGTATTCTTCCCTATCCTTTAGTGGTCTTTTGGGATGTATCATTCCCTCATCAACTACATTGGGATGTATCCTTCCCTATCCTCACAAGGTTGTCGTGGATCCTTCATTCCTCATTGACAACACTCCATCCATCATCAACCCATTTTGGTTTGTACCTTGACTGGGGCAACATCACCTTTGTCCTCAAATCCATTTGTGCTTCATCCATTTTCATATCACTTACTCTCTTCCCCATCACCTTGCATCATCTTCCTCATCTCCCCTTGCATCACATCATCTATTTCGAGAGCACACACGTGTTCTCTTCAACCCGCATGTCCTCTCGAGGGGGCATCCTTCATCCCTAATTTTCTACTACTTTTTTTCCCCTTCCTAGTCACTCCTTTGGATGATCGAGCATCTTTTTCCAATCTAAATCCATCTTCTTCTAGGTTCTATATTTTAATATTCTTTCAAATGATGCTACTTCAGAATTCATCTCAAAGAGGCAAATGACATCCAAATTTGGACACTTAATTTATCCAAATTTATCACTTTTCGGGCTCTTAAACATCCTTCTTATCCAGCACTATGCATATTACTATTATTTAATTAATATCTTTTAATTAAAATACCTTTAACTCCTCCTTAATCCTCTTTCATCAAATGAATTAAATAAATATCACATTTATTTAATTCCTCCTCATGTCACATCCTCCATCATTTTTATCTAATCTTAATCTTTTTTCTAATCTCATCATTATGATGTGCACATGCCTAATCTTTGATTAGGAGGTGTCACATCCTCAAACTTTTGCAAGTTGGCTTTTAATCCTAATTAGCCCCTAATTATCCTCTAATTACTGATTAATTAAGCCTAATCATTCTCCAAGGAATTTTTAATTCTTTTTTATTCTTCCTAGATTCCCCTCTTTTATATGTGAATTTGTAATTCACATTCCATCCTTCCAAGGCTTCTAGAACCTTGGACTTGTCACAATCTCCACATGTGACCAAGTCCCACCTTTTTGGAGCCCATCTTTTATCTTTTAGACTTTCCTAGGAATGTGAATTTTTATTTCACACTTATTTCTCCAACCACCTTTCCTTTTCCCATGTAGATTTTTGAGGAATTCCAAAATTATTCAAATGTCCCTTTCACTCCCACTTGGGGACAAGAAATCCCTTTTTGTGGAAATCTTCTCACTCCCCAAGGTGCATGTCCTTTTTCCACCTCATGTACCTTCTTGACACCTCATTTACATCTCATATACCCTTTGTCCACTTCATCCTCCACATGTCAAGATGTGAGGGCTTGTGGGTTCTCAACCCACCATAGCCCTTCATCTTGGCCTTGTTGGATCAATCTTGACCGTTGAATTCTCTAGAGAATTCAAATTCTCCTATAAATACCCCCTCCTTAAGGGCATTTTCAACACTTTATATTTTCATAACTATATGCTGCCCATTTGAATCCTCAATCTTTTACCATCATTTAGCCATCTCTTCAATCATCTTGCACATTGAATCTTGCATTTTAGTCACTCAAACAATCATCTAAGGAGCACACAAACCATTACAAGCAAGGGCCAATCAAGGAGAAATCAACAGCAAGGAAGGTGAAATCGTTTTTGTCTTATTTTGTCCATTTTCTTTATTCTTTATCACTATTTTGGCTAATCTTGAGGTGTTTTTGGTATTTTATCATTTGCATTCTTAAGTTGTTTTGCATATTTAGAGAAGGATAAATTCCAAGGTATATAGTATCAATGTTACATCAAAATATTAATAACACATCTATTTCAATGTTGCAGTAACAAATGCCAAATACAATTACATTTACAATGGGATTCACAAGCCATTCCAATAGGATACTCAAGTATATAAATAGTAAAATAAAAACTCTGATCCTCCAACCGTCGTGACACCATCGGTCTTCTTGCGAGTTGGGGCCAACAGTGTGATTAAGGCGCCTTTTCGGCCCAACCACGAAGTACATGACTTCCCCGGGTTCCTTCCTAACTCGAAGAAATCCCCGGCCCTACATAAGGAGCCTAGCAACCTGACACAGTAAAACA
Organism: Sequoia sempervirens; assembly: GCA_007258455.2. Taxonomy (NCBI): domain Eukaryota; kingdom Viridiplantae; phylum Streptophyta; class Pinopsida; order Cupressales; family Cupressaceae; genus Sequoia; species Sequoia sempervirens. The sequence goes on along the minus strand of VDFB02000003.1, from coordinate 229,625,518 downwards.
GGAGGGAACTCTCGATGCAAGCCTCGTGCCTATATGCATTTCTAATATGAGAAAATATATTTCTTGCAACATGAGGTGGCAGAGACCAAAATACATAGATTACTAGGCTTTTAAAACAAATCCATCTATTTCAATGGTACAAGTGCTTGGCCAAGCATAAATAAAAACAAGTGGTAGTTTCAGAAAAAGGTAAAACCACCGTCTCTGTGGATCCACCTTCGGCATCCTGTCCCGAAAGTTACCAAAATACAGTATAAAGTGCAGAAACAGAAAGCTATGCGTTTTCCTTATATGCTTCATGCATTTCATTGATTCTAAAAAGAATTTCCTTCATTTTTCCATATTCATAAAGAGTTTATCAAACTGTTTTCAGTCACATTTGCAGTGAAGATTGTCTGTCTTTAGAGTTCAAAGAAAGTTTTCAATGCATTCTTGTGTTCAATCTCAGTTTGGTTGATCAAGATAAATAGATTTAAAGTTTCGGAATTTGAATAAAATATGCTCTCTTTCTCAGCAAAATCACAAATTCAACATGTTTTCCTCTATTTGATAAAAGATTTGTTTTCAATTCATGCTACACTCTTGAGTGTTCTATGTTCCAAATCAGTTTTCATTTGTAAACAAGTCTGAGTATCATGTCATTTTCTTGTGTATTGTCACTGACAGAAATAATGTTTCCAATATAAAACATTGATCATTGATTTACATATTTATACATATATACATGGATTTATTTGAATCTATGTGTATATTATAAATATGCATCCACTCATTCATGTTATAGACTCAGTCAGATTTGAAAGATAAAAATATCAAAACACCTACAAATTTCTGGTTAAAACAATAAACTCAGTAGGATAATACATGCAGAAAATAGAGGTTTGCATATTGACTTCTGTGTGTTTTACTGGAATTTCTTGGGCAGTATGAATTTAATCTGAATGTCAACAACTGAGAGAATGTTTACACCTATTTTCCAAAAGAAAGACTTCAGATTTGCTTTCTTAGCATCACAAATACTTCTGAGGTTTTCAATGTTACACAAAATTATATATATACCTATTTCTGAAGCATGCATGACTGAATAAAATTTACTCATTTATATATTTATGTATATATATACATACATATATTTACACAGCTATATATATATATAAATACAGATTGACATAGTTATTTTCTCCTCACGTTTTACTGCCGCATACACAAGAAAGAGCATTTTTTTTTGGTACAAAATGAATGATAAGCACCCCAAAGGGTGCTAGGAGGCCTTGCCTCTCCCATAGGGAGGCTGCGGGCTATGAGGAGGCCGCGCCCCCTCCACAGGCTGCGGCCTATGGAGGGCGCGGGACTCCCCACAGCGCCGTCCCTTCCTTTGGGACAGGGCTGGGGTTAATCCTTTCCCCCAAACAAACAAAACTTAGCCATAACAATAAAAAAAAGAAACGCCATAACAACGTATGGATTTATTCAAGAATTTTTTTGAAATCAAACAGGATTGCTTGTAATATATATATAAATACATATGTGTAAATATATATATATATATATATTTATTTATATATATATAATTACTCTGTAGTTTTCTGTACAGAGATGTATCAAAGAAATGCCACAATCACAAACCCAGATTTCAAAAGAATAAACTTTGAAAGGAAGGAATTGGGAATTTTCTCATAGTGTAAACTAATTAAAAGAGAAAGTTTTTCCCCAGGTTTTGAAACCCAAATTTGTAGAAAAAATCACAATTTTTGCATACAAGCTCTCCCACTTTTGCCAAAATTTGAACTAGATTAATAGTAGAAAAAGAAAAACCTAATTAAAAGCTTCCAGTTGAAGATGCCCAATTTTTTTTCCTTCAGTCTGCTTCTCCCTGAGCGGGTTCTTTTCTGAATAAGCTTCTATTATTTCTTTCTTTTCTTGTCTTCTCTCCACCTTAAATCCTTATCCCGTCTACCGAGAGTCATGCAAACCCTTCCAAATTGACAGATGGAAAAATTTCTTGGCAGACATTTACATGCAAAAATAAAAGAGATAGCCACTTGCCGAGAATATTGTTTGTTTTAAGAAGAATTTCCAGAATCCATTTTTCTCGGGAATGTCTTTTTCTATTTAATATTAGTTTCCTCTCTCCTAATCTTGGAATTTGAAATTAAGACAAATGCAATTAAAATATTTCAATTTCATAAATAAATAAAATATAATAAATGATTTTCTATTATTTGCACAAAAAGTTGGATAGATAATTCAAAAATACTTACTCCATAAACACATATTCATTTGGCTTGTTAATTAAGATAGATTTAAAAATCATAAACCTTTTAAAACTACAATTAATAATTAATTTATATTTATGTTATTATTTTTATTATTTATTTATTCAAACCATTTATTACTTATTTTGTAAGTAACTCAAAACAATCAAATTAAAACATACATTGCCTAAATGCAACTATATGATTTTTAGGTGCTGTGTGTGTGACCGAGAGTTCTTCCTCTTTTACCCTATCGGGAAGCTAGCCTTCTTTCCTCAATCACACTCTTGGTCTTCGACCACCTGCAACTCAAGTGCACTCAGGCATGCAACAACAAAATTGTATTAGTAACCAATATAGAGATATAAGTCAAAGCAATAATTAAATCAATACTTCTATTTTGTTCTATCTTGCATATTTTCAAAATAAAATGCGTTCACAATTTCAAAAGTAAATATTTTTCACATTTCCACACACCAAAGCATTGTATTATATCATATTACTCTAACACACACCATCATTCATATAATAAATCCACACAAAGCCATGGACAAAACAGCATCAAAGTCTGAGACGTGACAGGTTGATAATAGGAAAAATTCATCAGATTTAAAACAAACAATTGTTGAAAACTTGCAAGAAGCATTAGAATGTATTGAAAAGAAGAGTCGGTCTAGTGATTTAAGTGTTGCACATAGAGCGTTGATGACTGTAATTTCTAGTAAGAAATTATCATATAGAAGACAAGTTCGAGCAATTTCTGAATTACTAAATGTTTCTAGGAGAACTATTCAAAGATATATTGAAAAGAGAGATGATATAGATGGAAAATTTGAGAAAAATTGGGTAAATATTTGTAGGGTTCCTCGAAAAGATAGAATTTCAGAAGATGTAAAGAAACAAGTTGTTGAATATTGGACCACCCACTCTCGTGTTTCTTCCAATAGAAGGGATACTATACAAATAATAGGTGATGATGGTACAAAAATTTCTCATCCAAAACATTTTATAGATACAACACAGTGAACTTTTTGAAGCATTTAAACAAGAATTTTTAAATGTGAAGATTTGTCAAAGGATGTTTGAAACACTACGACCATCATTTGTACGTATAAATAAAGTACGTGAAACTTGTTGTTGTCGAAATCATGTTGAATTTGATCTACACCTACAATCATATAGAAAATTTATGGCAACAATTGATCGAAATTTAGCCATCCCTGGAAGCACAACACAATTTGTGAAGTCTCTTCTATGTGAAAAATCAGAAAATTCGGATGAATTCAATGTTCAGTGTATAAAAAATGTATGTAATGATTGTGGAGATTTGAAGAATCTTTTACATGTTGACAATAATGAAATGCAAGTTACTTGGAAGAGATTTGAATATGAGACATACTTAACGAAGTCAAGAGTTGAGGCCAAAAAAATTGTTCTCAAAGAGAGTGGATTGCCTTACAATGAATTCATGAGTAAATTTTGCAATATCATATATCCACATATCCAACATTGTCATGGTGCAAGATGGCAATCTAAGCAATTTCGTTATTCAAAGAATTGTTTTCCACTAGGTTGTATTCTCTCTATTGTAGATTTCTCTGAGAACTATACATTTAGTCCTCAAACTGAGATTCAAAGTCAATATTATCATTCAGAGCAAGTTGCAATCTTCGTGCAAGTTTGCTACAGGCATGCAGAGTTAGCAGTCGATGGAATACAAAGTAGCAAAGATGATAGAATTATCATCAAAGAGGTTCACTTTTATATCAGTGATGATACGAATCATGATAGAAGCTATGTAGCTCATTGTTTCAAAATGTTTTTTGAAGACCTAAGACGACGTGGCATAAATCAAGAACAACACTGGATATGGTCTGATGGATGTGCTGGTAAGTACATTGGTTTTTAAATTATTTTTAATTAATTTATATTTACTTTTAAAACTTTGAGACTTAAATTGTTTTTTCAAGATAATTTGGTTTTCAAGTGTTTAATTATTTGTAACTTCACAGGACAATTTAAGTCTGCAAAAGCCTTTGTTTGGTTAAGCAGTCAACATGTTAGACACAACACCAATTTTTTGTGGAATTTTTATGAGAGTGGACATGGAAAAGGAGAGCACGATGGAGCAAGAGCATGTGTGAAGTGTGCACTTCATCAACATGAACTTGCCGGTATGTCCAATTTAGCTTCATACTTTTTAAAAGATTAGATATATATATATATATATATTTAATTTAACTAAATTAAATTCTTTTAAGTTCTTTGAAAGTAATAGGTGACAAATTGTGCCAACTTGTGTGTAACTTGTAGGTAATGCCATACGAAATGCAAACGAAATTGTTCAATGGTGCAAAATTCATTTTTCTACTCGCGACTCAACATACAACACACGATATTTTTGGGAAGTTATAGGTATGTATGTCTAGTCAAAATTTGTTAAGAATTTGAATTTCAAAGTTCAAGTACATACATGATTTCAAATTGAATTTTCAAGTTTGAATTTAAACAAATATTGATCGATCAAATCCTTATAATTGTCAAGCAATTCATGGTATTAGAAATCTACATCAAATCATGACAACGGGGAGTAGTAGGTCTTATGCAATGAATGTGAGAGAAAAATCATGTTTTTGTATTGATTGCATTGAGGACAATGCAAATATTGATCAATGTGAGAATATTAGAGATGGGTATGTTTCACAATGGGAAATGAAACAATTAATATCAATGCCTCCTTTTGTTGAAGATGACAATGTTGATGTCTATGATCCACTATATTCAGCGGATTACGAACGTGTATCTGATTTAGTTGTTATAGGTATGTCCAAATTGATTAATTTAGTTAAAATCAAGATTTAAATTTATATATATATATATATATATATATATATATTCTATGTTTAAGTAAGTTTCAAATATAAAATATAAATTTTTACAACTTTTAAATGTATAATTTACTTAAATATGTAAATATGTGGTGTGTGTACAGGAGATATTTTTGTTGTAGTTGCAGATCCTGAAAATGTGGAAGGTGTAGATTACTATCTACTAAGATGTACACAACCAAAAAGCAAATTGTTCGAATCGATGACAGATGGTGATGGACAAGAGTATCCCATTGGATCAGTCGTTATTGAAGGCACATATTATCAGCAAATAAAGATAGATAAAAATGGTATTATATTTGTTGATTATAGGCCAGGACAAAAGGTTCTACATTACAGTCACTTAGTTTTGGCAAGAAAAATAAATTTAGAAACTTTACCTAAAAGAGGACGTGCCAAACAAAAGTGGAGGTTGCCTATTGAAGATCATGAGAAGATTTTAGAGATAATTAAAGATAGAGAGGATCCAGATTTTATGTACCAGGAGCTTTAAGTTGTTGTTTGGATATATGTACACATTTATGACTCCAAATCTAGATAATATATATTTGTATTGATTGGACATGTGACATGATTTAGAATGGGTTTTTTTTAGAATGTGACATGTATGTTAGATCATATATATGCTTGATACAAAACCCAGTGACTTTAAAAATGTTTTAATTTACATTTTGCCTAAATTCCTTTAAATCATCTAAATTTCCAATTGCATTTTTACATGTTGGACATGGTTCATTCTTTTAATTTCACTCTTGAGAATCTCTAGAAATTCCTTTATATCATCTCTCTAGATTCCTTGATTGTAAATTTTTATGTTTGACATGGAATTGTTAAACTTTCACTTTCAAATCTTTGAATTTAATATTTGTTCAACTCCACCTATATACATGAGCTAGATTGAATATATATATATATATATACGTGCAACAATATGTACAAAACCTAGTCTATGTTCCAATTTTGCATTTAAATTTATTTATGTTCCACGGAATTTTTAAGTTCACATTCAAATCTTTCATTTCATTTGAACATGTTCAACTCCACAAACTTATATAAAATTATCTAGTTGATTTGGTGTTTGAGTGGTGAAGAATCTAGACATAAATGTTGTCTCTAGTTTTCTTTATTTTTTATACATTACTAATGCACAACATTCAATAATTTTAAATGATCATTTGGATTTTCATGTATCCTAATCATCACATCCTAATTTTATTATTTTCATCAGGTAAGCATCCCTCATCCTAGAATCATTTAAAAATTATCCATCTAGATCCATCTCAACCATACATCCATTCTCCATCCTTAATAATAAAAAATCATCACTTGAACATCAAAATTTGGTTACTTGGTCTCAATCTAGTCCATACATCAGATTGTCCTTTCGTCATCACCTAAAGTTTTCAACATCTAGGGACCTTATCCTTAATCTAGACTATCATCCATTTCAAATCCAATCTCCTAATAAAAAATCACTTGACCTTATAATTTGATTTCATCTTTAAAATCCAAATTTGCTTAAGAATATTAGCTCCTATCTTTTAAGTATAGAACTAAATTATTTATCCATTTTGTTAATGTTAGATTGTATCCAGGTTCTCTTGGTTTGGCCTTTCTTGTTCACCTTAAGGTGCATTGGAATATATGAACATTGTAGTGAATCATAGTGATGGTGTTTGGGGTGCTTGAGATAGCTACATTTTGGCATCAATTTAGCTTTGTTTACCATGTATAGCTTGAGACCATGTATGTAATTTGGTCCATCTTTCCAGTACAATTAAATATGGATTGATCAATTTTTAATTTATATATAGAATTGTCATCCAGGAAGATCTAGATCTACTTGATCAATTTTTAATTTATATAGAATTGTCATCAATTTTTAATTTAATATTAAATGTGCATGTCTTTCAAGATTTAAATATATATATATCAATTTCTAATTACATATATATAAATGTTCCACATGGAATTCTTAAACTTTCAAGACTAGAAATTTGATTTCATTTACATTCAACTCCATTTATAGCTTGCATGCTTTATTTGAATTATATGGTTCATTCTTAAGTGAACACTTTCAACTATATATATATATATGATTTCATTTACATTCAACTTGACACAAGTATAGCTCATCATCTAGTTCAAGAATTCTTTGCATGCACATTCAAATGAACATGTGTATTAGATTATATGGAATTAGAAATTAGGTTCATGTATAGCATGATATATGCACAATTTAAATGTATTTAACTTTTACTGACTTTAAAAATGAACATTTAGAGCTTTAAAGAATTCAATCTAACTATCATCTATTTCCAATTGCATTTTTATGTTCTACTTTAAAATATATATCATTAATCTCAAGCATATTTGCATTCATTTTTTTCTATTTCTTGACCTATTTATTAAAGACAAATTCATTTGAACTATTTATTTAAATTAATTACATGTACATGTCCATCTTTTTAAATTTACAAATAGCAACCATTAGATAGTGGAGTCCAACATTTTGATTTCACAATGTAAAGTTATCTATATGTACAACAAGTGCATTTGAACAAGTTACCATAATTTAAATTTAAATAAAGGTACTTGTTCCTTGCTAAATAAATAAAACCATAAACTAATTTAATGCATGATGTATTTATAGATGTAATGTAAGTGAGTTCATCAAACCATAATAATGCACGTATATAACAAACCTAGATTCAAACCATAAAACATAACTGTATGAATGTGACATGTAAATTATAACAAGTATATATATGTGTACCATAAAACATAAGTATGTAACATGTCCAAATGTTCAATACATAAATCATAAAAAGTGTCTCCAACATGTAATAAAATGATCTCAAACATGTAATACTATAAAAAAAATCTCAAAGAGAGGGATGTCTGGTATGAATAGAATCATCAGATCTATGGCTCGATCTCTCCCTCGACCTCTCCCTCGATCCATGGACTGATCGCTCTACTGATCCAAGATGTGTGGGTCCATGTCTCGATCCAATATCTCCTGATTTGTGTCCTGAGCCTCGTCCCAACCCCTGCATGTGTTCAAGTACACATATATATGTAAAATTATCTAAAAATTTTACAATGTACTTGAGCTCAATGTGTTCAAACTTAAACATCAAGTAATTAGTTTTTTAAAATTAAATTTAAATGTACCTCATCTGCATACTGCATGGGATCGCCATCATGCTCCAAATTTCCAAAGTCTGGGAAATCACCATACTGCTTAAAATTTTCAAGTACACAATTTCAATCAGGAGTTAAACCCCTAGAAGTTTTTAAAATGCATTACATAATTTTTTAGAACACAATTTTAAAAATATATACATGTATTTAAATTATAAATTGAAAGTACCTGTTGTGCCTACTTGATGGCTCTACCAATGTCACTAAGATCACGAGAATGTAAAGACATTGTAGGGGGATTTGTAGCATGTACAGTATCAATAGCAAAAAGAAGTCGACTATATGTCCCATGGACAGGATCAGGTGTCGCAGTAGCCTCAACGTGACCTATAACATCTTGACGACCACTTGGACAAGCTAAAGGATCAACAAAAACATGATGTGCATGGGATTTTGTAGGTTGATGTGGAATATCCTAAGCTGCATTTGCCACCCTATGGCTCATATGTGTATGAGGATATCGTTGTCTAATAAAGTCTGGTACCCTGTCAAGAGCAATCCCATGGTCCTCACTGATAACCTGATATGCTGCTAGTGAATCCAAAATTGAGAGTCTACACATATTACGCAGAGTCGTGTGGGTCATATGCTCAACATCTGCAAGAGTAGGTAGATCGGCACTAATAAATGGATCATACGATGCAGATGTAGCCTCAGTGGGAGGAAGGTTGATCCGTGGGCGTAATAAATATCTACCAACTCGATTAGATGAAATCTGATCAATCTGCGTCGTAATAGAGGCAATGTTTTCAAAAATCTAACTCTGAGTGGACCTTGTTGCTGCCTCCCCTGCTGCTGCCAATTCCAAACGTTTTGGTAAAACCAAAAGGTTTGGGCCAACTAATGCCCTCTTGTCCATAGGCGGTGGAAAATTTGAAGGTCTAAACTGTGGTTTGTCAGAAAAATGGCCTTTACCTTGGCCAGCATGCTCAGGATAAGATGTGTAGTCCACCTCTATATGTAAATGAAATTCTGCATATAACTGTTTGACAAAATACAATGGCAGCTCATCATTGTGAGGCCATCTATGATGTGCTGCCAACCATCTAGGGTATATGAATGGCACAACAAGAGGATCTTCACACCTCGTAACCACATATCCTCTAATTTTATTTTTTCCTCTATAAAATGGGAACATGGATAACACATTTTCACCTGAAACTAATTTGGCAACTTCTCTATGTTTCACTGTGCCAGTAACACTCCTAGCAAGAGAAAAATAAAACTGTTCAATGCTGATTTCATCATAAGGATTGTATGATCGAATTGTCTCAATCATCTTAATAATCTCTTGTCTAATAGTGACTAATCTATCTCGATTAGCCAAATTGGGGGAGTTGTGAATTGTTTGCTCTAAACATTTTAGAGCATTGTCCAATCTAGCAATACTATCCTGAAATATATTTGATCTAGTTTGAGCTTCTCGCTCAGAACGAGGGGAATGATGAGATCCCTCATCGGCCATGATATATATAAATAGATAGAGATCTGCATATCATTAAAACAAAATTACATAATGAACTAAACAAATTTAAATTGAAATTTTTTCAAAACTAAAAAAATATATATTTAAATTAAAGGTAAAATTTTCAAGTTTCAAAACTAGAAAACATTTTTGAATTTAAATGTATCTAATGAGATCTAGTTCAAACTTTATATCTATCGAGCTATGTGAACCTATTAAATCATAGATGCATGTAATATTCAACCAAGAGTAAATATGGAAAAAATATATTTATCCTTTCAACCACTCTATACTAAAATTTTGATCAAAATAAAAAAATACTCTTCATTACAATTAGTCACATATGATCTAGCCTTTCTTTGTAATCAATTATTTTTTAAATCAAACACTAAATAAAAAGGTTAACATTTCCTTAATTTTTCGATCTAACTTAAAACATATTAAAGTAATAAAGTTAAAATTCTTTGAAATAAATTCCTTAGGAATAAAATATAAACATATCTACATGTGCATATATCTGTATGTACACATGTATGTATGTGGGAGTGCATGTGTGTACGTGCATGTATATATATAGATATATGTGTCCTGTAAAATCGGTCTGTAAAGTTTGTGTATGTATGCATATATGTATGTGTGTATGTATGTATGTATATACATATATATGGCGTACATGCATATAGAGGTATATGTGCCATATTATATATGTATGTGTATGTGTGCATGTACATGCATATATATGTGTATGTGTGTATGTACACATGTATATACTCAAGTACATACATATATACACACATATACACATATATATACATGCATGCACATACATACATGTAAATACACATATATATGCATATACATACATACATACATACACATATGTATATATAATACATGTACATGCATACCATACACACACATACAATATATATAATACATACATACATACACACATGTACATATATATGTGCATGTACATACACATATATATATATGCATATACACATGTATATACATACACACATGTACACATATATGTACATATAATGGCATGTACACATACATTTACTACATACATACACACACATAAGACATATATATATATGCATAGATACATATACATGTACATATATATATATATGCATATATACATACATACACACATGTACACACATGCATACATACATACACATATACAAACATACAATACACACACACACATACACATATATGTGGGATGTACATACACATATGTATACATACACACATGTACACATATATATAAATACATGTACATGCATACACATACACACATATATGTGCATGTGTACATATGCATACACATGTACATACATACACACATACACACATGTACACATATATATATAATACATGTACATGTATACGTGACATATGATATATGTGCATAAAAGTAAGTATACATATACATGTACATATATATATATATGCATATACATACATACATGTGCACATGCATGTATATATACATATACACACATACATGGACATAGACACATATACACATGTAAATAATATATATATATAATACATGTGCATGTATAAGCATATACATATATATGTGCATGTACACATATACATACATGTACATACATATATGCATATACATACATACATACACACAAATACATCTCCTTAAATCTAATACCTAAAAAAATAGAGCTCCTATTTTCTTATACAATATTCTATGAAGTTGATGCCTTTTATATGATTGAAATTAAAGTGTTGAAATACCCTTAAATCTAATACCTAAAAGATCGGAGCTACACTATTCAATGAAGTTGATGACTTTATATGATTGAAATTAAACTATTGAAATAGTAAAAGCTGATATATAATATTCTATAAAGTTGATATCTTTTATATGATTGAAATTAAATTGTTGAAATAGTAAATGTTGTCATTTCATATTGATAACCTTATATATGAATGATATGTGATAGCAAAATTTTAGGAAGTATGTGATGAAATTTTTTGACCCCATCTCAAATACATCTCCTTAAATCTAATACCTAAAAATCAGAGCTCCTATTTTCTTATACAATAATATGAAGTTGACGTCTTTTATATGATTGAAATTGAAGTGTTGAAATACCTTTAAATCTAATACCTAAAAAATAGGAGCTATAGTATTCTATGAAGTTGACACATTTTATATGATTGAAATTAAAGTGTTGAAATACCCTTAAATCTAACACCTAAAAAATAGGAGCTACAGTATTCTATGAAGTTGACACATTTTATATGATTGAAATTAAATTGTTAAAATACCCTTAAATCTCATACCTAAAAAATGGGAGCTCATATTTTCTTATACAATAACTATGAAGTTGATGTCTATTATATGATTGAAATTAAAGTGGTGAAATAGTAAAAGCTATCATTTCATATTGATAAGCTTATATATGAATGATATGTGATAGCAAAATTTTAAAAAAAATTAAGAAATATGTGAATGAAACTTTTAACCCCATCTCAAATACATCCTCTTAAATCTAATACCTAGGAAATTAGAACTCCTATTTTATGAAGTTGACACCTTTTATATCATTGAAATTAAATTGTTGGAATACCTAAAAAAAATTGGAGAACCTATGAGGCTGAAGCAACGTGCAATCAACCATTTTATTTTTAACTTTGAGAGAGAAAAGTCATCTATTTGTAAACGAACATAACGTAGTTTCTATTTTTCCATGGCAGATACTCCAAAAGTCCAAAATCTATAATAGCCAAGTGATCATATCAGCCATTCAAAATTGGAAGATAAGTTCACCATAATGAAGAAAAGGATTCTTATAAACATGCTATTTTCCATTCATAGAAAAAAGTGTTTTTCAATTGAAAAGATGTTTTGATTCTTTCTTTCTCTTGATTGCTTGCTTTTTTGTCATTTTGATGATGGATCATGAAATATGAACTTGACACTTGATTATTATAGATTTTGGAAACTTGATGCTTTTAAGACGTTTTGATTTTTAATTTTCCCAACTTTCCCACCTGAAAGAACCCAACATTGAAGTTACATTTGATGGAAGTTCTATACATTGGATTGCATGACAGGCTTCACCATAACCCCACAAGAATATTATTAATATTAGATAAAAATTTATGTGGGTTGTATTATGCCTTTGGCTTCCACTATGCTTGGATAGAAGTCTTCTATTCACCATAATAAGCTTCTCAGCAAAGTATACCCACCATGAATTAGTTGTGATGATACTGGAGAAAGGTATCGTCGTTTTTACATAAATATCTCACAGTTAACCTCTGCTTTTATTCTAGGTGGTGTAAAAACACAGAGATACACACTGTGCTCAAAACAATTTGTCCTCTCCATTGAGAGCTTTAAAGTACGGATGCACATGGAATAGGAGATTTCACTTTGGAGATAAAAAAATGCAAATACAGATCAAGAACTAAGCATATACAGATTATGATAAAAAATGCAAAGCTTTATCTGATTTCTAAAAGAATGTTTTATCTAGTGATTGGGTAAACCAATGTATAGAGAGGAATGAGAAAACATGTGAGATAGTGGTTGGAAGAAAAAATTCTAGCCAAGAAGCCATGGATTTAGAAAAAAAATCACAAGGGATGAAGTAAGAATGGCTATCAGGACAATGAAGGATGATAAATGCTCCAGAGGTTCTGTAAAATTCCACAAAGGGAGAAGAACTGTGCATAGATTTTTCTTCTAGAGGACCTATTTGAACCTCATAAACAATATATGGAAGGGCATTGCAACAACAATTGCTGATCTTGAATACATATATTTTATGAATCTGTATGACTATGGATGTTGGCAACTAAATTTGACTTATAATGAGTTAAATATCACATCTTTTCTATTCTTCTATAAAAGCATATTAGACTAACTTCTATACAACATTACTTTTTGCAGGTAGGGCAGATGATTCAAGTTGAATCAGATCCACAAAAATGAGATGAGTATCTTCAGAGGTTAATGGAACTTCCAAATCAGGTTCTTTCATTATCAGTGGTCTACTTATTGTTCAACAATCACTCTCGCAGGCAGGGCTTAAATTTCATGGTCGACCTTTCCTTTCAACAAATTTTTTAATGACGGTTATCTATTCAAAGGTGCCCTTAAAACATTATGATATACCTTAGTGTAAGTAAAATTATATATAAATCAAATATATATATATATATCATTATAATTCTATATAAATTTTGACAGTCAATCCAAAATCTCTCTTTTCATCTGATACAATCTTCTTAAAATTTTGATTGTTTTTTACGGCAAAAATCTCTAAATATGGTCATACGGCCATCAAATTTAAGCCCTGCTGGTAGAAATGTTTAGTGGTCTACTTATTGTTCAACAATTACTCTGGCAGAAATGTTCTCTATTTTTAGGAATAGAAATCTTTATTTTCTCTCTGTGAGTAAGCTTTTTTCTCTATTCTTATCTGTTTCTCTTGTTTTACAGCAAGAGAGCCTAAAAGTTTGAACTCTTCAAATTTGGAGTAAACACACATTTTGAACCGATCTTCGGGGAAAATTTAACACAAAATGACTCAGACTTTGAAAAGGTAATGAGTCCTCACAGCCAAGCCATTACAAGGATTACAAGTTTGCTAATGCCCAATTTTATATATTTCCTTCAACTTTATCACAAACATCACAATATTCAATACCTTTCGGCCAATATCCATCACAAAAATTCATTTTTGCATTTCAATCAAACCCTAACCAAGAATACAGCCAACAAATTTCTCAAACTAGACACAAACGAAACAAGGCGAATCAAACAATCCAGTGAATGGCCCCGGATGGAACCTAGAAAAATATAGTCGCTGTTGCTGATGACCTCAACCAACAAGCTCTCACCCTCAATCCTTTCGCCCGAGTGTTCCAAATAGTGGGCCTAGTTTTTTTATTTTATTTTATTTCCATATTTTCGGTTGATACCCTTACGGTTGATACCGTTTCGGCCGAAATATACTCGACCGAATAGGTCCATCTAGATGGGCGCCGTGCTGACACCTTTTCGGCCGAAAATGTTTTGGCCGAAAGTAACTTGCCCGAAAAGTTTGAGCCACGTAGGCACCATGTGGCTGCCCCGTGGATTTGGTCGAAATGTTATCGGCCGAAAGTTGGTCGGCCGAAAGTATTCCGATTGGATTACTTTATTTGGTCGAAAGTGTGACACAGGTTTGTGCTTTTACCCATGAGGTATAAAATCTTGTCAAGTGATAATGTTCCTCTTCCACCCTCTGAAATTCTAGACATTCTACTACATACCTTTCAATATCCTTCTTTATTCCCTTCTAGAAATATAGTGGATTTACCTCAACCAAATTTTTTTGTTACACCAAGGTGTTTTGAATATGGTACGAAGTGAACCTCTCTCCACACTACATTCCTTAACTCGTTTGGGTTTGACACATATATTCTTTCTTAAAATCTCAATAGCTTATCTAGCTCAAAATTAATCTCATCATACCTTGGTTCTTGATGATTTTCCCTAAGAACTTGCTTTACTTACTCTTGGAATTCGTCTCTCTGGACTTTTGTAACACTTGATTTTTTACAATTGTTTGAATAAAGATCATCGAGGGGTTATGCCACCTTTGACTTAGGGCATCTGCAACTGAATTTTCCATGCCCTTGATGTAACAAATCATGATATCATGGTCAAATGTTAGCTCTAACCATCTTCATTGGAAAGCATTCAAATATGATAGGATAAACAAGTACTTAAGACCTTAACTCAAGGGTTTCTCTAGCAAATAATGCTGCTACATTTACAAAGCATGAACAATTGTCGTCAGTTCAAGACTGAGTGGAGCATATAGTCTTGCTCATAAGTCATTAATTTTCAAAAATCACAGGTGATATCCTACCCTTATTACAAAAATTAAACCACATATCCCCTCCTAAGGCATCGATGATGATCACAAATTGACCTTTTGGATCACACACTTTCAAAATTGGTGTTGAAGTTTACCTTCTTCCTTTTTTTGGATCATTCTTCTAACCCTTCAAAATTTTGCTAAATTCTTTTGCATATGAGCTTTCAACTCCAACAACTTTGTTGTGATCATCCGGTAAGGAGCTTGAATATAAGTTCAAATCTTGGAATTACACTGACAAAGAATTTAAGACTCTTTGGATGGTATTCCAAGCAATTCATCTAAAACTATCATCATACACTTAGACATGATATAGAATGACATGTATGTGTCTTAAATATAAAGTGCAAGACCTCATTGATTCTAATCACATCCAATCGGTCAATGGTAATGATAAAGGAAACAAGTTTGTAGCTTCACCCAATCAAAATATGCAAATTTTCACAAATCCAATGCCAAATCATACATCCAACTTTGTGCAAGCTTGTGATGAAAAGAATTATGATGAGGATGGTCTAGATAACATGGTTACTCTATTATATGTTCAACCTCGTAAGGTTCAAACCACTATGTTACCTAACATTACTTTCACACACATTGATGCATCTATGCATGCACTAGATGTCATTTTTATATTGTCGACCATATTAATGATAAAACTACATGAGGGATACTTGAATTGATCTTATGTGTCTAGAGAATGTGATCGCTGAGGAATTCTTGTTTGTGTATGAACTTTATAAATATTCTCATGATGGTTTTTCTCACCCTATAATAGGTTTGATAATTCTTCCACTTAAATTTGGACCAAAACAACTACATGTACCATTCTCCATCATCCCAGCGTCGAACCAATTATGTGTGAAGTTAGGATATCCATGATTACACTCCATTAATGTCATTTCATCGGTAATCCACAAGTGTATAAAGTTCCCATTAGAAAAATAAATATATGCAATTCATCATAATGGGTTTAATCCTTTGGCTTATCATGGAAACTTTTCACTAGACTATTTGTGGTCTCAACCTATGGAACCTATTAAGCCTCGTGAGAATTTATTTTTCTGGTCATATCAAAATTTTAAGGTAAAGCGCATAATACAGTTATCCCATAGCAATATCCCACCTAAGAATGATAGGGCTATGGTTGTTCCTCCCAACCCCTTGGGTTGTGGATGAACCCATGTCTGAGGAAAATACCCTCCCAAATACACCATCCATTTATGTTGCAGTTCCTCCACCAATATCATATAAAAGACCAAGATACAATCGCGTGATTATCTTTATGCCACCAAAAGAGAAACGAATTTATAGATCTACAGAGACAGTGATTTCCCAACCCCCAATGGTCCCTTCAGTTCCTTCTCTAAGGAAAGAAAAGAGACCAATGGTTAAGAAACTTGCTCTTATCCCTTCACAAATTGAAAACCACAAAATAATAAACATAAATGCTAAAGATAGTTGGGTGAAAACAAATAAACATTACCTGATGATCAAACACTTATTCAAACAAATCAAGATGAATTACAACCTTCACCAAAACATGGCATTGAGCCTTACATGTCCCAACCAAAACAAAGAATGAGACAAGAACATACAACTAACATTGTTATTAAACCACCCATTATGATAAATCTGGATGATGAGAATGAAGATGTTAAGATTGATGAACAAGTGCATAATGAACTAACCTTGTTGTTCTCAAAATCTATGAAAATTTTAGATGGGGGCAACCGTGATGATCCTCATGATGTGAGTGTTTCACCATGTCTTGAGCTTGGTGATGCTCCTAGTACAACAATTGTTGTAGTCCCTTTGGCTAGTTGTTTAATTTTCATAAATGATGAACAAGATTGGGACATAGATGATTTTCTTTAGATCAACTCGCATGTGCAGTACCCTTTTCTTATTTTATGTGTTATTTGTGTTTGCTTGCATGTGATGTGATCTACCGTGTTGTGCTATTTAATGTGTCTTTATGTTTGTGAGTTTTCTTTGTAGGAACCTTGTTGCTCCATTGGCACAAGGATACAAAAGAAAGGAATAGGTCATGACATTCATCATTTGTACCTCTATTCCTCTTAATGTTGTGAACATTTTGTTTTCTGGAATTTTCCTTTTAGGGATGATGTAAATCATTGAGACATTTAGGTCTCTTCCATGTTGACCCAAAAGTTTATTTGTTTTCTCTACGTTTCATTCTTTCATTTTTTTCATAGTTCCATAAATATTTGGGGGAATGATATCAATTCTAAATGCACTTATCTTGTAACAAAGATGTATACTGACGTCGGATCTATGGATCCCTTATGTGATCATCTCTGTGTTGTTTGTTGCATTACATTGGGGGAAACCCCTTATCATGAGTTAGATTTATTTAGAAACATATCATTGGCATAGGGCTTTCCAAATAATCTCTCATGATCTTGTCATATTGCATTTGTCATTTTTCTACCTTAAGGAAATTGCTCACAGCATGGTGTTTAGCAATTACTTTAAGGTGGGGTCATGCATTCTATTATGTGCTTCACTTTGTTCATAAGCGTTGAACATAGTGATGCATTGGTTTAGCATATTGATCATTCGTGTAGCACCTTATCATAGTTATTGGGACTATAACTCTTGGTATGGTTGACATGGGTACACACCTAGTAAAAATTGGTCCTCACTAGTCATTGTGTGTTACTCATTTTGCTACCATTTTTGAAAGACTCGCCTAGTGAATATCAGACTTCACTAGCCCATGGTGCCTTTGGTTTATGGTTCAATGGTGTAGTCATGATAGGAGGGTTCCAGAAGGAATAGTCCAAACTGTGCAATAATGAATCAACACAACAAAAATAACACAAAAAATGGATATGAAAACATGAACCTCCATAAATATGGAATGTTTACATGCAACATTGGCCACAAGGGTGAATATCTGGGGATCACAGGCCTTTCCTTAATGGCTTACAACATACTATTGGCCAATAGGCCTTATTACATTCCCTCGAAGAGTTACTGTGAAAAATGTATTGATCTCCATCTAAATATATTGAATAATGATTCCTAAATTATTATTGTGGATTAAAATCCTTAGAGCTCCCTCTGGGTGGTTTTTTTTATTTTATTTTGCATCAGCCCCAACCTGCGCTTCATATGTTTGAATATTCTTGGGCCCCTTTTGAAGTGCCTTCATTTGCTTGCACCATGTGTCAACCACGTGCACCTTTGAAGGTTTTCTTCCCTTGAGCCACATGTCTACAGCATGGGCCTTTGGAGTCCTCTCTCCTTTGTTTCTCCTTCAAGATTTTCCTGTGTGCCACGTTGCATCCTTCCATAGGAACCTTTTTGGGTGGGCTTCATAGTCAAAGCTTATGCATTCCCTACGCCACGTATCTTCTCCATGGGGATTTTGAGCATAAGGGAGGGATGAATGAATGTGAAGCCTCGTCGCTGTGAAACATATCCTAACCAACTCTATGGGTGAGTGACATGTGTCATCTAGAGATTTTGTTGCTTCCACCCTAGGACAACATTCATCATTTGTAGTGGGGATCATCTTGTTCAAACGTGACTACATACTATGTTTTAAAATCTTTATGTTGCAACGGCCTTAGGAATCATTGTGACGAGCATCATTGCTTGTTCCTGAGGAATCTTTTTAGTTATTGGCTCTCTAGTAGTGGAATGATTTATATACACTGCTTTGACTCTCTGAAAAAGGGTTCAAAAACCACATAAAAAAGTTAAAAAGATTGTAGGCCTTTTGTATTGTTTTATGATTATTGTATTAAGACTCACAAACTATGCCAATTTGTTCAACCTCTCTGTTTCTTAGTTAATTGTTAAGACATTATACTGTGTTTTATTGTACTGAGTAGTTTATCAGCAAGACTTCTATAGTTTCAATATAAATTTTTTTATTCATATCATGTCTTGAACTCTTCTTGTTCATT
The DNA here is from genome assembly GCA_007258455.2 of Sequoia sempervirens. NCBI lineage: Eukaryota > Viridiplantae > Streptophyta > Pinopsida > Cupressales > Cupressaceae > Sequoia > Sequoia sempervirens. The sequence goes on along the minus strand of VDFB02000003.1, from coordinate 229,605,844 downwards.
GAATGCATATGGAAGTTATGTTATGCTATTTGATGAACTTCTTGGGTTTTTCATCTATTCTTTATGCTATTTTCAGACATGCAGATTGTTGAACAAGCCCTTAAATCTCATCCAAAAGAAATATTTCCTGTTCCCATACTTACATCTTGGCGCATTGCCTTAGATTAGACTTTATTTTATATATTTGCATCCTTTTTCCATTCAAACCCCCCAAATACAGAAGGGTCCAGCTTATTTTAAAACCTGGAGGTCACTCAGTTTCATGCAATTGGTCCCCCATTAACTGAGTTTCCTGTAAGGTTGTTTTCCTAGTAATTTTAGGCATTAACAGTTCTTTTTCTGGTACACCCAATGGGACTTGTTTGAATGCATCTAAATTTAAAGTGGGTGTATGAGCCATAGACCTGTTACTAGATCCTAGATAGCGAACAACCTTGGCCTGCTAGTGTCACCATTGGTAATAGTACAAACAAGAACTTGTCCAATAAACGTCTTGACCCCTCCACTAGCCATGTTACTGATTGCTAACAAAAAATTTGTAGCATGGGATGTTGGAAGCCCTCTCATAGCACTAGTAGCACCAACTATTTGGGCTCCTATCCCAACCTCTACTTTAAAAGCTTTACCAAAATTTACCAGTGAAGGCTCAAAAACACCATCTGATCATCTACAAGATATGGCGAACATGTGTTTGGTGCATGGTATAACTGATCAAACTATAGCACTGAGATTGCTTGCAGCCTCTTTCAAAGGTAGGGCACTAGAATGGCATTGTACTTTGGCAGCCAATACCATTGGTACTTGGGATCAACTCGAGGAGCCTTTTTATGAGCGATTTTCAAACAATGGAGATTCGTCTTCGCTATTTCAGCAGCTAGTGACCATAAAGCAGGCTCCTCAGGAAGCCATGACTGACTTTAATGCCTAATTTCACACAACTTGGCAAAGGATATAACCTGCTATCCATCCACCTGTCGATTTGTTATTCATGTTCTATCTAAAGTCTCTCAAGCTAACATTTCGATGATGATCCAGTCCCTTGGTGGAAACACCTTGCCGGATGCGTATAACATTGCGGTCAAGGCAGAGAATAATCTGATTGATGCTGGAAAGTTACCACCTCGGCCCACTATTCCTATATTTGCAGAGCTATCAATTCCTGCCTAGGAGATAGCTTCTACCAGTGCGTCTGCTCCTCCCCAATCTATGTATGCATATTTGAGTGTGTCGCAAAACGTTGCTTCTACATCTAACTCTTCAAAAGATGAGATGAGTGACATCAAAGAGTTATTGAGGAACTTCTCAAATGAAATAACTAGTATCAAGCAAAAATAGTCCATGCCTCTGAAACCAGCTTACCAAAATCATCAAGGTTGAAGATCTTCCTACCAGAAAAACTAGTTCCAAGGAGGCTCATGCACAAATCCGCAAGCTCAAACAAATAATCAAATAGTGTTGGTGCCTACTCCACTGCAAAATCTTCACCCAATTTTGAACAGAGAGCTGGTAGCGAGGAAAAATAATCTCGTTGATGATATCAATCCCTAGTGCTTCCCCTGCAATGAAGCACATATGCCCTAAAATTGCTCGTGTGGCAATCTACAACATAGAGTGGCCGAACAGTGCATTCAAGGCATTACGTTAGATTCAGAAGGTTATGTATATGCCTCTCCACAAATGAAAAATGTGGTACTCATTGTGCAAATGCAAGGAATGTCCCTGGAGCAAGAAATAGATATAGCTCTTGATCACACACTCTTATCATGGATGGAAGAAGAAGAGGCTATTTTTGCAAATGATGCATCCACATCAAAGGCCCCGCAAGTGAAATCATATTATAACACTCACTCAAAGAGGAGATTCACAGGCGAACTGGTTGTTCAACAACCCAAAAGTGTTTCCGACCAAGCTCCTAGTACTTTTGCAATTGCACAACAATCTCAGTCACGCAAGGAGATTGTTATAAAAAGGTCAAAGGAACAGAAGTCTTGGAATCTGCCACCATTTAATGTGGTGGAACAATTGAAAAAATCCTCTGCTAATGTATCTCTTTGGGATATCTTAGCTATTCTGGAGCAAAAGTCATTGTTGCAGAAGTCCCTACTGGAAGATGTAAGCACAAAGCCAACAGAGCAACCATCCAAAGGAAAGGTCGTTGATCCATCACCTCAAGCCAAAGTCCTCACAAACAATGGAGAGGAAGCCTCTACCAAAATTAAAGGTAAGCCTAAACCAAAACCCTTCTTCTTGACCCTCATAGTGGGTAAGAAAATGTTGCAAAATTCTATGATTGACTATGGAGCCAGCACCACAATTATTCCCAAGCAAATAGTTGAAGCCTTAGGACTTATCTATGAACCTTTAAATAGAGGGGTTATGCAGCTTGATGGGAATAAGGTTGAAACTGTAGGTGTCATCAAGAATCTCCCCTTGACTCTATTCTCCTACCCTACTATCATAGTCGCATAAGATACTGTGATCATTGATGTTCCTCACATGTTCGTTCTTTGCTTATCCTGGGAGTTCACCTCCAAGATAGGCAGATATCTTTCCTTAGATTGGTCACACTTGATTTTTAGGACCAAGCATGGAGCTAAAATGAAGATAGTGTCCAAACCTTTACATTCGAAACATGTAGCAGATGAAGCCATGATCAACTTTGAGGCTACTCATACCTCTATCACTAAAGATGAGATGTATTGTACTGAGTTACTAGAGGATGAGAAGGTGATCAAAGACCGAACGAACGAAGAAGGGGTCCTCTTGAGTGAATTTATAGACACTAAAGCTTTCAGAAATTATCATGCCATTGGATTATGAACTTATGTCATCTATGATGAGAATCAAATGATTATGAAGGTGATGAAGGAACCCGAGGGTGATCACACCTCAGAGCTATGGATGTTTCATTTTGATGGAGCAAGATGCAAAGTTCGTGCAAGAGCTAGGATATTTTTGACATCCCCATCCAATGAAAGGACACTCATATCTTTTCACTTTCAGTTCACCTATTTGAATAATGAAGTTGAATATGAAGGCCTTGTGCAAGGTCTAAGTCTTGTGGAGCGGATGGGCATTAAACAAATAATGGTGTTCAAAGACTCTGAGCTAGTAGTCAATCAAGTCTAAAGAGTCTCCGCAACAAAGAATGTCCGCATGAGATCTTATAGACATAGATTTTGGGACCTGATTGAAATCTTTGAAGCCTCCAATATCCAAATGGTCCCCAAAGAGCATAATGTAGTTACGGATCGCATGGCGGAAATAAGATCTCAATTTGACCCTATTTTTGACCTAATTGATAATGTACACTCTTTGCAAGTGATTTTCTAACCGGAAATCCTAGATAATGACCAGAGTTGGAAGGTGTTCAAAAGTGATGAACAAATCACCTCATTCATTCAGCACTCCGAATATTTTGCTAATCAGCTCCAACTAAAAATTGCAAAAGCTTATGAAGGGAAAATTATTCAGTTGAGGTCCAACAAGCTTCCAAAAGGACTGTTCACTCTCGAAAATCTATTTGATTGTGATGATGCAAGGAATGACAAGAAGAAGTTTGTAGCAGAAAAGAGCGACTATGTGGATCTTCAAGTCAGAGATGAAAGGAAACTTATTGTCGGGAAAGATGTCTCACAGCGTGATAAAAAAGGCTCATACATGTTTTGTGAAAAATATGAAGGATTAGTAACTTGGTAATATGATGAACTCAAAGGATATGATCCTGAATTCATCTAGCATACCATAAAACTGACGAAAGGAGAAAAACCTGTCCGCCAGAAGAAAAGGCCAGTAAACCCAAAGATTGAGGCATTAATGGCGTAAGAGTTGACAAAGCTAATTCACTCTTGGATCATCTTCTCAATCAAGCACAACACATGGGTGTCCAACATGGTTCTTGTCTTAAAGAAGAATGGATACATCCACCTATGTGTTGATTTTTGAGATCTGAATAGAGCATCCCTGAAGGACCACTGCCCATTGCCTTCCATGGAGTCAATCTTGCAAACAGTGGTTGGCTGGGAAATATTTTCTCTGTTGGATGGATTCTCTGATTACAACCAAATCTAGGTCAAAGAGGAGAACCAACACAAAACAACGTTCACTAGCAAGTTGGGAACGTTTTCTTATGCAAAAATGTCCTTCGGCCTTTCAAATGTGGGAGCTACTTTCCAACGCGCAAAGGACATTGCCTTTAGGGAATTGATAAATAAGATCATCTTGATCTACTTGGATGATCTAATGGTATTATCTAAGTCAAGAGATGATCATTTTGATCATTTAGAAATGGTTTTTAAAAAATGCCAAGAGTTCAGGATATCCCTGAACCCAAAAAAATGTGTTTTCAGAGTTTCGCAAGGAAAACTATTGGGACATGTAGCTTCTAAATATGGAATTAAAATTGATCCAGAGTGGGTGAAGGAAATCAGGGAACTTCCCCTACCAGTCAACAAAAAGGGAGTTCAATCCTTCCTAGGAAAGGTAAATTTCGTAAGCAAATTCATTTCTGATATTGCAAGTTTAATTAGACCTATCACCCTGATGCTCAAGAAGGATTAGTTGTTCAAATGGATAAAAGAGGCTAGAGAAGCCTTTGAGAAGGTTAAGGAGGTTATTTCTTCAGCTCTTGTGTTGGTAAATCCAGACCTATCAAAGGACTTCATAATGTATATGTTCAGTAGCAAGTCCAGCATCGCTACTATTTTAACCTAGAAGGATGATGAAGGAAAGGGAGAACATCTAACAGCCTTCCACTCCCGGACCTTAAAGGATTATGAGACGAACTATAACTTCATTAAAAGGAAAGCGTTTTTCATTGTTAAGGGGCTCAAGAAGTTTTGACATCTCATATCTTGCAACAAGGTGGTTGTATATGTATCCCATTCCAATGTGTGTGAGTACATAATGGAGGGAGAAATCACAAAAAAAAGGGCCATCTGGATTACTAAGATCCTTGAATATGACATTGAGGTCAGGCCCAAAAAGACCGTGTGGGGAAGAGGATTGTGCAAATATTTGGCATGTGATGAAGAAGTGGCAGTTGAGGAAGAACAACCAGAGCTAGTTCTACTTAACAAATTTGAGTTTGAAGGCTGCTGGTTGGCAGATAGAATGAGATTCATGCAGACTAGGAAATATCTGGCGGGCCTCCCTTCTCAAATGAAGAGGTTTTATAGGTTGCAGAACAATGGATATGTGCTCATTGAAGGGGTCCTTTTCAAAAGGAACTTCAATGGTGTTCTTCTGTAGTGCTTCACCTAAGAGCAAGCGAAGAAAATTCTAGACATATTTCATAGTAGTCCCACAGGTGGACATTTCTCTACAAAGACCACCACCATCAAAATTATGTGTGTCGGGTATTTCTAGCCTATGCTTTTCAATGACTCACACTCTTTGGTTAAATCCTCCAAAGAATGCTAATTCTTCACAGGAAGGAGGAAGAACTCAGCAATGCCTCTAAATCTGATAGTGGTTGAAGAACCCTTCGCGTAGTGGGGACTGGATTTCATCGAGATGATTAATCCCGCCTCCAGTACTGGACATAAGTGGATCCTCATGACCATGGATTATTTCATCCGATGGACCAAGGCTATGCCCCTGAAGAATGCAACTGAGGCAAAGATTGTGAATTTCCTCGAGGAATTGGTAACAAGTTCGGCTCACCAAAGACCATCATCTCTGACAACGCGAAAGCCTTCCTAGGTTTCAAGATATGTCAATTCAAACTTAAGCATGGCATATTCTTAAAGACATCTTCGAACTATTACTTGCAGGGAAATGGTCTGGTTGAGTCAACTAATAAAAATTTAGTCCAGCTCATCAAAAGAATCAAGTCGGAGCATCAAAGAGAGTGGCATTAGAATCTTAAAGCAACGCTTTGGGTAGACCGAATAATCCCCAAGCAAGTCTTAAAGACTTCGTCGTATGAGTTGGTATACGAGAAGGAAGCACTATTTCCTATATTTATGGAAATTCTCGCACTGCAGTTGCTCAAGTCTCTGGAGGTTGAACAAAACAGAGCCATGGAGGTCCAGTTGGCTAAGCTGTTGGAGTTACAAGAGAAAAGAGAAAGGCCTTGATATCCATGTGTAGTCATCAATAGGTGGTTAAAAAGTGGTTTGACAAGAAAACCTCCAACCAGGGTCTTAAAGGTGGAGACTTAGTGCTGAAATTCAATGAGAGAGCCGCAAAGCCTGGTCTGCATGAAAAAATTGATAGTCTATGGGAAGGCCCTTTTCGAATTATTCAATGCAAGCAACATAATGCATTTGAATTAGAAAATATAGAAAAAGAAGCATTGGGAATTCTCGTCAATGGAATTCTCCTCAAATTGTTTAATTAGCTTTATTAATCATTTTACTAGTGTAAATATGTAGTTATGTAAATATTTTTTTTGTGTGTTTTGTTCAACCTGGTCTTTAAGAAATGGAACCCATGATGCAAGAAGTAGAGAAAGCAAAAGAGACAAAAATTTGACAAAAGAGTTGTATATTCGTTATATGGTAATATATACTTTGAGCTATCATAATCCAAAATGGCTCTTGGGCCATACTTTTCGAGTATATATATTAAAAGCTTTCCAAGACATATATATAAAAAGGAGGAGAAAAGAGTTCATTCTTCAATGGGGGAAGCATCACCATCAGTAGCGGCAGGTTCAATAGGAACAACATCAAAAATAGCATCAGGAACAACATCATGAACAATAATGGGAGCAAGAACAAGGTAAACAGGAGCATCGATAGCAACAATAGCAAGTGGAGGAGGAAAGACTAGGTTTCTAAAGTCGGTATACCACTCCACGTTGTAGAAAAGAAAGCCTATGTTGTAGCATCTCAATAAGAAGTGGCAGGCACGCGAAACCCTTTGGTGGTGTTCTTCGATAGTCATAATGTGAAATCCAATAAGAAATGGTACCCAGGGAACCACTGCATCCTCTTCAATATGTTAGCGGGGATCACTTGCCATTGGAATTCCAAGGCCATATATTGAATTTGTCACAACTTCACCAAGGCCTCTGAGGTAGCGCTTTGGGAAGATTTCCATGGCAAGCCTTAGTATCATTGCCTTCGATACCTGAATATCAAGCAAAGATGCAACAAAATGAGAACATATATCAGTGTTTACACAATAATTGTCCTCGTACTATATGCAGTCCCTCCCCAGTACCCATTTCATTGCAATTATGGCCAAAGAATGCTTATTCTTGGTAATTTGTTTCAGACGCCTACTAGAAATTTCCCCAAGGAAAGTTACATGTGACCTATTGCTAGTTAGCCTAATAGGAGTATTCATTACGTCTATCAAAAATCCCAATTACTATATGTAAATTCTATTGTTATTCTTAAGTCTATTTGTAGACATAGCCAAGGTACAATGCGTGTGATAAGCATGATGATGATGAAGAGAAAACTCAAAAATCCCATCGGGTGCAAACTCAAAAATCCCACCAAGTTGCGTTTGTTGCATACAATTTTTTGCGTGCAAGATAAGAAGAACAATTAATCAGCTAAAATTGGTGTCAGGTGCAAGTGATAGTCTACAGGTTCAAGTGTTAAGTGTCATGTTGTGGATGCTTTTCAGTCTCCAAGGATGAACTCAAATCTTTTTGTGTAATTATTATGCCCTCTTGCTTAATCATTCTTCTAAAGTTATTAATTGAAAAGCATGTGAATAGTATCATACGCCTTCAATTTGTGGCTCAATTTCCCAAGGGATAGTGTTGTAGGACATAATGGCTAATTTTCATTTTGAATTATTGTCTTTTCAAAGGAGTGGGAATTCATTTTGCATGCACAAAAGAGTTGGAATTATCTCCAATTTATTGCTTGAAACAACTATTATCTTCAACTCTAGTTTGAGAAAAGGCTAGTGTTGCATGTGAAAGAACAACATTGTGAAGAGCTTTGAGTGCACAGTTTGTTGTGAAAGAACCCGAGTTGCAAAGAAGTTGAGTGTTAGCAAAATTCTATAGAATCCTCAAATGAAAGCACAAGGCAAGGTGGTTGAAAGCTTATCTGGCGCCATGTTGATAGCGCCAATGGCCAATGTTTTCGATAATGTCTCTTATGCCTTGCTTGGGATGCCGAAAAATCCAAAGTGGCCTCACACGCAAGTCGTGGAGAAGACTAACCATAGGAACAAGGTTCTGATAGCAGAAGAATGGGATAGCATTCATGATCTTGAACTCAAAACCAATTGTAAGAGTCTTATGGAAGCAGCCTGCGAGAGGATGAAAAATACTAGTAACCAAGATCCTTTGGCACACAAGTTGTGGTTCTATAGTCTTTCACAATATATGGTTCCCTTTGTACACCACTACCCAGAACTGGTTCATGAATGTGCCCAAAATCTTAATCTGGATACGGGAGCCATAGAAGGCCAGAAACTAGGAGTGGTAAAAGCTATTAGGGATATGTTATGCATCCCTATAGGAAGGGGAACATAAGCGATGAAGAGATTCACTATAAGTGACTTAGAGGAATTTTGGAGGACCAGAAAACATGCTCTAAGCTTTTATTATCAAGAAACGAAAAATCCCAAGGACAATAATCGCCCACCACAATTTTTAGTTGGGCGCAATGTTTTCAACTCGAACGTACAGGATGCCTTCTCTATGATGGATTTTGTTTGCGGCATGGATAGTGATAAGGATTTTCACGAGTTTCAAATGGGTTTGGGTTTTCAGTTGAGAAGAAATAATTCCTTATTCTAGTATGACTTCACGGAGGTCATTGCTAGGGAGATGTTGAACCAATTCAATGAATACAACACATGGTTTATGTTTAGGTTTTCTCTTTCCTTGCTCACATGTTTTTGCACCAAAACCCAGATTTCTTTAGAAGCCATATGGGTTTGTCTATTTTTGATGAAAATGGGATAAGAAAGTTGGTTTTTGCATTGACTCCCCTCCTTTCCATATCTTATGATTACTATGAATTTTCCAAGTTTTTTCTTACTCCAACATTGCAATATTTTAATAAGGAGGGTGAGGGTAGTTGTTATCAGTTCTCCACTAATCAAGTAAGGTGGATGCAGGATTTTGTTCCTCCTTGTGACTGGTTCCTTGGGGAGGATTTTTGATTTGTTAGGTTGCATGGTTTTACCGAGGAACCATTCTAGCTCCCGGTATGTGTCACAAACAAGGTGTTGGCCCTTGAGGTATTTCGACAATTGGTGATTATAGACGTCAGGTTTTGTGGGGGGAAGCCTGTGAAAGGTTTCTTCAAATTCCCTTTGAGCTTTGATACAATAATAATGGTAAAGAAGCAGATGCATGGTCTACTAGCTGTGAAGCTTGCTCATCTGGGGCTAGTATTAATTTGTGACAAATGGGATTATAATCTCGTTAATGACTTAGCGGAGCTGAACGTTAAGGTGACTCACAGCTCCCGGCCCTATTGGGAAACTCAACAAAATCCACAGCCAGGGGCCATGAATAACTTTGTGGACCTATCTTATGTTTCTACTGATGATAAGAGGCCACCATGGCTATCCTTCTATTTTCCTTTAGCCAAGCCCAATGACAAGTGTAAAATTGGGGCCACCCTTTATAATCAATTGGCCAAGCACCACTAGTGGAGTAATAATAAAATTGCACAATTCTATATTTATCATCAAGAGACCAGATGCCTCAATGCCCTATTCGAGGAAACTAACATGGATGACATATTTGATGATCTTTGGAATAGAGGACATGATGATAATGATGCAAGTGGAGATGAAGATGTAGAACCAAAGGAACCAGCTTCAATAATGAAAAGAAAAGAGGAAAAAAAGGCCTAAATACAAAGAACTAGAAAAGTAGCGGGACAGCTCGGTAAAGCTCCACTGAGTGTGCAAGTGACTGCATCTCATTTGGAGGCCTCGCTACCACATACATGGACTACGAAGAGACCCAGAGCAGCCCAGCAATCTCAGGAGGTCATAGAGGTGGAAAATTCTCCACTCAAGAAGAGGTCATGCATCGATGCAACTCCTAAAGAAAGCTCACAAGTACTTGCAACGAGCCAAGGATCGAAGCCTGCTACAACTCAGGTATCTTTCTCTCCCTCTCTTCTCACTTCATAGTCTTTGGTTAACCCTGTTGCCTATGTGTCTCCCATTACTTCCAGTATTGACCTTTCCTTTTCTGCTTCCATGCCTATGGGAGGTTTCTCTCAATTCTCCCAAATTAGACAGGAAAATTTTACTCCCCTGCAGTTTGTTCCATCTTTTTCCAAAGCCTAGTCTAGACCCACTATTGCTAACCCTTTTCCTTATGCCGCATTGACTCTTACTCAACTTTCCCAACAAATAGTAACCTCTGCGTCTTTGATACCGCCACCACTCCCTATGAGTCCTTTTGTCGCTTCCCCAACTGGACCCTAGCATAATATTCCCCCTTTCTCCCCATTGATGGTCACTCTACCAAAGAAGAAATCATCTAAGACTGCAATGATCTCATTCCCTTTTTCTATTCCTCCTGATGCACCTTTCGCTAGCAAACTGATTAGGTCACCAGTAGAATTTATTGGGCAAAGCAACAAGACTAAGGCATCACGGGCTATCAAAGCCCAAAAGAGAAAAGAAAAAGATGCAATGAAGCCTGTCGAGCCATGCGGTAGACCCTTTTTAATGAAGTGCAGGGATCATTGACATTAGCAACTATGACTCCTAACACCATCAAACCGCAAGGGGAGATGCAACCTGAGGATTATACAATCCATGTTGTAGGGATTGACCTAAACGCATCCCAGTCGTAGGATAAAGTTGGGCTAATGGAGGAAACTCAGCGGGTGGTGACTACCAACTTCTTGAAGCATAGTCACCAACTGAGGAAGAGGGAAGAGGAGCTCAAGAACGTTAAGGAAAGAATGGAGATCCTACAGAAAATGGAAAAGGCTAAGGACGCTAAAATTGCATGCTTGTCTCAACAAGTGCAAGTGGAAAGGGCCAAATTCCAGGAGGAAAGGGCCAAATTCCAGGAGGAAAGGGCCAAGTTCCAGTCCTAGGATCCCAACCTAGTTATTGGACTATAGCAGAAAAACCAAGAGTTACAAGACCGGTTAACTCAAGCGGAGAGGGAAGTGCAACAGAAGAATGAAGAGCTTTGGGATTAGCAAGCTCAATTGGAGTAGGAAATGCAACAAAAGGACAAGGAGCTCTAGGACTGACAGGCTCAATTTGAAAAGGAGATCCAAGAAGTAAAGCTCTCTCTGGAAAAAGAATCCACAACCTGAGGTTAGGCTGAGGAGCTATTGAAAAGTAAAGATGCTAAGTTGGGAACTCTATAGGAAAGACTCTCCACAACGGACAAGAAAATTGAAGAGATGATGAAGGATGTCGGATTTAAGGAGGTGGAGATAGGTCTTTTGAAAACTCATTCCCAACCCTCTACTCCTCCATTGGATCTCCTTTTGGTGGCTTAGTAGTTGTATGCCTCATACTGGGAGAAAGTCGAGTCTTTATGTTTGACCATGCAACTAGCACTCCAATTCATGGCGGATGCAACAAATTTAAGCAAGGAGGTGCATGGAACGATTGAACACAACTCATTACTAAAAAGGTGCCCGAGACCGAGAAGTTGCTAGAAAAATTATACACTATGGAAAATGCAGACTTGGCAAAGGTGGGGATCGATGACCAGAGGTCGGTTGCCAAAACCGCAAGGGAATTCATCCATTGTCATGCATCCATCCTCTAGGCTAGCAATTTCTTGGTAATATTGAGTCGAACTATAAAGAATATTCCAATGTAATTCTCCAAATTGACTCAAATGGGCTTTCCTTCCCCCATTCTCCCTAGCGATTCAGTGGCCATGGCAGAGCACATTGCAGCAAAGATTGAGGAAAAGCAGTGAGATTTATCTGCTTTCCAATCATTCAGTCAACCTCCCATAGCGGTGGACACAAAAGGCGCCACCCATCAGATAGCATGACTTCTCTTTCAGCTTGATTTTGGGACCGAGTTCTCCATGGAGCTTCCCTTCAAATAAATAATCGATCTACATGAGGCACAAGAGAATCTGCGTGCCTTATCAATGCCATCTAAGGCCGATTGGCTGCCTTTGCAAACTGCACTCTCAAAGCTCTAACTTCGTAGCCTAATGGATAAGGCTCTGGTCTTCGAACTAGAAATTTTGGGTTCCTATTCCGTAGGCAAAATACCCCTGATAGTCGCCAAAAGTTGTGGATTAAAATCCTTAGAGCTCCCTCCGGGTGGTTATTGTTGATTTGATTTTGCATCGGCCCCAACCCGCGCTTCATATGTTTGAATATTCCTGGGGCCCTTTTGAAGTGCCTTCATCCGCTTCCACCATGTGTCAGATGCACACGCCTTTGAAGGTTTTCTTCCCTTGCTTCTCTCTCGAGCTCCACCCTTGAGCCACATGTCTACAGCATGGGCCTTTGGAGTCCTCTCTCCTTTGCTTCTCCTCCAAGCTTCACCTGCATGCCACATTGCATCCTATCGCGAGCACCTTTTTGGATGGGCCCTACAGCCAAAGCTTATGCATTTGTTGTGCCACATGTCTTCTCCGCAGGGATTTTTAGCACAAGGGAGGGATGAATGAATGTGAAGCCCCATCATTGTGCCACTTATCCTAACCAACTCTATGGGTTAGTGACATGTGTCATCTTGAGATTTCGCTGCTTCCACCCTAGGACCGCATTCATCATTTGTAGTGGGGCACATCTTGTTCAAAGGTGACTACATACTATGTTTCAAAATCTTTCTATTGCAACAACCTTAGGAATCATTACAACGAGCATAATTTCTCATGCCTGAGGAATATTTTCAGTTATTGGCTCTCTGGTGGTTGAATGATCTATGAATATTGCTTCGACTCTCTAAAAAAGGGTTCAAAAATCACAGAAAAAACTAAAAAAGACTATAGGCCTTTTGTAACGTTTTATGATTATTGTATTAAGACTCATAGACTGTGCCAATTTGTTCGGCCTCTCTATTTCTTAGTTAATTGTTAAGACATTATAATGTGTTGTTTATTGTACTGAGTATTTTATCTGCAAGACTTCTATAGTTTCAATATAACTTTGTTGATTTAGATCATGTCTTGAACTCTTCTTCTTCAGTGAATGCATATGGAAGTTATGTTATGTTATTTGATGAACTTCTTGGGTTTTTCATCTATTCTTTCTTCTATTTTTGAACATGTAGATTGTTGAACGGGCCCTTAAATCTCATCCGAAAGGAAGATTTCTCGTGCCCATACTTACATCTTGGTGCATCACCTTAGATTAGACTTTATTTTATATATCTATTTCCTTTTCCCATTCCAACCCCCCAAATACAGAAGGAGTCAACTTCATTAAAAACCCAGAGGTCACTCAGTTTACCACAATTGGTCCCCCATTAATTGAGTTTCCCATAAGGTTGTTTGCAGGTAGCAATTTTAGGCATCAATAATTATAATTCTTATAAATATGCTCCTCGAACTCCAAAATAAATCTGCATTGGCCATAAGGGTTAATAACCCGATGAATGCTTCAATATGAATGTCGACCTCAAATGCTCTAGCTAAGAAATAGTGAATGGTAAATTCTTATCAGCAAATGCAAATGATATAATCGATGTGTAAGTGTAATAGTCGGCTCCGTGAGCTGAGAAACAAAGGTACGAAAAAATTGGAAATGAACTAGTGAAACTGCTACTAAATGCAATGTAAGAAAAAAACTATTTTTTGGTTGATAGAGGATTGCTTTACAACTGGGGATGCTCCTACATTAGACACCTGGGGTTGGAAGAAAAGTGAGTCCCTCTCTTTCCAGAGCTAAGAGGAAAACCAAGACATCCAGCTCAACCCAAGAAATCCATGATGAATCCTCCATTGGTCTGCCTTTCCACTTCACAATATATTCTTTGTACTACTTGTTCCTAGTGCTTATTCCGGTTTTGATATCCAAAATCCACTCAATCTTCTTTGATTCCTGATGTGGTAACTGCTCCTTCAAATTTTCTTCATCACTATCGTTGCTTGATTCTCCTTTATGAAACTTATAGATGTCTACAATATTGAAAATAGGTGATATACCCAATGTCTCTGGTAGCTCCACTTCATATGCATTTCCATAATTAAACTTCCTTAGAATCTTACATGGTCCAAACTTCCTCATCTTCAACTTATTATATGTTCCAATTGGAAATATCTCCTTCCTCAAATACACCATTACTTCATCTCCAACAGCAAACTCCTTATGTCTCTAGTGTTCATCTGCCTTCTCCTTATACTTACTATTTGTGTCTTCCAAATGCTTTCAAACTTGGTTATGCAATGTTTCCATGAAATTTGCAAACTCTTCTACCTCTGTACTCCTTTTATTCTCCATATTGATGTTTCTTAATTTTTCAACTCCTCTAGGATTTACTCTAGTAACAATTTGAAATGGTGTCTTACCTGTGGTAAAACTATATCCCAACTTCCTGCCTTATCTTCGACCAAACATCTCAACAGGTTATCCAAACATATGTTCACTACCTCTATTTGTCCATCTGTCTGTGGGTGATATGCTGAACTAAACTTCAAATATATTTTCATCTTCTTCCATAATGTCCTCCAAAAGTATCCTATGAACTTGGCATCTCTGTTTGAAACTATACTCTTAGGTAATCCATGTAATCTCACAATCTCCTTGAAAAATAAATCAGCAACATGCACAACATCATTAGTCTTCTTACAGGGAATAAAATGTGACATTTTAGAAAAAAATTCCACTACTGCCAAGATAGAATCATAACCTCTTTGTGTTCTAGGAAATCCCAATATGAAATGCATGCTCAAATCTTCCCAAGGTCTCTCTGGTGCAGTTAAAGGTTTGTATAATCTAGTATTCTGACTACTTCCTTCTACAAATTGACAAATTCTCCAATTCTGAACATACTTTCTTACATCCTTATATATCTATGGCCAAAAATAATGTTCACTCACCAAAGCTACTATCTTATCCACTCTAAAATATCCTGCTAATCCTCCATATGTTTCTCCTTGATCAGATTCTCCCTCATTGAACTTCCGGTATACACAACTAATTTTCTTTGAATAACATACCTTCTTGAATGAAATAATCCAACCATTGGCTCCAGTCTGTCACTACTAGTTCATTACATTATTTCCATGCTTCTCCAAAACCTACATCATCTTCATACATATATTTCAATTCTTCAAATCCTAATTGATACTTGTACTCTCATTTTTGTCTGAAAATTCCTTCTCCTTCTCAATGCATCTACGACTTTGTTTAACTTCCCACTCCTATGCTTCAACACAAATGTATAACTCTACAAGAATTCAACCCATCTCATATGTCTTTGATTCAACTTTCCTTAACTGTTCAAATATTGCAAAGTTGGATGGTCAGTATACAATGCAAACTCCTTAGGTAACAATTAATGTCTCAAGATGGTGGCAAGTTAATATAGATGGTTGTGCGATGTTCAGAGTTGCCAAGAACTTGAATTTTTTTAAAAGAAATCTTAAAAAATGGAATAAAGATTCATTTGGTCACATCTTTAATTCTAAAATTTATGTCCTTAATAAGTTGGATGAGATCCAATAGGCCATCCAATCGAAGGGTTTATCAGAGGATCTACAGTTACTTGAAGATAGCCTTCCTGTGCAATTGCATGATATTGTTACCAAAGAGGAGGATTTCTAGAGGCAAAGGTCTCAAGCTATATGGTTGAAATTTGGGGACCGTAACTCTAAGTTCTTTCATCTCACTACTCTTAGGAATAAGTCATCTAATAGAATATCCTAAATTAGTGTTGATGGTTCACTATTGGAAGATGAGGAGGCTATTAGAAGAGCGACAGCTAGGTTCTTTAAAAAGCTCTTGATGGATGATGTGGTTTGGGATCAAAGGTGTTATTCCTAAAGTTGTTACAAAGAATCTGAATAAGGAGCTCATGGCTATCCCTTCGGCATCGGAAGTCAAAGAAGCAGTTTTCTCTTTTGAAGGTAACAAGGCCCGTGGGCTTGATGGCATTCCTTTTCTATTTTTCCAGTCGTGTTGGGAGATCATCACTGAGGATGTGATTAATGCTACTAAAGAGTTCTTTGGCTCAAGGAGTCTTCTCAAATAGCTTAATGCAACTTTCATTGTTTTGATTCTGGAATTTGTTGAGACAAAGAGCTTTGGTGAGTATCTCTCGCTCAGTCTCTGTAATTCTATTTATAAAATCTTTTCGAAAGTTCTTGCCACTAGATTGCAAAAATGATTGTCGAATCTGATCTTAAAGCACCAGAGTGGATTTTTTAAGGGCCATCAAATTATTGATTCTATCATTATTGCTCATGAGCTTGCTCATTCCATTAATGTTTCTAAAAGACCGGGTTTCTTCCTGAAGTTGGACCTGCTCAAAGTTTATGACAAAGTAAGTTGGAGATTTCTTTTGAATTTATTGGACCGGTTTGGTTTTTGTAAGAAGTTTCTTCAGGTTTTTGAACAACTCATTTCTTCCCCCTCATTTGTTGTCCTGGTGAATGGTTCTCCTTCTCCATTCTTTCAGAGTTCATGTGGGATAAGGCAGGGTAACCCCATCTCACTGCTTCTCTTCATTCTGATTGCAGAGGCTCTGGGTCATAATATCTTGAAGGTGCTTCATACTGGTGCTCTGAGGGGTTTGTTTCCTTCCTCCAGATGTGAATTGATTACTCATCAAAAATTAGTTGATGACACTATTTTGATGGGTGATTCCTCTGATAAGGAGGTTAGAGTTGTTAAGAGGTTTTTGGCTGACTATGAGAAGGCTTATGGTCAGAGGATCAATTTTCCTAAGAGTTAGATTTTCTTCCTCAATACTCCTGAAGCGTTACAGCTTAATCTTTCTAGAATTTTGTGTTGCAATAGAGGTGATCTCACATCTTCTTATCTAGGACTCCCTTTATGTATCTCTAAGATTTTGGATTCCTTTTGGTTAGGTCTGCTAGACAAATTTAGCAGGAAGTTAGCGGGTTGGAAAGGTGTGCTCCTCAGTCAGGCAGGTAAAATTTACCTTATTTCTTCCACTCTCCAAAATTTACCTCTGTACGCTATGAGTCTTTTCAAGATTCCTATTAAGTTTGAAGAAAAAATGGAACAGATAATGAGAAATTTCCTTTGGTCGGGGGTTGAGACCAAATCCAAAATTCCTCTTGTGGCCTAGGAGTTAGTATGTAGACCGAAGAAGTGGGGGGGTCTTGGTATTAGAAATTTAAAATCTTTTAATAAGGCTCTTTTGTTGAAAAATGTTTGGAGGCTCCTGAATGGGGAGGCTAGATGGGCCTCTTTAGTGAGTAATAAGTATCTATACGGATTGGAGAGACCTTGGAACTTGTTGTCTTTGTAGGAGATTCCCTCTGGTTCGTGTTTTTGGAGGAATATTATTCTTTGCAAGGACTTGATTGCTAAAAGTGTTAAGTGGTTGCTAGGCGATGGTACAAGTATTCTTTTTTGGAAAGATATTTGGTGTGATGTCATCCCTCTTATTTTTCTTCCTTGGGACCCCCCTATTCTCCCCTTGTGTAAATGCTTTTTTGGGCTTAAGGTGGCCGATTATTTTGAGGTTGGGGAGTGGAAAAATTTCAAGGATTGGGACCCATCTTTGAAGGTTCTGAAGGATTTATTGTGCAAGGTTTGGATCCCCTCTTTTCCTAGACCGGATAGAGTCATTTGGGCCCTTGTGCTAGGGGAATTTTTTCAATGGCTTCTGCTCTCTTGAGTTCTTTGGAAGCGCCTTCTTCTTTTCCTTTCTGGGCGAGGTTATGGAATAAGAAGTTGATTCCCAAAGTGAATGCCTTCTTTTGGTTGCTCACACAAGATAAATTTTTAACGCAAGACAACCTTTGTAAGAGAGGGTTTGTGATTCCTAATAGATGTGTTCTCTATCAATCTGATGGTGAAAGTGCTTTCCAGATTCTCCTTGGGTGTGATTATTCTTTTTCTCCTTGGAGTAAATTGTATACACCTAAAATCAGTCAAGACAATTAGTTAATTAAATACTAGTTATTTAATTAATGACCCCTTTTATTTCATCTACTTATAAATAAATTCTCAATTTATTTATATAGTTCACACTTTTTTTAATTCATCTTAAACCACATTCTTCTAAATTTAATTAAATAAACAAATGCCAATAGTTTTTTTAATTAAATATCTTCTCACTAAGTTTGAATAATTCCAAATTCAAATTTAGTCATATGTCTACAACACTTTTTGGCCACATCATCAAGTGTCACATGTATTTAAATATGACTAATATTTAAATTGCATTATTCTCAACCAATTCCAAAACAAACTTTGGACACTTTGAAATCTCACACATTTTATTCTCTCATACATTTGGCATGTTTCCCTTGGTCAAGGGAACATCCTCCATGATTCTTCCATCTCCTCTATTCATCTCTCATGCTGAAATCTCGACCGTTGGTTGCTGCCACATCACAAGATGCTTTGGAAATCCTATAAATACAAGCCCATTCTACAACATTTTACATCAAATATTTGAGTAAACTTATTATGCAGGAATAACCTTGGAGCATTTGGAGCATTTAGAGTTTGAGAATTTAGCATTTATCATTTAAGAATTATAGTATCATGTTAGATTAGAATCATGTCTTAGTTTATAGTTACATTTTAGTTATCATCTTAGCTTGTATACAACATTTGCATCATATAATCTAGCATCATTATCCATTGTTAATATAACCATTACCATTTGCATCATGCGATATCATGTAGGAACTTGGATTTCTTGCATTATACAACATCTCGTTTCTTAGGTTGTCATCCAAACTAGTCATAGTGCATATGCAAATCAAAGAGCACTAATGATTTAAAGGATCCTTGAGAATAGAGAACAATGGAACGATTTTAGAGATTTTTTTTGTTTTAATTTGATTATTTTATGATTCAAATCTTTAATGTAATACGTCTCATTGCTTGTTTGAATTTGTTATTATTTTACACATTTTACCTCATACATAAATTGGCGCCCACCGTGGGGCCCTAGCCCCATTTTTAATGTTTTCTGGAAAAGTTGTTTCGTAGATTCTGGATGTGAACTTTTTTTAACCCGACCGCGAGTTCTTTCGGTGCATCCAAATATTCTTTTAGCGCATCCAATCTTTGTTACAGCGCATCCGAAAAGTCTTTTAGTGCATCCAATCTCTATTACGGCACATCCAAAAAGTCTTTCAGTGCATCCATCATCTATTTTGATGCATATAGGGGGTTTCATAGTGCATTCGATCTTTCTTTTAGCGCATCCAACAATTTTTCTAGCGCATAGAGTAGTTATGTTAGCACATTGGAATGATCTTTTAGCGCATAGGATGACTATTTTCGTACATCTATTTAAATTTTCAAAATCTTAAAATTTTGAGAACGAATTAGTGTTTTATGTGTTGTAGGTGCATGATACGCTGGTCAAAGAAAGAATTATGTAACTACTGATGATTTATGCATAGGTTGGAGTTATTTAACGCTTTCTTTTGATTAAGATAGGCATCTAGCTTAATTAGAAGGTTAAATAACCCCTTGTCTTTTGTGCTTGAAGTGATAGGCCTATGCTCTCCCCTTAACTGGGTGACCAGAATTCCAGACTCACTATTTTATGCTTTATTAACACCTTTAGAAGGCCTATCGTAGTGGAAAAAAGTACTCACCCTATAAGAACGACCTAAGTGGGAACAACCAAAGCTAGGTTTTCCAACCCACTATAATCAAAATTGAATTCAGGGAAAGTCTGTAATTCGACGGTAGTGTGCAAGATAACCATCCCCATAGCCTTTGTTCTGAAGGTTGGGAGGTCTCCTGAGGGAGTTTATCTATTGTCATACCGAACGAAAACCCTTACTACGAACTCTAGTGTAGAAGCCAACTGAGTCAGTTTCTGAACACTTTCTATATCAGTGTAAGGGGAGGGAAGAATATGCCCCCAAGATACTCACCATATAACAATCAGGGATTACTAGCCAAAAGCAGAGGATTCGGCTTTGGTTAAGACCCGAGAAAGGAAAAAACATGGCGCCCTCTAAGGGGTGACAGGGTTGTGTGAGCTGGCATGGTTTTAAGTTGTGGCATTCAAGTGACCCTTGAGAATAGAAAAGTGCTTGAATTGTCTTCTCTTGTGTTATACCCATGGAAATCGAAAGAATCAGACTAGATTCTTGAATACACACTCAATGTTTAGTTCCTAGGTGAAAACAATTGTGTGACAACTTGTTGCTGTGTTTGCAGTCATAATTCAAGAAAATCATCCATTTAAGCATTCAATTCCCACAATATGCAAATTGGGAACTAAGAAAAATTCATTGATCAACAAATTTTACCTTGGAAACACTCATATTCAAATCAAAACAACTAGGAAAACTATCAAAAACATTGAAAACTTCCAATTTAGTGCATTCATTCACTGTTCTGGCACACTCACTGCATTTTCTAGCACATATGTGCAATCTTGCAGCGCATCCATACACTTTTTTAGCTCATTCGAGTCTTGTTTCAGTGCATTCGCTAAATCTTTTAGCACATTTGCAAATCCTTTTAGCACATACACATCCAGATCACTCAGTTGAAATCATCATACTTAGGGGCAGTCTAGTGCATCCCTGTCTTTTTCTGGCCCATTCAGTCTGTTTTCTAGCGCATCTGAGACATTCTTCCCCACATTGTTTCTAGCTTTTAGTGCATACAACCTTTGTTCTAGTGCATTTGGTCTATCTTTCAGCACATTGAGACTGTCTTTTAGTGCATCCAACCTCTTTTCTAGCGCATCTAGGTCATTTTTTGGTGCATCAGTGCAGTCTTCTAACACATCCATTCTCTATTTTAGCGAATTCATGCGGTCTTCTAGTACATTCATTCTCTATTTTGGCACATCACTACAGTATTTTAGCACATCTAGACTCTATTTTAGCACATCCACTTAATTAAAAAATAGAGAGTTAAATTTAACCCTCATTCCATAGTTTGAACTAGAATTCAGAATCTTTTCCAAAACAGAATTATTCCTCAGTCACAACATAGTCTTAAACTTATTAAAACTGACCTCTACAAGTGGAATTCTTCAATCTAAACCAAGATCTAACATCTCAAAGTGCCTAAATCATCAAACTCATCATATTTTTGATTGTTAAGCTAAGTTTCATCATCAAGATTTGTCATCCTTTCATCACGAAACAAATTTGTACAATCAAATTAAACTTAGTCTCATCAATAGAATTTTTCATTCTATTTGACTTAGTTTTCATCCTTGGCACTCCTCCAAACAAAGATCAAAGTTTAGTCAAAGTGTAACACTTGTATGCCCGTTCAAACAAGATTACAAAAGCAAAAACTCAAGGAAAAAGAACTTGGAACTCCAAACATTGAAACTCAAAACACCATGGTTGAACTTGAAGAAAATTCCTTCCATGGAATCCACAACATTGAAGGTGAAGAAATAACTGAGGAAGACATCCAACATGTTGAACAAGATCCAAATTTCCACAAGTGCTTAGAAAATATTTTTGAAAGAAATGGGGGAAAAAATCTCTTACTGCTAGCTAAACAGGGTGTCAAATTGCTTGATGACTTTGATGTTAATCAATTGAAAGCACCTCCTAAAAATCCTAAAAATGATTCACAAGATACAAAACAAGTGGTTTCCTTAACTCATCAAATGAAAAACCTCCAGCAACAAATTCTCGACATGCAAAGGGGAACCTCAAAACAATACTTGATACAAGACATTTTCCCATATCATTTTGATCAAGATATCAACATGATTCCTTTTCCCAAACATTGTGAATTCCCAAAATATGATAATACAATGGTAAAATAGATCCAATAGATCATGTGATCGAATTTAGAACCATGAGCCTTGAGTTTTCACACCAAGAAACATACCTGATGAGATTGTTTCCACATAGCCTAGGTGGACAATGCCTTGAATGGTTTTCCAAAATTGCACCCCCAATTAAAACCTTTGAAGAGTTGGTTAACAAATTCATCACTCAATACTCTTATAACATCCAACATGATATAACAATGAAATACCTTTCCAACTTGAAACAAAAAAATGGTGAATCATTCCTCACTTTTCTACAAAAATGGAGAAGGTTGTTTGCAAGATATTCTCATCCCATACCTGAAAAGGAAAAGATGGAAATCTTTATTGATAACTTAATTGACGAGATGAGCTATAGATTGGAACTACAATTCCCACCTACCTTTGAAAATTGATTGAAAATGGAATCAAAATCGAATAAGCTTTGGTCAAAAGAGGAGTCATAAAAATTTACAATGAAAACAACACATCAAGCTCCTCTAATAACTATAACAACAATGATAAACCAAAGTTTTGGCAACGAAACAAGAATTTTGGTAACAATGATAGTGTAGCTGAAACACAAAATGCAAAACCAATATTCAACTTGACAGCAGCTGCCACCAAAACCAATCAAAACAACAATCAAGGTAATGATGAATCTAGAAGACCACCATATCGAACATCCTCCAATTGAAGAAGATTCACACCTTTGGGACAATCATTAGAATCAGCATTGAAGGAACTTCTTGCAGCCAAGGTTATAACATTACCAGAGGCAAGAAATTGGGAACCACAAGTTAAACCTTCATGGTGGAGTGATGCACATTATTGTGACTTTCACAGAAACAAAGGACATAAAACCAATGATTGCATGCAATTAAAACATTTGATACAAGACTTGATTGATAAATAGAACATATTTGTAGAAGGAACCCAAACAAACAATGATCATGGAGCGTTCAAGAATCCTTTACCAAATTATGAAAAAGGGGAGTCTTCTTCATCAAATACCAAGTGAAAATGTGTGAACTATGTCTATGATTCTACCATTCATTGTGTTGAGGTAGTTGAAGATCAAACAAGGACATCAAAATCAAGGGCCAAAGAAACATTGTTACAACTGAAACTCATCACCACGATATTAACACCAAATCACATTAGATTAATGACATCACACCAATAAATTTGATCACAAACTTTGTTGCAAGTGATAATCAAATTAATGTCATTAAAATTAGATAGAAACAATGCAACCAACCAGTCAATGCAATCAAGAGAGGGCAAGCTAAAGTAACATTGAAAGGAGCTGCCTCTTCTACATCTAAAGCAAATGTTGTCCCTGCAACTCAGTATAACATAGTTGATTAGTTGCAGAAAATACCAGCTCAAATATTCATATTGGAACTCCTCGAGATCTCACCAGCTCACAAAGAAATCTTAGAACAGGCTCTAGTAGCTACCATAGTACCAAACAACTTGGAAGTTTTCCAATTTCAAGATATGGTGGGACACTTGACCGCACCTCATTTCCTATCATTTTTCGAACATGATGATGTATCAACCACCCATCCACATAATGTTGCCCTCCACATTGAGGTTCTAATTCACAAACACCGTGTCACATGTGTTCTAATAGATGGTGGAGTTGGCCTCAATATTTGCACTCTAAAACATGTCCATGCACTTGGATATTCATAAAATGCTATTGATCCTAGAAGGAAAACCACTATAAAGGCTTATGATGATGAAGAGAGATCCTCCCAAGGATTAATTGTCTTACCAATCGAAGTAGGACCAATTTTTAAATATATAATCTGCCAAGTGTTGGATAAAGAGTTGACATACAACATACTCTTGGGACATCCTTAGATTTGTGGGATGCAAGCAGTGCCCTCAACATATCATCAATGTCTGAAATTTCCTTTCAATGGGAAAAAAATCACTATTTCAGCTAATTCCAACAATCCCCAATATTGCAACACACTCAAAACAACCCAAGATACTATTTTTCCACACAACAGGGAAGCTACAATGCCAAGTTCATCAAACAATGAAAGACAGCTGAATTCCTTATCAAAATGGGTTGAGAAAAAGGACCAATCAAAGGATAAGGGTATCGATGATTCCACTCCATCAAGTTATGAAAGTACATCAAATTATTCATCAAGTCAGCCTAAGGTAAAGGATCAGTCAAAAGAAAAAGGTGTTGGTAATTCTACTCCACAAAATCAGTAAGCTCAACTCAATGCCTTGTCAAAACAGGTTGAAAAGATCCGGCTAAAAGACAAAGGCCTGGTAGAATATTCATTTGAGCAATCATTATGTTTATCACAACTTTCATATTCTCCTAAGTCATATGGACGGCCATCCACATCGAAACAACAATCCTCACAACCAACCATGCTCTTTGATGGAAATTTTGTAAAAGTGGGCACTTTAGTGGATGAATCGGTAGACAAGGAGGTTTTGAATTGGTTGTACAAGGACGAAGAATCATCACAAGCATCAACTTCCAATGTACAAACAGAGCAATATGGCAAAGGGAAGACAATCCTAGAAAAGATGGGATATGAGGGAAAAGGTCCTATTGGAAAAAGAAGAGAAGGCATCATAGAACCAATACAACCCATCACAATGAATTCAAAGGAAAAAATAGGGCTAGGATACAGAGAAGAATCAAAAGAAGAAACTAGGCAGCAGGTTGTTGAACGAATCCTCCAATTGAGAGATAGTTCTAAAACGAATTCCAATGAATATGAATGGGATTCCCTCTCTGAAGAGTCTTTTCATGATAAGGAAATTGATGTGATACAAAATTATACACCAACACATATGGAGGGACAGAGCTAAAGTTCTAGACCACTTGAAATTGGATCACAACATATCGATGACTCAAGTGAAGAAGATCATGCTTCAAGCGAGATAGATACTTCGAAAGAGAATAGCATCATAGACCTCAATATTGTTATTGGGCACTTTGATGATGTTGCCATCATGAAACTTACTCCTTTTAACCTTAGCCAATCTGAAGATTCCTTGTCGTTGATAAACCTGAACTGATTGACTGGGACCAAAATGAGCTGCTTAACATAGCTATCTTTCCAAACCTTGACGCCATTGTGAACTTCCATTGTTCTAACAATCTTGAAACATGTTCCACCAATGAATCTCATAATGAAGCTTCAAACAAGGGGAGTACCAAATCTCTCAGTTGCAAAACAATGAATATCAAAAGTTGATCTAATGGTGAAAACCATTTAATGACAGTATTAGATCAAGAAAAAGTAAAAATAAAGAGTGCATCTGACAGTGAAAACCTCTCTAAGGCACCGAAAGATGGGAGATTTGACACTCTTCCTGAGCACTATCATGAGAGATCGTCAATGTTGATTGAACCTACAGAATCCATCAATGTTGGTATAGTGGAAACAGTGAAGACTCTACATCTAGCAGCATCCATGACATAGGAGGAAAAACCCAGCTTCACTAAATTCTTTGAAGAGTGACAAATCAACTTTGCTTGATCTTGCACTGACATACCAGGCATAGATCTAGATCTTATCATGCAACATTTATCACTACCACTTGGGGTGAAATTAGTAAAGCAAAAGTTGAGAAAAATGCATGCCCATATCGCCCTCTTGGTGAAAGCTGAATTGAAGAAGCTACTAGATGTGGGATTTATCAAACCTATTGATTATGTTGAGTGGATATCAAATATTGTGCCAATTTCAAAACCAGACAAAAGCATCAGGATATGTATAGACTTTGGGGATCTTAACAGGGCTTGCCCAAAAGATGACTTTCCTTTTCCTAGCATTGACATCATCGTAGATTTGACAGGGGGTCATGCAATGCTATCACTCATGGACATATTTTTAGGTTATAACTAGATAAAGATAGCACCATAAGACCAAGAGAAAATAGCCTTCACATGTCCTTAGGGAACATTTTGTTGGAACGTAATGCCTTTGGGTTGAAGAATGTTGGGGCTACTTATCAACATGTGATGACCACCATCTTCTGCGACATGATGCACACCTTTATGGAAGACTATGTAGGTGACTTGTTGGAAAAATCATTCACTAGAGAGGGACGTCTAGAAATTTTAGACAAGATTTTCACCAAACTAGAGAAATTCAATGTGAGGTTAAACCCCAGGAAATGCGTATTTAGCATGACATCAGCCAAACTTTTGGGATATATAGTATTATCTAAAGGCATCGAGGTGGATCCTACAAAGGTCAAATCCATCATGGAGATGCCTCCTCCTAAGAATATCAGCCAACTTAGATCTTTACAAGGACGATTCCAGTCTATCAGGAGGTTCATCACACAACTGGTTGATAAAACTCATCCTTTCAATCACTTACTACACAAGAATATCTCTTTCAAATGGGATGAACAATGTGAAGCAACCTTTAATCAACTAAAACAGTATTTGATGTTTCTACCCATATTGGTACCACCAACTGAAGGGAAGCCATTATTACTTTACATTGCAACAACTAAAGTATCTTTGGGCACCCTGCTAGTACAGGAAGATTCTGCAGGAAAGGAAAGGGCTATTTATTACATCAGGAGAACTTTGAATGGCTATGAGATAACCTACACATTTATTGAAAAATCTTGTCTGGAGATAGCATTTGCTACCCAACAACTAAGACATTACATGTTGACTCACACAATCAAACTCATAGCAAAAATTGACCCTTGCAACAACTAAAGTATCTTTGGGCGCCCTGCTAGCACAGGAAGATTCTGCAGGAAAGGAAAGGGCTATTTATTACGTCAGCAAAACTTTGAATGGCTATGAGATAACCTACACATTTATTGAAAAAGCTTGTCTAGCGGTAGTATTTTCTACCCAACAACTAATACATTACATGTTGACTCACACCATCAAACTCATAGAAAAAATTGACCCATTAAAGTACTTACTCAGCAAAGCTACCCTAACAGGAAGACTAGCCAAGTGGGTAATGACATTGAGCGAGTTTGATATCTAGTATGTGGACCGAAAAGCAATCAAAGGTCAAGCCATAGCAGATCAACTAGCGAAATCACCATTACAAGATGATCATCCAATGAGCATTGAGTTTCTCGAAGCCAATGTCACCATTACAAGATGATCATCCAATAAGCATTGAGTTTCTAGAAGCTGATGTCCTAACAGTGTCAACACGACAATGGATGTTATACTTTGATGGCTGTTACACACAACATGGATCAGGCACAAGGATCTTGTTTATCATGCCTCAAGGAAATACCATTCCAAATTCCTATAGGTTAATGTTTCCTTTCACTAACAACACAGCCAATGAAGCATTGATCATTGGAATTAAAGTAGTTGTCGAATGGAAGATCACAGAGTTGCATGTCTATGGTGATTTCCAACTAGTCATTAACCAATTGATTGATGATTACCAAACAAAAGATGATAAATTGATGCCATATAAAAGAATGGTTGATGAATTCAAAAATTACTTTGTGGAGATCAAATTTGAACAGATTCCAAGAGGCGACCACAAATTTGTTGATGCTATGGCTACCATTGCTTCTCTCTTGCAAATACTTTAAAAATGAGCCTGTTATGAGTTCATGGTGGAACAACTAATTAACCCCACCTATGATAACCCCGAATCCCAAGTCATCTACCATCTAGTTGAGGCTGACACTTCTACCTACGTGAAAATATACACCTATCTTAAATACAATACCCTCCCACCTGATTTATCCCAAAACCAAAAATGAAACTTTATTCGATAAGCAGCTCGACATACCTTGATAGTCGATGTACTTTACTGATGAGGTCTTGATGGTACTCTCCATCATTTTCTTGAATGTAACGAAGTTGAAACTACTTTACAAGAGGTTCATGAAGGTATATGTGGCACACATTCAAGTGTCCTAACTTTAGCTAAGAAAATCCTACGTTTGAGGTATTACTAGTCGAATATGGAGGAGCCTTTTCAATATGTCAAGAAGTGCCACAAATTTCAAATTCATGGTAACCTAATACACGTACCAACAAAAGAGTTGCAACCATTCGCATCAACATGGCCTTTTTATCAGTGGGGATTGGACCTTGTAGGCAAAATTCATTTGTCATCTTCCAATGGGAACAAGTTTATCATCACAACCACGAAGTACTTTACGAAGTGGATTGAATTTTTTCCCCTAACCACCATCATAGGAAAACAAATTTCATCATTCATCCTGAATTATATCATTTTTCGATATGACATTCCTTAATCCATTATCACATATAATGATAGACCTTTAAAGAATCAGGATATCCAAGAACTTTGTGAGAGGTTTCATATCCAGCATCAGTTTTCTACACCCTATTATCCTCAAGGAAATGGTCAGGAAGAGGCCTCAAACAAAACCATCCTAAAAATCCTAAAGAAAATCGTCAACGATGTTGGACGTGATTGGCACGTTCAACTAAACCCTGCTTTGTGGGCTTATCGAACCAGTATTTGCACCCCGATAAGAGCCACACCCTATGCTTTAGTCTATGGATCAGAGGCCATTCTACCTATTGAGGTTGAACTACCATCACTTTGTGTGTCACTAAAGGGGATCATTTCAGACGAAGACTCAGGTCTATAGGCTACAAGAGTTGGAACTATTGGATGAGCATCGTCAACAAGCAATTGATCACCTGAAATCCTATCAACAGAGGATATCCAGAAGTTGCAATCATAGAGTAAAACCTAGAACATTTCAGGTGGGCGACTTAGTCCTGAAAGAAAATCCCCGTAATCAACAGGACCAAAAGAAGAAGGGGAAATTTGAACCAAACTGGCTAGGTCCCTTTATCGTTGTATTAGTCTTTTGATCAGGAGCATATCAGTTGTCTACGCCTAAAGGGGATTTGTTCGATGAACCCCTCAACAGCATGCATCTCAAGAAATTCTACACCTGAATCATCCAGTGCATCAGAAAAGGTCCTGAAAAAATATAAAACATCAGAAAATATCCTGAAAAAATGGTTTCCTTGATGAAAAACTGGCAAACAGGCATCTTGGTACCAACAAAAAAAAGTGAAAAATCAAAAAAATCTAAAAAATCTAAAAAAGTGCAATAAAAACAAGTAGTGAAAACCTAGCAATAGGCGCTATTTGTGATAGGTTAGATTTTCCATCTATTTGAGCATGCCAACCATTCGCTTTTTCCATTCGCTTTCATCGTCATTCTACCTATCATCGAAAATCTTCATGTACATATCTTAACATTGTAGTCATGTCTCACCCTAGACTGGGGGAAAAATCTTGAACTCACTAGGGGCAATAAACTTTGAGCTTAAACCAACAAACAAACAGCAGTTAGAAAACACAACAAACACAGCCATCACAATGCAACCCAACATTGAGCATCAATCACAATCAATAATACATCAACCATCCAAATCATATAGCCAAATCAATCAAATCAAAGAAAACTTTAAATGGAGATGTTCCTTCTGAATCATGGATTTATCACTTTGGCATGTCTTTTCAACTGTTGTACTTTATTTGTGTTGTCATATCTCTAGAGCAACTCGATGATGTATTGAACTAGAGTAGCCAAGAAGGAGTATGATTCTTCTTTGTGTGGTGTCTGTGAGTTGATCATTACTATTGTGCATTTCATAGATTGGACATCTAACCTGAATAGCTATTTCAATCATCATGAAGGTGCATTTAACTTGTCAACCTAGGGACGTGAACTTGAAATGGGTCAACATAGTATGTGCACTAGGAACTCAAAGTAGCCATTTCATTCTACAACTAAGGAACACACAATGTTGAAAGTAAATTTCTTAGAAGGGAATTCCATAAGTACCAATCATCAATCAACAACTACATCAAACTAAAATGCATAACAGGAATGAAAATCTGAACAACAAACAGGGCACTACTTTGTCTGCTTTGGCTAGAGGAACAGTCACAAAATGGAATTCTAGTGGCTGCAGGAACAGTCGGTGCCAGATTTCTAACTAATTACTAAACAATAAGTAATACTAAACTAATATTGAACTAAGAAGACAAATTACTCACCAAGTGGGCCCCCTTGGATAAGTATCCTCTAAAACTAATGAGAACTCAGATGCTCAAACTCAGAACATTATTTTATTCACTATAAATCATGAGTACAAAAGAGTAATGTATTTGTATTACTGAAAACTTGAGAGTGCAAGTACAATATCAAATCGTGCAACCTCCTTAGGAAGGAGTGTCATATCTTTATTTATACTATCAGCTAAACAAGACAGTCAACTCCACAACTAGGAGGATGCCATTTAGGGAAAACAGAGAAAATGGAGTGATGGTGGTTACGTGTGCATGGAATCTGGTCAGACATGTAGGTCCAAATGCAGATTTAGCACAACAGTAACGCCCGCACATGCTCAATCATTAAATTCCATTACAAGGTGGTTACATTCGGTTGCATGAAGAATCTTATGTCGTCAACCTCCTTTGACCTTGAGCGATTCCTTTGTTGGACATTATGGTGCATGCCCAGTTGGCAGTGTCTTCCTTAACTTAGCATCTTTAAATTAAATCTGCATGGCAATGTCAGTACACACAATAACTGCACATCAATAACCACCTTATGGAACATTCATTAACCACATGCAAAATCAATATAGATAATCCACATAATATGCCAATTTCATTAAAACTTGCAGAGATAGGATTTAAGCCCAATGTCTATGGTTTGAGGGAAACATTATCAAAATATCAACATTTAACATCAAAGTCCATGACAAATGCCAGCAAATAAACTATAGATTCTACCCAAAATTGGACCAAAAACTAGGCTCATCACTCCCCCCAACCTAACGTTTTGTTGGTCCTCCAGCAGGGGAAGGGTTGTTCTTCTGCTTGGTTAAGGCTTTGAAATTTGTAACTGATAGTTGTCCAACATCAATGGTTGTTGTGTGTGAATCAGGATCCCAACAAAATCCTCCTAATCTGTCAAATATGTTTCATCTCTATTTTTTTGTAGCAATTTCATACTAGTAGAATATGAATTTTGGCATGGGCCACATGAGCATGGGTGGCTAGAAAGTCAAGGGAAGCCACGATTGCCCCTGTGTTCTCCCAATCTGAATATACCTATCAATCATTTTTAGTGTTGTAGCATAATTGTGGATGGAATGAGGCTCAGCCTGCTTTAGCTCATCAGTTAGGCTATTCCATCTTTGTGACAGACATCTTCTCATAGTTTCTTCCTTTTTTGTTGTCTTTACCTCATACTCACTGTAAACTGCCTGAATCCAAGGCATAATCTTGTTGCCATAACTAGGTCTGAGAAGCATTCGGTGCCATTATCTATAAATATCCCTTGGGTTGCTTGATTCAGCCCTAATGGGCAGAGGGATGTTAGACTCCAATTGTTTATAAGCCCCATGTTGTCCCCAACTAATCTCATTTTGTACCCAAGACATAAATGCCCTTAATTGGACTTCCCCAACATACAACAGTGCATTCCAATCATGGTCTTGAGTTATAGCATAATTATGCAGATAAAACTCACACAAAAAATTCTTCATTTCAGGTGAGACAATCCTATAAGCATTGAAAAATTCAACAGGGGTGTCAATAGAAGGATTCAAACTTGAGGCAATCCTTGACAACTTAAAAGAGAGATATTTCTCTTTCAAGATCAAAGCATAGACCCTTGGAGGGGTCCTACATTCCAAAATCTGTGGTACCAAGGTTGCCATATCATCCACCCTCTGCTTCAGGGTGGCAATTTTTGCATCCTTATCTTCAATCTCCTCATCCCTCTTTTGAATTTCCTTCTTCAATTTTTGTTTTTACTTTTTCCATTCTTCCTCCTTCCTATGTATTTCTTTCCATAAATTCAAAATTGTCGTATGTACTGTAAAATCAGGAGGATTATGAATTCCTACCAGTCTTTTTGTCGATGGTGGCTCCTCATATAGCACTATCTCCATGGACTTAGGCTGTCTAGTTATCTTTAGTTGCAGGGGTACTGTTTCTTCTTCTACTTCTTGTTGCAGGTTCTCTCATTCTTGTTTTTGTTGTGGCTACAGGAACTCCTGCTCTTGTTCTGGTTGTTGCTGTAGGACTTCTTGTTGCAGGACTTCCTGCTCATGCTGTAGTAAATCCTATTTTTCCTCAAACTCTTCTACAATGTTAGCAAGATCGGCCAGTGTTATATTTGTTGCTCTCTCAAATATGTCTTCTTCTTCAACATTCTCCTACCCCATTGGGGCTTTAGGGTCCTCATGTGATGTCTCACCAAGCTTAGGGATTTCCTGTGGAGGGGTGACAAATGATGGCCCAACTAGTCTTGATTTCCTAGGAGGTCTCTCGCATTTTTCTTTGGCTGCAAGATAAACAGTGACAACCTTCCTCTTCTTAGAACTTGGCACCTTTCTTTTTGTCGGATGCCTTTTGGGCTTTCCTTTTCTCATTTCTACTTCTCTCTGTTGTGCCCTAGTTTTCATCAGGGTTTCAAGTGGAACGTTGTCATCAGAATCTGATGAAGAGCTTTCTTTTTTTGAGTGCTCTATTCCAAAAGAACTAATTTCTATGGTTTCTTCTATTGCAGGAGGGTTCACACTAGACCCTTCACCAAAGGTTGAAGCACCAAGAGTGGCTTCAGTCATGCTCAATCTCCTGTTAGACCTACGAGGTTGAGGTAAAACCCTAGGTTGCAACTGCTCAGGTCTAATTTGATCAAAATTTATAAATTCTTCCCAAGTCATTCTAGATACATCATACATAGACTTTTCAACCAGCAATTTAATCAGACAATGGTGGGAAATAGAATTATCCCTACCTTTTTGGGTCTCGGCCTCCATGATTGAGAGAAGATTGTATAGCACGTTAGGCACATTCATCCTCCTTCTGTGCCTCATGTGATTCAAAAGCTTGAAGTGCACAAAATGCAAATTTGACTGGTGACCCTCACAAGTGATGTATTTGATAACATAAATGGCTATCTACTTCCATGGCTCGATCAAAGACATTCTCTTTGCACCTTGTTTATCTATGCTCAATGGGGGGTTGTTCGGCTCTGTAAATTCGGTCCTAGTTGATTTGGCATCTCTAGAGGCAGGGTAATTTTCACCATCAGTCAGTAACCCTATGACCTCTGCAATTCTTTCCTCAGTTTCCACAACTTCCAACCCTTTTACTGTAACTTTTCCTTCAGAAAATGTCTAGGTGAATTCAAGGGCAATGCTTTCATCAAATCCATCCAACTCTAGGAAGTAATCTAACCATCCACAGTTTCTAAATTCAGCCAGGCATTGTGCATCCTGCAATAAAACATAATGCACCATGGGTTCATTTCAAATTAACCCACCTCCCATTGTCTGCAATCAAACAAATGCTCTGCAACTTCTTTCCTATGATTCCCGTCTAAAAATCAAGTTCACTTTCTTGCAATACCTACTAAATTTCCAGTGCCAATATTGATTGAATTTCCTTTCTTTTGTTTCACCTTTTTGCTTGCAGCTCAAGATTACGACAGAGTCAATAATGGCAAAAAAGGAGCGATAAAGGAGAATTATGATGGGAAGAAATGGTAGCTGCAGTTAATGTCACTTCACACATGCAAGCCGTCCTCTCACTCAGATTTCAAATCAGCTCATTTTAATTTTTCTAACGTAGCCTAGCATAAATTGACACATGGGAAATATATTTGCATTTTTTTATGTCCTCCCTAACCTAAATTTGGACATCTGTCCGCACATGCAAGATGGGAGTGGTGATTTGATAGTGAATAATGGCATGTTATGTGAACGTCTATACTAACGTACAATGATTAAATGAATGCACTTAAAAGATGATTAAAAGATAGCAATTAATGTGCACATACCTGACTGTGTGGAGGATATGTTACAAATATTGTGGAGAAAGTATCACTCGCCTTTTAGGGAATAAATTGAGAAATTAATGAAAATGAAGTGAAATGAGGTGAGGTGGAATGAAGAGATGGAAGAGAGAGAAAGGTGGTGATGGATGGGTGAATGGGCGGATGGGTGAAGAAATGGACTTCCACGTAAGTGAAATTCTTTATTATGAGAAGTACGTACCATAATTATCCAGAAGGAGGGAAACTAGGTCCACTTCCTTCGACTGCAAGAAATTCGGGTGTTGAATGTTGGGTTAATTATTGCAAGAACTCTTCTTTGGAAGCTGGCCTATGATATAATCTGAGGCGATGACCATTGAAAAGTAATTTGAACCTAACAAGGTCAATGGTAGTAAGTTGAACAACTCCATTAGGAAATACCTCATCGACTTCATATGGTCCTAGCCACCTTGTATGCAATTTTCCTACATTGTCCTGGTATCTTGAGTCATAGAGCAGGGCCCAATCTCCTAGTTGGAATTTCTTGTCCTTGATAAATTTGTCATGCCACTTGATTCTCTAATTTTGCACTACCTTTATATGTTGCAAGGTTGCTCTTCTTATCTCATCCAAAGTATTTAGCTGCATGATTCTTTCTCTTTGTGCCTTAGAAATATCCATCCCCAAATCTACTATAGTCCGCAGAGTCTTATATTCAAATCCAACGGGCATCATAGTTGTCTTTCCATATAGTAACTCAAATGGAGTGAAGCCTGTAGTTGTTTTTCAGGTTGTCCTATAGGCCCAAATAGCTTCTTGTAATCTGTTTTCCCAATCCTTTCTATGAATAGCTATTGTTTTGGTTAGAATGGCTTCAATTTCTCTGTTGGTCACCTCAACATAGCCATTTAGCCTGGGGGTGATAAGGAGTAGACTTCATGTGCCTTATGTTGTACTCATTAACTAGTGCTGCAACAAGGGTTGATGTGAATTGAGCCCCTTGATCAATCATTATTTCTCTTGGGACTCCATATCTTGTGAAATTTTCCTTATAAAGAAATTATACAACCTTGTTATCTCTTGCATGCTTCATGGCCTTAACTTCTACCCACTTTTTTCACATAATTAGTGCATACCAATATATAAGACTTACCATTTGATGGAGGGTCAATGGGTCCCACAAAATCCAATCCCCACTTGTCAAAGGGAGTGATTACTACCTGAGGGCACATAGGAATCTCATTAGATATAGTTGGTTTTCCCATTCTTTGACATCTATCACATTTTATGGTACACCTTCCTGCATCCTTGTGGAGTGTTGGCCAGTAATATCCCATGTTCAAAACCTTCATTGTTGTCCTCTTGGCTGCAAATTTTCCTCCACATGTTTTTTTGTGACATGCATGCAAAATGCCATATGTCTCATCTTCTCTCACACATCTACAACAACATTGGCCTTCCCTGACTTATCCACAATAGTTATAACAAACTCCTGCATCAACAATAACCATCTTTCCAATCTACCTATGATCAAAGGTTTATTCATGAGATATCTAATGGCTGCATGATTAGTGTGAACAAAGATTTGGTAGCTTGTTATGTAATATCTGAATTTGTTTAGTGCATAGATTACTGCCATCATTTCTTTCTCTGTCACTATATAATTGAATTCAACTCCTTGTAAATTTTTGCTGACAAAGTAAATGGCATTTTCAACGGCTCCTTATTTTGTCCTAAAACTACTCCTATGTCATAATCTGATGCATCAGTATGGATGTGGAAAGTAAGCTCCCAATTAGGCCCTTTGAGTATAGGAGCAAGAGTCAAAGCTTCCTTCAAGTCATAAAATGCCTTGTCAGAGGTTTCAATCCACTGAAATTCAGCATCTTTAGTGAGAAGAGTATACAATGGTGTTGCTACCTTGCTAAAATCCTTGATGAAATGCCTAAAATATCCTGCATGACCCAAGAAACTCCTAACATCCTTTTTTTTTGCAAGTGTGGGCAGATTTGTGATTACCTCAATCTTTGCAGGATCTACTTGAATTCCCTTGTGGGAGATGTAGTGGCAAGGAACTACGCCCTCCTGCATCATCATGAAACACTTTTCGCTATTTAAGGACAAGTTTTGGTCTTCACATCTCTATAGGACTCTCCTAAGATTTTCCAACGCTTGATTAAAATCAACACCATAAGTGGCAAATTCATCCATATAAATTTCCATGCAACCATGAGAACTGTCTAAGAATATACTAATGACTGCCCTCTGAAAAGTTACAGGTGTATTGCATAAGCCAAATGGGAGTACTGAATAGGCATAGGTCCCCCATGGGTAGGTAAATGTGGTATTCTCCTAGTCCTCTGGTGCAATTTGGATCTGGTTGTAGCCACTGAATCCATCTAGAAAAGAAAATTATTGCTTTCCTGCAAGTGTGTCCAAAACTTGATCAATGAAGGGTAAGGGAAAGTGGTCCTTCTTGGTGGCAACATTAAGTTCCCTATAATAAAAAAAAACTCTCCATTTCCCTCCTTTCTTAGGCACAATCACTAATTGAGACACCCACTAACTATCTGAAATGGGGTAGATAAATCCTACATCTAGTAATTTATGCAATTCTCCTTTCACAATTTCTCTTAGTGCAGGATTAATTCTTCTGTGTGGTTGTCTTATTCAGGTGCAATCACCTCTGATGTAAATTTTGTGTGTACAAATTTTTAGGGTCCAATCCTTTCATATCATGATAATCCCACACAAATGCATGTCGATGGATCCTTAATAGGTTTTCTAATAACAATTGTTGGTCTTCATTTAATTTACTATTAACATTCAGATATTTTCCTTCTAACACCTATACTTGTGTAGTTAACTCTATCATGGATGCTTCATTAACACATGGTACCTTTAGTTCATATGGAAGCAATGTATGGGACATACCTATTGCTACAGGGAATCTGTCTGTAGGAATAATGGCTACAGGAAGAGCAGGGAGAAGTGTCTTGACTGGAGTAGAAGAATGAGAATATGATGCTTCCTCTACTTCACAATGGTTTTGAATGATGTTAGTCAATAGTTCATCCTCATCTTGGAGCTGCATGAAAGAGCTTATTCCTAGCATCATAAGTTGCACCATAGAATTAACTTCCTCGGCCTCTTCACCAACATGTGACCGTACGAGATTATCTTCATCATGAGATGGCTGAGCAGGAGGATAAAGAACAAACTTTTTCATGCTCATTCCATCTAAAATGGTCATGTCACCTGACCTACATCCAATGTATGCATCTATAGTTGCTAACCAAGGCCTTCCAAGAATAATGGGATACCTGCCTAGTGTAGCTTTAGGAGAAAGAATCATAAAGTCTAGAACTACCACAACATCCTTCACTACACCATCAGGCTTAACAGTAGAGCTATTAGCAAGTTGCAGGATAGTAGGAGTAGATCTCATACCTACAATGTTTAGTTGCTGCAGGATGTCTTTGGTTATTACATTTATTGTTGCCCCTAAATCAATCAAAGTATTTTTTACTTGGACCTCGTTTATAACAATTGCTACCACAGGACTACCTGGGTCATTATACTTGGGGATAGTCACTTTTCCCAGCATGATGTCAGCTGGCTGCCCCACCACATGAACTATAGTTGGGTCCTTCTTTTTCCTACCTAGCTTCTTGAGGCATGCTTCCTTGATTTCTTTATCGTAGATTGGAACATCCTTTATGGCCTAAAATAGAGGTATCTGGACACATATATGCTTCAGTTGATCCAAGATATCAAAATTTGTATCCTCCTTTTCTTTCTTCTTCTTGGAAACTTCCAATCTCTGAGGAAATGGTGGTTCTTGTTCAGTCAGCTTGACTTGGACTGGTTTAGGATTTTTAGGTACACTTGGCTAAATAGGATCATTCAGAGGTTCCTCTTCCACAAGAAGTTTAGTGATAATGGGCTTGGAAAGGGGTTGGTAGAGTAGTTCCTAAATGCAAGTGGATGTCACTTACACTCACAGCATATGCAAGGAATTGATTTGAATCAACAGAGTATGCAAGCTGCTATTGTGGTTTGTTATTTTGATTGGGTGTGGGCTGAGTTCGTAGTTGAGTAGGTTTAGGTGCATTTGAGATTGGATTAGCAGGTGGAGGCATTATGGCAAGTTGTTGGGGCTGAGAAGGTGGTTGCATGTAACTGGTTGTCTGGGTAGGCCATTGTTGTCCTCTCCATTGATTTGTTTGCTGCTAATTTCCTAGAGGTGGTTTCCAATGCCTTTGAAATTGTTTCCAATTCCCCTAAGGTGGTTGTCAATTCCCTTGAAATTGCTACCAATTCCCCCGAGGTTACTGCCACTGGGGTGGAGAACTCTAATGATTGGGCCAAGCATTTGGAGGGTTACTCCAAGGTTGTGGTGGATATCCTCCATAACTGGATGGATATGGGGGTTGTCATTGGTTACCAAATGAATAGGAATTAAAATATGGCCCAACATAGGATAGTGGATTCGGTGGCATACCTTGTCTTGGATCCCAAGGCTTCCTTTGTGCAACATAGTAGACTTGGTCTTCTTCAATCTGGATTGGCTTGAACTCGGGTGGAATCTGCTTGCTTTCAAGATTAGTTACCATCTTGCATCTGCATTCTTTCTTCTTTTGTCTACAGTGGGGGCAATACTCTGTCAACATTGTCTCTACCTCCTCTTGCTTCTTCTTGGCCTGAAGTATATCTAGCTATAATGTCTTGCTTGAAGTCTGCCAACAAATGAGTAATCTCCATTCTTGATACTCCATCGGTAGTTGACTTACCCATGGAAGATTGGTAAGCTCTCCCCTTCTTTGAAGATGCCCTAGAGTAGTTCTGGCACATTTTCTTGATATCTTCCCAAGGAACTTTGGAGATATCTCCTCCTCTAATGAGGTCCAAGGCATCAGTGCAACTATCATTGATTCCTCTAAGGAAAAGTAACTTTTGTGAGTCTTCATTAAGTGTATGGCGTGGAGATTTTTGTAGGAAAAACATAAACCTTTTAATGAAATCTTCTAGGCTCTCATCCTCCTTTTGTTGCATCCTAAAAATGTCACCTCCTCTCATGTCGTTGCCCCTACAATATTCTTTGTATTTCTCAAGGAATTTTGTCTTCATGTCTTCCCAAGTTTCCACAGTATCTCTGCCTAGGATCATGAACCATCTTAATGCAACCTCTTTTAGAGTGGTAGGAAATAGCTTAATCCTATGGGAATCATTAGTATAATCATAACTCCTGCAAAGTATGTCAAACTCAAATAAAAAGGTATCAGGATCTTCTGTGACAAGTCCATAAAACTTGGGGAGTGCAGAGGCAGGAATGTTCTTGATGTTGTCAACTTCATTCAAATGGGCAATGGGGAAAGGAAAAGTTGGTTGGTTAGGTCTGTTCCTATTTGCATCACCCATGCCTGCTTGATGTAGTTCCAAAGCAAAGGGGTTCTCAAGTTGATTTTGATCTTCAAAGGAGACTTCAGAGCTAGTCAAATTAGGAAATGCATCAGCAAATGGGTGTGGATCTTTTTCTTCTTCTTCTCTTGGTAGGTTCTGATATTCAACTAGCTGGAATGGATTAGGATTGTTAGGAAGGAATCTCCCATAAGCATCCCTTCTCCTTCCTCTATGCATGTAGTATCACTCACTATCAGTCAGCTCACACAAAGAATTGGTAAAGAATAAGGGGGTCATTACTTCCTAAATGAGGATATACTAAAAACAACTTCCAAAAACATTACAGCAAGAAAAACTACCAATGACTCCAAAAGACTCCCTAGTTTGACACCATCCCCGGCAACGGCACCAAAAATGTTGGCCTCCTACAATGATTTAATAACTAAACCCTTACAACCATGATTCAGAGATTGGACATCTAACCTGAATAGCTATTTCAATCATCATGAAGGTGCATTTAACTTGTTAACCCAGGGACATGAATTTGAAATGGGTTAGCACAGTATGTGCACTAGGAACTCAAAGTAGCCATTTCATTCTACAACTAAGGAACACACAATGTTGAAAGTAAATTTCTTAGAAGGGAATTCCATAAGTACCAATCATCAATCAACAACTACATCAAACTAAAATGCATAAAAGGAATGAAAATATGAGCAACAAACAGGGCACTACTCTGTCTGCTTTGGTTGCAAGAACAGTCACGGAATGGAATTCTAGTGGCTGCAGGAACAGACAGTGCTAGATTTCTAACTAATTACTAAATAGTAAGTAATACTAAACTAATATTGAACTAAGAAGACAGATTACTCACCAAGTGGTCCCCCTTGGATAAGTATTCTCTAAAACTAATGAGAACTCAAATGCTCGGACTTAGAACTTTATTTTATTCAATGTAAATCATGAGTACAAAAGAGTAATGTATCTGTATTACTGAAAACTTGAGAGTGCAAGTACAATATCAAATCTTGCAACCTCCTTAGGAAGGAGTGTCAGATCTTTATTTATACTATCAGCTAAACAAGGCAGTCAACTCCATGACTGGGAAGATGCCATTTAGGAAAAATAGAGAAAATGGAGTGATGGTAGTTATGCATGCATGGAATCTGGTTAGACATGCAGGTCCAAATGCAGATTTAGCACAACAGTAATGCTCGTGCATGCTCAATCATTAAAGTCCATTACAAGGCGGTTGCATGAGGAATCTTCGGTCGTCAACCTCCTTTGACCTTGAGCGATTCCTTTGTTGGGCATTATGGTGAATACCCAGCTAGTGGTGTCTTCCTCAACTTAGCATCTTTAAACTAAATATGCATGGAAATGTTAGTACACACAATAACTGCACATCTATAACCACCTTAAGGAACATTCATTTACCACATGCAAAATCAATATAGATAATCCACATAATATGTCAATGTCATTAAAACTTTCAGAGATAGGATTTAAGCCCAATTTCTATGGTTTGAGGGAAAATTATGAAAATATCAACATTTAACATCAAAGTCCATGACAAATGCCAGCAAATAAACCATAGATTCTACCCAAAATTGGACCAAAAACTAGGCTCATCAATCATTTCATCTATTATTAATGGATTAAGAAAATGGTCCATTAAGAAGATTGAAAGACATATCCAGCAGAGTAAGATTTCCATGAAGAAAAAGTTGTAGCTCGAAACATGATTGGTCAACAAGGATATAATGCCATTGTTATGAACATCTAAAACCGGTAGTGAAGATGAATTTGTTATTACTTGAATCCAAGACTGACAAAGGACTAACTGGATCAGCATAATCATCACATGAATGTACATAAGCATCACACAACATTTGCATAATCAAATCCATCTCACATAGCATACAACATCATTCATAAAGTATATAGAATCATCAATCATGCATTATCATATCATCATTGCATACATCACATAATCTTTGCATGCACCACATAATCATTACATAAGCATCATATAAACATCATAAACACATAGAACTATGCACCATCATACGATCATTCCATCCATCCATTCACTCATCCATTAACATTATCATACATTCATCCATTCATTGCATCATCTGTTTGCATTAGAAAAATGCAAAAACATAAAATACATCACATTTCATTGGCATAATAAGATCCATCACATGTATCATATAGGCATCATTCATAAAGCATCAAAGAATCATAACGCATGTTTCATCATTTGCATCCATAGCATATCATACCATCATCATATATAACATCACATAGCATAACATAGAAATTAAATGCATCCATCATAGGAATCCATCATAAATCATATAAACACATAGATCAATAATCATCGCCGCATATCATATAACCTCAAAATCATAATTTCAAAGTATACAAGGATATCCAAAGGTATAAAGACATACATCAATATCAAAAATGGCAGTATATCATAGTGTCTACACTAAATCAAGAAGTATACATCATGTTCCAAAATACAACAAATATATCATCACATCGGAGCTATGTCGTGCTCCCCCCAGATGGTGCTGGCATCACTGTACTAGTACCTGTTGAACCAGATGGACCTGCACCAGGATCTCTCGGATCTCTTGAAAGTGGTTGTGTAACACCTCTACTAGTGGTTCAATACTAGGACCTACCAAACCAAGACTGTACATAGCTCTCTCGATGCTCTGGCGGAACGACCTCATGATATCTCAGTCTATAGAACTCGGCCCCCTGGGGGGTACGACGTACCTCTCTGAAATAGTTTGTTGTACCACTAACCTCTACAACTCGCTATAGTCTCTCGACAATGCCCTTTGAAAATCAACCCATAGTCTCAAGTTGTCCCTCTCGACAGTAAGTGTAGCAATCTACCCCTGCATTTGTGCATGTGCTTGTGCCTGGGCCTAGGCCTGTGACTATGTCTATATCTACCCCTGCATTTGTGCTAACAAATCTTGCACCTGTGCAAGCTTACCATGTAGTGTCTGTACCTACACCTATAAAGCAACTATCTATGTTTGTTGTTGTTGAGAGGGTAACCTAATCTCTACATGCTATTGGG
Source organism: Sequoia sempervirens (assembly GCA_007258455.2). Lineage (NCBI taxonomy): Eukaryota > Viridiplantae > Streptophyta > Pinopsida > Cupressales > Cupressaceae > Sequoia > Sequoia sempervirens. Next base: position 229,563,720 of record VDFB02000003.1, on the reverse strand, counting down.
CTACAACTACTAATGATCACCTCTTTCGAGGCACTCTGAAGTCTCGAACATTAAGAGCTAGACCTCCACCACCCCCATCACCTCTGTCACCATCACCTCCATCATCATCTCCACCTACTCCATCTCCATCTTCGTCCCCATCATCATTACTCTCTGCCTCCTCCTCCTCCTCATCTCCCCTATCTCTCCTCCACCTACACCCATGTACCACTACCCTCTCTGCATCATCTAATAATGACACTGGCTCATCTGGGTTGGTGACTCATGGGAATGGATGTAAGAAAAGGTATTGAGCATGCTCCTTTGATATCGGAGCCTCAACAATCTCTGGATGATCCTCCCAAATGATGGCATGTAGACCTTGGAACTCTACAACTGCAACATCATAGGACAAAGTGGGTCCCCACTCGATCGGATCCATCTGTCGCTGAGAATTATGAGCCACTCCCTGGGGCATTCCCTTCACCCAACCATACTGTCTCAACACCCTCCACAACAAAAATCTCTTAATGATGAATCGGGTCTGCCCAATCAAGTACATAGACTGACATAGAAATGGCATCTCGGTATTGTCCTCCAGCCACTACTCACAATCAAGATAGGGCCACCATGTCATTGACTCTAAATCATCAAGTACTCTCCTCCAGTACTCTATTTTTCCCAACCTAGGCTAAGCAACTGGACCTGCATAAGATGAACATATGATCTCATGGCGGGTCATTGTCTGTCTGCAACTGGATGGGTGACCACTATATGCTCCCATGCCCATATCTGAAGCAACGTGACACCTGCTGACAGAATTCCCCCTCAGAGGTAGACAACCTGATGTAGATTACGATACAAATGAGTGAGAATGCAGCATCCCCAGGCATATTTGGTACCCTAAGCAATCATGCTCTCAAGAATCCTACCCCATCCAACTGAGAGTCCCTTTGACCTATGGTCAAAACAAAGGAACCCTCCAATGAATTTGGAAAGAATAGACGGCAATGTGGCATAAGCATCAACCATCTCTCTCCAGGGAATCTCGTAACCACATATCCGATCATCCTCAAATACTCTGTGAAGTGCATCAGTCCCACCCTGCTCAATAGAATCATGTAAGACCAACTCTCCAACAACAAGTATTCACAAAATCTGATAGACATCCTTTGGTGTCACTGTCATCTCGTCGGTGGGTAAGTGAAAGGTGTTATGCTCACTATGCCACCTTTCTACTAAAGTTGTCAATAGACCCCTACTAATCCTAATCTGGGGCATATCTATTAGCGAGGACAATCCGCATTGTGCAATAATAGCTACCTCATCTCGCACCAGCTGGGGTATCAAATCCCATGTCCTTGGGAAGCACTCTCGAATCTACAGATTCGTCAAAGGCTCCTATCATCACAAAATATCGCAAATCAGTAATCTTGTCAATCAATCAAAATCAATCAGCCTATCAATCTAATCATCTCTGGTGAGACTTTGATCAAATCTCATGAGCATCAATCTATCATTCAACCTCACCTATCATGAGGTTTATTAATCAATCTATCATTCAACCTCACCTATCATGAGGTTTATCAGCCAATCTATCATTCAACCTCGCCTATCATGAGGTTTATCAATCAATCAATGCACCTCACCTATCATGAGATCAATCAATCAATCAAACTATCATTGATCCTCGCATATCATGAGGTCAATTATCAGTATCACTCATTGAATCTAACCTATCATGAGATCAATCATCATCTAATCTATCAACATCATCAATCATCATCAAATCAAAGGTTAGTACGATCAAAAATCATCAAAAAACAAGGAGTTCGATCAAAAATTCATCAATATGGTCTAAATCTCATCAATGCACTAAAACAGTCTGTCTATGCGCTAAAAATATCAATGCACTAGAAAATTTCATGTATGTGCTAAAATAGGGTTTCAATGCACCAAACAAATGAATGTGCCATCAAATTTGATCAATGTGCTAAAACCCTCTATCAAAGTGCTAAATCATCCTATGCGCTACACCATCTCATCAATGTGCTAATTCAATTCACCTAAGCACTAAATGCACCTATGTGCCACATCATTCATTCTATCCACTATTTCAAGCAATCTATGCGCTAAATGGACCGATGCGCTAATCTCTTTATCCTATGCGCTAAAATCCTAATCATATGCGCTAGAACAGTTAATCTATGTGCTATATTAGGTTTTCTATGTGCTAGAAAAATTAAAATCAAATTTAAACATGGAGAAAGAGCGGGAAAACGAGTTGCACAATCTACGAGGAGGTTTTTCAGGTACATACCCAAGGTCCATACATTGTCGGGCAGTTGTGATGTCTGATGCACGCAAATCGATGTGTATGGTAGGGAATCACCATTTTGCTCCAAGGTTGCTAAATCACTCAATCACTCTCAATTTCAAAATCAAAATGCACAAATGAAGTTTTAAATCACCTTTTTAATCTTTTAAAGGTTAATTAAATGGGCTTTTTATGGGATTGATTTATTTTATTTTCCAAAGGGGCTTAATTGATCATTTCATCACCTAGGGACTTATACATCATTTTTCAGGAGATAAATCATTCTTGAATCGTAAAATTTTGAAATCATCGAAAAATCATCAAAATTTTAAAAATTTCAAAAAATCCTAAAAATTCAAAAATTCACTGATTTATCTCCCGAAGGGGCATATATTCGTCATCACCTGAAAATCAGTGTCTAGAGCATCAAAAAAAAAAATTTAGACATCAATAGAAAATTATTCTTTGAAGCAACATGTAAACACATTACTTCAAAGAGGGGAAAAATTATACACCTAAAATCGGTCAAGACAATTAATTAATTAAATACTAGTTATTTAATTAATGACCCCTTTTATTTCATCTACTTATAAATAAATTCTCAATTTATTTATATAGTTCACACTTTTCTAAATTCTTCATCTTAAACCACATTCTTCTAAATTTAATTAAACAAACAAATGTCAATAGTTTGTTTAATTAAATATCTTCTCACTAAGTTTGAATAATTCCAAATTCAAATTTAGTCACATGTCTACAACACTTTTTGGCCACATCATCAAGTGTCACATGTATTTAAATATGACTAATATTTAAATTGCATTATTCTCAACCAATTCCCAAAAAAACTTTGGACACTTGGCAATCTCACACATTTTATTCTCTCATACATTTGGCATGTTGCCCTTGGTCAAGGGAACATCCTCCATGATTCTTCCATCTCCTCTGTTCATCTCTCATGCTGAAATCTCGACCGTTGGTTGTTGCCACATCACAAGATGCTTTGGAAATCCTATAAATACAAGTCCATTCTACAACATTTTACATCACATCTTTGAGTAAACTTATTATGTTGGAATAACCTTGGAGCATTTGGAGCATTTAGAGTTTGAGAATTTAGCATTTATCATTTAAGCATTATAGTATCATGTTAGATTAGAATCATGTCTTAGTTTATAGTTACATTTTAGTTATCATCTTAGCTTGTATACAACATTTGCATCATATAATCTAGCATCATTATCAATTGTCAATATCACCATTACCATTTGCATCATGTAGTATCATGTAGGAACTTGGATTTCTTGCATTATACAACATCTCGTTTCTTAGGTTGTCATCCAAACCAATCATAGTGAATATGCAAATCTGAGAGCACTAATGATTTAAAGGATCCTTGAGAATAGAGAACAATGGAATGATTTTAGAGATTTGTTTTGTTTTAATTTGATTAGTTTATGAGTTCAAATATTTAATGTAATACATCTCATTGCTTGTGTGACTTTGTTATTCTCTTACACATTTTACCTCACACATAAATTTCTCAAACTCTGGGATATTGGTTGGGTCTTTCTGGATACTCTTGCTAAGCTCTTTGATCAATGGACTTGCCTTTCTTGCTCTCTTGTTCTTCAGTGGCTGTGGGACCTTATGGCCCTGCATATTGTTTGGGGATTATGGAAAGAAAGAAATAATAGGATCTTTCATGAGTCTAAACTTAAGGTTGATAGTCTTTTTATCAAGATCCGATGGACAATTCTGGAGAAATTTTCTCTTATTCGTTCTGATTCTGCTAGGCGTGTCCCTTCTGCTTGCCTTGCTAGCTATGAGCTCTTAGTGACTTCTAACTTGAAGATTATTTCAATACCTATTTTGAATTCTAAGTCAAGCTCTGTTGCCAAATTAAACACTAAATGGCAACCTCCTCCCTTTGGTTGGGTTAAAGTTAACTTTGATGGGGGTAGCAAAGGGGAATCCTAGGCCTACAAGATGTGGGGGGTGTTAAGAAATGATGTTGGTAGACTCCTTGGTGTGGTGGCACTCCCATTGGGAACTCAAAACAATCATTGTGCGAAGGCGGAGGCTGCGTTCATAAGTGTTAGATTTGCAATCAGTAAGGGCTACTCCAAATTATGGGTGGAAGGCGACTCTTTGAACATAATAAATTATCTACATGGCATTCATCCTCCGAGTTGGAATGTTGATCAACTCATTAAGGATACGATAATCATGTTACATTCTTGGGAGGAGATCTATGTCTCTTACGTTTACCAAGAAGGAAACTCATTGGTAGATTTTTTTTGCCAACGAGGTTGTCAGATTAAATGATTTCCATTCATGGGAGGAGGGATCAATGCTTCCTGAGAAAGCTAGGAGTTTATTAAGGAATGATGGTGTGGGTTGAGTTGATGCGGAATTCATGGTCTAGTACCTTCCTCCATTTCGCACACTTTGTGGGTGTTTTTTTGCACTCTAGCTTTTAGCTAAGTGTTATTCGCAAGGCTTTGGTATTTCTGGTGTTGCTAGCAATGGGAAGTGATAGGAGCAGAATTGAGCTGCATTCTTGTTTGGACATTCAGAGAAAGGGGAAGCTCTAGAATATTCTGCGCCATGGAAATTTTACTCCATTTTTGGAGAAGCTGCATGGGCATGACCCCAATGCCTCAACGTAATTTGTATCTTTCTAGCATAATTGCAAGCTCAAGGTTAATGGTCTAGAAGTGGAGGTAAATGAGGATTTAATTGCTTATGTTACTAGGATGTCGATGGTTGGTTGTAAGTTCTACAAGGATAAAAAGAGTAATGAGGAGGCAATGGACTAGTTTTTTAAAGATGATGAGCGAAAGAAATTAGTTAAATCAGAGACCTGGGGCTATGAGAGAAAATCCCTCAAGAAAATTCGGGTGAGCGTTGTTGAGGTGATTATGCGTTATATGACTCTGGAGGGGAGGTTTACGGGTATTCTTGGTTACCATTTTACTCTCCTCAACCATTCTATACATGGTTTTTTTATTTCATTTCATTTCTTTCTATTATCATCTTTGGAGGTCTTTATGTATGCTCATATGAAGAATAGGAGGGCCCCCATCCTCCATGAAGGGCTTATTTTATTGATTATGGACCATGTTAAGTCTCTTATCTCTACCCTTACCATCAAGGGCAAGTAGAAGACTCTAAGTGATGTGTCATCGGGCTTGCAATCCTCTTTGGATGATGAGGAGGAATGGAATGAAGAGGAGGAGGATTTGTCTCCAACAGTTGTAGCTACTTCGAAGAAGAAGAGGAAGGTGGGTGGTTCCAAGAGTAACAAGGCAGCTAAGCAACTTTCCCTTTCTGAGAGTGAGGACACAGAAGTGGGCTCGGATGATTCCACTCCCAAAATTGTGGAGGTGGTTGTTGGTAATGATGTTGGTGGTGGCCTTGAGGTGGGGACACAGGATATTGCTACGGGTTTGGTGGACAAGCCATGAAGATTGTCGAAGCGTATTGCTAACCAGAAGAATAAGGCCTTGAATGTGTTGGTGTTCCAAATCGAACCAGACCAATTGAACCCTAAAGACTTAGCCAATCTCTTATGCTCAGGCTCAAAGGTCAATTTGGCCAACTGACAAGATTCAGTCAAAGACTGAGATCTTCTACACTTCTAGCTCTGCAGGACCAAAGTGGGTCAACCTACACAATGTCTAAAACTTAACTCAACCATACACAGTAACATTGCTTTTTATAGCAGATAATTCCCAATGAAAATACACCAAGGAAAGCATTGACAACCTCAAATTTGGCTACATTCTCAGTAACTCAACACTCACTCAATAATTGGGAAGCAGGACACTAAACCTCAACTAAACAACAAGGATTAAAAATGATTTTGAATTTGTAAAATGTTTTTGAGATGCATTAAGCTGTAAGATAAATCAGTGCCTAATTATGGGCCGTGGAGTCAAACATATAAAATTAATTCATCAGCAAATTAAACTCAACCAGTGGATTTAAATTGTCAATGCCTTGCATCAACTATTAGTGTCTTACACCAACAATCCCACTCCTGTTATCAATCAAATTTTTCTTACCAAATCCAATCTGTACACTTCAATCACAATCATTTGTTCAAAGTATTTAACCATTTCATTTAAACAGACCCATAAATAGATTAAAAAAAATCTCATGAAATTTGAGATGAAAAACTCAAAGATACTTAGTATTATTGAATTTAAATGACTGAAAATATATAGATCTGGAGACAATTTGAAGATATTCATGAATGTGCAAACACTTTAAAGACATTCATGAGTTCCCTGCACAAACTAGCTGATATTTGCTCATAAAATCAGCAATTGAAGCTTACAAACTCAGATTATAACTCAGAATTAAACATTTCTCTATCTACCCAGCCCCATACAAAACCTCAGAATCCTTTAAAAATGATAAAAGAAGAGAAGAAATAGAAGAATGGAATGTTCCAGAAGAATGATTTGCATATGCCATCTGGAAAATTCTCTCCCGTTGATCAACAAATTTGTAAAGCCTCTCTCATCTTTCTTCTTTGTAACCAATTCTTCCTCCAATTTTCCTTTGCTTCAAGTTGCCAAGCAACAGAAAAAATGCCCATGTGATGAAATTTACCATTTCACCCTGTTGTGTAGAAATACCTGTTTGTCAGTGAAGGTTCTTCATTTATGTTCTTTTATTAATCCTGGAGTTGCATTTTATTTTATTCACTTTCAATGAATAAAATATTCTCCATAGTGAACATTTAATTTTCCCTTCTTAGATTATTTCCCATCTGCACTTTATGTTTTAAATCTTTTATTTAAAGCATTCTTCACTTTCACTCGCCATTGAAATATTTAAATTCCCCATAGCATTCACCTGGGAAAATAAAATCTTTACTCGTAGCACCTTTACATTTACATTTATTTCACCTAGAACTTTAAATATTTCATCTGAAATATTCCCCATTTCTCATTCATGTGCACTTTATCCAGTGAATGCTTTTTATTTCACCTTAAGCTTTCAACAACCTCATGCTTTCATTCTTATTATCATTTCTCATTTAAAAGAAAAACTTTTAAATAATAAAAGTTTTAATTCCCATGCTCCACAATATTTGAGAATGTTTAAGAAGGCATTTTAATTGTATTTGGGTAAAATATTTTACCCATACTTTACTTACTTACCCATCAAAATATTTGCTCTTGCATATTCATGTAGCAAAACCCCAAATAGTGAATATTTATTTACCCCATAAATACTCACCTGGGCTAATAAAATATTCACCCATTCTTTTATCTGCACATTCATTTGAAGTGAGAACCCCTTGAAAAATTACCGGGCACATGAAAATTTCACCTGTGCACATTCTTTTTTAAATTTCTTAATAAAGTCCACTATAGAATATGAAAATCCCACCTTTTCATTGGGCAGACTCAAATTCCTCTTCCCCTTTTAAAACACTATTATCGAGCAATGGGAAACTTTGCTCTTGCATTCAAAATGCCCTAGGCCCACACGAGCCACATGGCTCATCTTCGTTGATCCTGCTAGGGTTAAAGGACGAGCAATTTCAACCCGCAAGACAGCGAGGGAAGGCCAGGATTTCACTGCATCCTTTTGTTCATTCGTTGATTCTCGTGTCATTTCCCTATGTCTCAAGTTTTTCCCTAAATCTCCTTTGCGTTTCGGCTGCTTGAGCTCGTTGATGGTGGCATTTTCTATGTAACGCTCCTGGCACAAACCCTGTGCTATGGCCATTTCCTCAACAACTATCTCGTTTAACATTACCACCGCTTGTTTCTTCTACCTCTGTTTTTGTTTGAAAGTTTCTAAAAGCTTTAATGCATCTGGTGCGCAACAAGTATGGAGCTCCATACAACCACATTTAATTGGAGAAAAAAAAATTTAATCAATTCCTACACCTTATCAAATGTTGAATCAGCCTCCTTTTATTTAGCAAGAGGGTTTCCCCCTACAAAATTCCTTGAGGTGAAGTCCCTAGAGGTATTCTATCAAGCAGATTCCATTTCTTGAATATTCTCGTTGATGGGTTTTGATGGCCCAAAACTTCTTTCACTGCACTTTGTTGGATGTCCATTTCTATTCTAAAGGAGTTGCCCCTGCATTCAATGTTCAAAATTTTCAACAAATCCATTTTGAGCATATCCTGTAGCCATGGTACTCCCAGCTGAGTTTCCTAGTGTGATGACAACTTCCTTCTATAACAGAGCATTCACTTTCTTTAGTGTCATCGCCCCTATCTCCTTCAAACCGCACTTGTTTGAAAGTTTCAAAAGCTTTCAATAAATCTATTTAATATGCACAACCATTATGACTCTCCATATGATCACATTTAGAGGAGGGGTAGACGATACTTATGTGTTGGGGCCTCCATTCAAACTGCATTGCATTTATTCCTTTTAGCAAGAAATGATGCTATTTATTTGCACTAGTTAACGGGTCTCTTCATGGTGCGTGCTTTTGTTTTAAAGTTTCTAAGGCATTTCAATATGGCACCATTTTGTGCATTGGCTGCAACCATCATGGTGTGGCCTCCTCCTTTCATTGTTCATTAGTTTCAAAAGACTTCATTTCAACATGGTGCGGGAAAGACAAGAGGAAACCAATTAACATGTGACTTTGATAGCTAAAAGATGCATTTGCTGAAGTTCCTTTCATAACACTTGGTCTGTTGTCTTCTCTTTTCATTGCTGGCACTGGGAGGTTATGAAGGGTCTTCAACAAATCCATTCTTCATATATTAGTGCCTCCCCTATTTCACTCTTCAAATACACTTGTTTGAAAGCTTCGAACTCTTTCAGTAAATCTGTTTTGTGTGAGTTGTAATGATGGTGGCCCACTCATTCTTCAATTTGTAGTAAAAGTCTCCCACATCAAGCATGAGATATGCTTTATCTTATGCATCTCCCTCTTACCTAATCATGGACACGGTTATTCCTTGTATGGAAGCTTACCAATATACATTTGCTTGAAATTTTGAAAAGTATTCTTAACAAGTCCATTTGGTGTGTTACGCAGCAACCATTCCATGCAACAATGTTTAGATGAGATGCATCTGAAATTTCATGTGCCTTGTCCTTTGTGGCATTTGAAATATTCTCATCCACCTCAAATCAATCTCCATTTATTATGCATTTGGTGCACCAAAGTCTTCAGAATCCTACTTGAAAGTCTCTCATACTTTTCAACAAATACATTTTACTATTGGGTGCATTTGTTAAAAGGTTTCTACAACCCTTTGATAATCCATATGGCGCCCCTGTTTAGCAGGCCACTTCCTCATCTTATTGTATGGTGCACTGCTTTGATGGATGTCCACAACCTGTTAAATGGATGTCCTTTTCATCAATCTAATTTGCATACACTTTTCTATGGCTCCATTTATCTGTCCCTTCTCTCGGCTAAACTCTTTTACCATTGTATTTCATTGTATTTGAGTGTCATTTTCTTAAAGAGTTTTGAGACTTTCAATATACCCATCTTGTGTATTGGCTACAGAACAAACCACCATCCCTTTTGACTACATAGCATGGTAATATTTGATGAAAATTCTATCTTGAAAATAACCAGTATGAGGGGAACCAAAGCCAATAGAAGGAGAGAACATATCTATTCTTTCAATGCCATATAACTATTCCAATAATCAAGCAAGATCTAATAGCGTTGTGGCTTCAACTCCTTGGTGACTCAAGTGAAACACCATCTTCTAAAAATAGCTGAAAGAAGCTTATAATGATGAGAAGTGACAACCCATTAATGAAACAATGCTATGGAATTCATGTCTTTCATAATCAAAGTGTCCTTCAGCGAGAGCATGTCGAGTCCCATGTGGGCCCGGCTAAAAAAGTTACGTTGTCAAACAAATTTTATGCTCAATTGATTGGCACTACATTTTGAATGCATTTGGAATGGAAACATGAAGATTTGAAATGGGTTTTCATCAAAACTTGATTTCTGACCTTTTTGTAGAATGGAGAAAACTAGCCAGGTGGGCTCTGGAATTGCCTTTGAAAACTGATCAAACGAACCCCTAGAGTTATGAAAAATTGCAGGCATGTAGACATCAGACCCAAGAATTGAGTGCAACAAATTGCTTGGAGAAACATATCACAAGGTGAAAATTATTCGCTTTCAAAGTTGCTTACTTGAACTTTCTGCAACAAACAATTGTTCTGAACCAATTAAAACTGATGAAATCACCTCATTGCAAAAATACCAAATCAACTCTTGACGAGCTACCACTAGACACAATAGCTCATTTTGGTACAGTGAATATGTGTACAAAAGGAATTATCTTGAATCATCACCCATCAAAATATATTGACGGTCAAATTTGACCTCTCATAAAGGTTGTCAGGAATGCAGATGCAAAACTAACTATATTGCCTTTGGTTTTGATCTACTAAAAATAGAAAATCAAGTCATGATGCTTTGAAAACTACCATGGGAGTTCATCTTGGTATGGAGAATGCAGAACAACATTCGTTTTGACATAACAGTTATTTGGTTGCAAAATGCAAGCTCAAACGAGAGGCTACTTTGCATAAATGAAGCATAAAAGTGACAAAACCCTCCAGCTCCGCTTTTCAAAACCCTAAAAAAACTCATCGTGGGAAGCTGAAAATTGACATGCCTACTCATATAGGACACATGAGTGAGATTGCAAATGGGTTTTTCTTGACAATCAACTGGCTTCAAATTGTGACCCTCCAAAGTGGGTCACTTAGGCAGATTCTTCAAGTGCACTTCTGAAAGTGCAGAGGCAAAATTTTGAAATGGGCACTTCAAATTTAGGAAATTTGAGAGTGCCAACAGGATGGCCCAACTAAGGATCCCATTGTGTCTGGTGATGGCAAGAATTCTGGTGATAAGACGGTAGCCATTCAGGATTCCCCAATGCAGGATATGCCCAAGATGGAGTAAGACGAGGTATTAAAGGGTCTGGATGAGGAGGATGCGGAGAAGAAAAAAGATAAACAAGAGCCTCTAAAGGTAAATCCTCTTTCCAAGGATTTTTCTTACCTTGATGATGACACTACCTCCATGTATGATTTGCTAGATATGGCCAAGGTTGGGGCCACTGGTACTCTTAAATTAGATAAGTGGACTCTACATAAGTTCAATAAGATTAATATTAAAATTAGATGTCTGAAGGAAAATCTGAAGAATTTTCTGAAGGGTTTGGTTCCAAACATTCTTATTGACAAAATGGTGGACCTTGAAGGTTCCTATCATGATTTCAAATCTCTGTGTGAGGAAAGGTTGGTTGCTCTGGAAGCCAAGGTTCTGGGTACGAATGCTGATATCAAAAAACTAATGCAGGTGTGTCATATCTCTATGAAGAACAACGCGGACTCCTTGGAAGTTCTTTTTAGAAAGATTAGTGAGCTTAGGGAGGATCAGGTTTACTTCTCTGAGCTTATGGAGAAAGAGCACGCAACTAAGGGCAAAGGTAAAAAAAAGTTGCTAAGGATGATGACAAAAGACCTATTGTTAGAGGGTCGACTAATTGGAAGAGATTCTTTGATGTTGAGAAGAAGGAGCTGTTGGATATGGTCAAAACACATAGGAACCAACAGATTGAGGTGGCTAAAACCCTGAGTAGCTTGGACTAGTGCCTGGTCTTCTTCTTTGTTGCTTTTTATTTCCTACTGGGTGTAGGTTTCTTTTCGGTTGTTTTGTTGTTTTATGGATATTGGGTGTTGTTGGTAGTTAATTGCTATATTTTTGTCTAGCACTCATTTTGTATTGTTTTTTGGTTGTTGGGTTGCTGCTGGTGGCCTTTTGAAAATCCTTTCTAGCAACATTTTGTGTCTTTTGTTGTAAAGGGTTTTGGGTCCCTTCAAAACCTGCTTTTCCCATATAATCAAAATAATTAATGTCTCCACTTCTTCAAATCTTGAATTATGGAATAAAATTCTTGATCATAAATTGAATATCTTCTTTTGGCATCATTGAACTTCTCCCTGAAATAAGCTATAGGTCTTCCGTCTTGACTCAACACTACTCCAATTGCATTTCCACTTGCATCACAGTCTACTTGAAATACTTTGTCAAAATATAGTAATGCTAATACTAGTTGCTTTGTCACCTTTCGCTTCAACAATTCAAAACTCTTTTGTGCTCTACATGTCCACTTGAAATCCTTCTTGTCTCCTCGCATTGTCATGTCATAGGGCTGCAAACACTATTGAAACTTTTGATAAACTTCCGGTAGAAACTTGCTAGTCCATGGAATTATCTTACCTCTCCAATATTTATCAGTGTAGGCCAATCTAAAATTGCTTTAACCTTCTCTAGATCCATCTTCAATCCTTCAACAGAAATAAAAAATCCCAAATACACTAACTTTGTCTTCATGAAACTACATTTCTTTACATTAATCAACAACTTCTCTTCTCTTAACTTTGCAATACTTTTTGGATGTGTCATAAATGTTCCTCTCTAGTCTTATTGAAAACTAGAATATCATCCAAGTAAACAATAACAAAATTACCCAAGAACTTCTTCAATACCTCATTCATCAATCTCATGAAAGTGCTTGGTGCATTGGTCAATCCAAAAGGCATCACTAACCACTCATACAATCCTTCATTTTTCTTAAATGTAGTCTTCCATTCATCTCCTTCTCAGATCCTGATCTGATGATATCCACTCTTTAATTCAATCTTTGTAAAATATTTTGCTCTACTCAAATAGTCCATGATGTCATCCATCCTTGGAAATGGAAATCTATACTTGACAGTGATCTTATTGATTTCTCTTGAATCTGTACACATTCTCCACTCTCCATCCTTCTTAGGTGCAAGTACAATAGGTACTGCACATGGGCTCAAACATTCTTTGATCAATCCTTTCCTTAATAACTCTTGTATCTACCAATTCAACTCTGCATTCTTTGTTAGTGTCATTCTATGTGTTGCTTTATTTGGAAAACTCACTTCGAATATTAGATCTATCTAGTGACTGATACTCTGGATCTTTGGTAAACCGTCTGGTACATTGTTTGAACTTTTAAATGATGTCCTTATACTAGGTCAGCATCTCTAAAACTTCTTCACTTTCTCTGGTGTGATTCTCTATCTCTGAACCATCTCTTTTCTTTGGAATTAATGCAAAACACATGTTCTCATGTCTCAATCCATCAATAATTTTCCTTCCATCCACCAAACATAGTCTGGTAGTGCCACAAAATTCGGTCTTATCCTCTTCCTCCAAAGGTATCAACTTGATTCTTCTTCCATTTTAGATCACAATATAAGTATTCCTTCTTCCATCATGAATATCTTTCTTATTAGATTTTTCATGGTCTTCCTAATAATAAATGGCATGCATACATAGGCATATTATCACACAATACTTCATACCTGTATGGTCCAATATGAAATTTCACCAAGCATTGTTCATTCACCAATATCTTATGATCATCTCAAATCCATGCTATCCTATAGGGGTTTGGGTATTTCAATCTCTTCAAATTCATTTTCGTTACCATCTCCTTTGAAACTAGATTATCAGTACTTCCACTATCAATGATAACTTTACATACCTTTCCTCTACACTTACATCTAGTTCTAAATAGACTTTTCATCTGTGGTGGTTCCTCAATTATTTCTTCATGCATCAAATCTCTTCTCATTACCAATGATTCCACTTTCTCTAGTTTCCCACATGAATTAGGGGATCCAACATGTTCTTCCTCCACATAAGTTGTTATTCTAGTATGCTCAGGTTTCCTTTCGGCATTTTCTTGATGACACTCAAATGCTCTATTCCCTTCACCTCCACACTTGAAACAAGTTCCTCTTAATGTTCTTCTCTCAAATCTTCCTTCATTCCTCTGGTATCCCTTGTTACGGTAAGAATTATGACCTCCTATGTTGCTTGGGTAGATATTTCGATCTTCTCTTCCTTGGTGGTATGAATTAGCATCCTTTTCTTCACTTTGATAGGGTCTTGCATCCTTGTTCTACTCTATATAGGGACTTCTTTCACTATACTAGGTTCCATTCTTCTGAAATCTTCCTCTTGCACTTCTTTCTCTTTATTCAAATTTATTGTTTAGCTTCTCTTCAAATTTTAATGCAAATCGGTATTTCAACAGATATCATCTTCACCAAGCTCAACTCTTCTTGAATGTTTGTTCTCAGTCCATTGATATATCTAGAAACCTTCTCTTTACTAGCTTCACCATGACCAGTTTTGATTATCATTTTGTAGAATTCTTCAGTATACTCCTTCACAGATCTTTCTTTTTTTCTTAGGTTATGCACTCTTTCCAACAATTCAAGTTCATAATCTATCAATATGAATTGATTCTTCAACTTCGTCACCATTCTATCCCATTTGATTATTTTTTCTTTGTCTCTTCTATTTTGATCCAATTGAACTTCTTTCCACCATAATGCAGCATGACCTTTCAACTTTTTTTTTGCAAACCTAACTCTTTTGGGATCTTCAATTTCTTCATATTCAAATTATTCTTCCATCTCATTTATCCAATCAATCAATTCTTCAGGGTTCAAATTTCTCGCATAATTTTGAATTTCAACTCTAGGTCACTTGCCAATTTTTGAAATCGCCTTCAACATCTTCACTTGGTCTAATTCTTCTTCCTCTTCATCTAGGGTTTATGCAATCTAATTCGCATGTTCTGCTTCATCATCACTTTCATCATTCTACCTAGGGTTTAGGCATCACCTTTGATCTTGCGCATCATCTCCAACATTTCATCCATTCTTACAGCAACATTCACCATAGTAGGTACTCTCCTTGGCAGCATGTCTCCCCTCGAACCCAATGCAATTGCCTTAATTCAACAATCTAGCTACAAGGGTTTCAACTACCTCAAAATTGACACTTGGTTGAAAACAAATGCAGTCTACCTCAGGTCGGCAATCTGTTCACCTCAAGGAATTCCTTTAAGAATTGAAACTCACACTAATACCACTTGGTGTAGTCGTGGTAGGAGGGCTCCATAAGGAACATTTGGACCATGCAACAATGAGTTAACATAGAAAAAATAACACAAAAAATGGATATGTGAACATGAACCTTCATAAATATGGAATGCTTACATGCAAGATTGGCGACAAGGGTGAATATTTGGGGCTCATAGGCCTTGCCTTAATGGCTTACAACATACTACTAGCCAACAAGCCTTATTACATACCCTTGAAGGGTTACTATGAAAAATGTATTGATCTCCATCTAAATCTACTGAATGATGATTCCTAAATGATTATAATGCTTATAAATATGCTCCCCAAGCTCCAAAATAGATCTATGTTTTCCAAAGGGTTAACAACCCGATGAATGCTTTGATATGAATGTCAGCCTCAAATGCTCCGACCGAGAAATAGTGAACTTTCGATCGACAAATGCAAATGATTTGATCGATGTGTAGGTGTAATAGTCAACTCCGCAAGCTAAGAAACAAAGGTACAACAAAGTCTGAAAATGAACTAGTAAAATTGCTATTGAATGCAATGCAAGAAAAGAACTATTTTTGGTTGATACATGATTTCTTTACTACCGGGGATGCTCCTGCATCATTCACCTAGAAAATATCAAACTTTGCTAGCCTAAGAATCATGAATGCCCTGGGTATGGATCGTAGTGAGACTTTTGTGGGGCTTGCTAGTCTGTGATTGGCATACCCTCCTTTTGCATTTGTGCATTTGTATTTTGTGTTTACAATGTGTTTATGTGTTGTGTTTTTGTCATACATGTTTTTTGTTGTTATGTTGCATTACATACATGTTTTTTCCCTTGTCTTTTTGTTGTCTTGCTATAGGATCTTGAATCATTGGGGCTTGTGCACTCCTAGATTCATTTTCATCCTATATCTTCAAAATTTGGATATAATTAAACCCCTCTTAACATATTTTCTACTTTAGTGTGAGTCTAAGCATAAGTTCATACTCTCACTAAAGTGGGGGCTAAATTTATCATCACAAATTGTCACCCTTGACAATTTCACACTATTTTTTCTCCCCCCTAAGTGATGGGACCTAATTGTCACCTAATTTCCTAAATTATGCATTCCATGGCCCATCTTAACATTTATCAAGAAATTAAATATGTAAGACCCAAATATGCATTTAATATTTTTCTCCTAGCATTCTAGATCCCAAAGATTGAGGGATTTGGGATAGGGTGTCATTGCACCCTAGTCCCCTTAATGTGGCCCTAAAATTCAAAGTGTTGGCGGTAGTAATTTAATATTTTAAATTCAAATTCTGATTGTCAGCCATCGGGGATTTTTTGGGAAATTAGATAAATTTCATATAAATTCTGAGTCATTTCATCATTTGAAAAAGGAAGTGGAGACATTTGTTTTCAAGAAATTATGAAGAGAAATTATTATACTTCAAGTCAATTCAAGAGCATAATTTAGAGATTTATTGCACCATTTCAATATTGAAGCATCATGTCAAGTTTTATGTAATTTTGTTCATTTTTATGCATATATTTTGTTTGTGAGGACTAACACTTGTAGGTCTTCAAAGCAATCCAAGCCGAATTGCAATCAAGCCTTGAGGAGATGTGCATGACTTCATTCCTTCAAGAAAATTAAATTTGAGTGGTGAGTTGCATTCTATTATTGATTCATCATTCATTTTTCATTTTAGCCTCTATTAGGATCAAAAGGATAAGCTCTCTATCATCAATTTTGCCTTTTTCTAGAGGTGGAAACACTAACATAGGGTTTGACTAAGGAAAGCCCCTATATGGCAGAACCCTTCCTCTCCTTTTGAATGTGTAGGTACATATTTGAAGAATAAATTGAGGAATATTTGAAGAAAATTCACTCATTCATGCACATTCAAACCATACAACTTGACAAGATTTGGAAACTACAATATCTTGACAACAAACGAAGATTTGACAACAAGATCTAAAAGGGAGAAGCTACAGACTGAGTACCTGAGGCCTATGAAATCAAATTTTGGTTTTAGATACCTAGACTAGGGCATCCTTGCACCCTAGTCCACCCAGAATCAACTCAAATTTAAACTACAGGTGCACACATGTCTATTGTTTCCATTTTTGGTCCTTAAATTTGATTGTCAATTTCCAAATTTTCTATATTTGCGTTAGAACATTGCATTTTCATAATTAGTTAGTCATATCATTATATTTCATATAAAGTCCATTTCAAAGTCCTCAAATTCAGATCCTAGGGTTGATTGACTCGCCTTTCAAGTTTCAAGTCAATCTCATATCCTAGTTGATCTTGAATTTTAATGATATAGGCCACATGGAAAGGCCCTTGAAATCTTACTTGGTGAAGTCATAAGGTTTCACTTTTCCAACATATCACTTTGATTAATCATTTTTTGGCATGTACAAATAATTAAGATGATTAATTTTATTTATTAAACTAAGTTATGGTTATTCATTTCCTTATTTTTTCTTCTTATAGTTGTGTCATAAAACTAATGCATTCATCCATAATTATTCACTATGATCATACATCTCTTACATAAATCTCATGAACAACATGAATTACATCATATCATTTATGAAAAATAATAATTTCTCTATCATATATATTTGTTAATCTAATCATCTATTATCTCACCTATTCCATGCATAAATCACATAATATATAAACATCTATCTCATGCATCATAATCCACTCATTAACCATTTACATATATACATTATCCATAAACTTTTTATTATATATATTTGCTAATCTAAGCATTTGAATCCATTCACATACATACATCAACATAATAATCATGTCTCTATTACAACCACATGCATACATCATATTCATCATATATAATCATACATAAATATAATAATCACCTATCCCATATCATAATACAAATCATGGTATAATTGCCTCGTCATATATACGTCATCAAAAATGGACTATACACATTATGTCTCTATAAAGCATAAAAAATATGTATATGAATTTCATGCATCATAGGTAGATATAAAAAATAGATGACAATTGTCATAGTATAGGCTAGCTCTAGCTAGCATTATCTTGCACGAAACCCATTGGTGGTGAAGGAGTGCCCCTAGATGGCCCCATAGCCATTGATGCCCCTCCTAACCTCACTAATCCCAACCTCCCTAAGGTTGAATGCTCTACAAAATGGGTGTTCTCTAGTGTGTTATCACTACCTTCTCATATAGAAACCTCCAATAAGCCACCTATTACAACACTTGTGATGTCTCTAAGATCTCCCTATCTCCATCCATGCCTGGATCATACACTAAGGGCATAGTAGTATCTTTCCTAATTTCACTCTTACCTCAAAGGATATGTATCTCCTTAACACCACTCAACTATACCTATAATATGTCATGTGTCACCATTACACCATCTTGTATATTTATAGTTGGATATTTCTATGTCACTAGACAATATTGCTTAGCCTAGAGGTTATCCCTCTCCTTGTAGTCTATCTCATTCCATAACTATAGAATCTTGCTCACTTAGGGCTATAGTTGGTTTCTCTTCAAATGCCTCCCAATATCTATCAACCTATCCCCGTCCTTATCCCTATACCTATGGTTTCCTATCCTCTTCTCCTCCTCTACTCATATCAATATCCTCTTCTCTTGATAAGCTTGATGAAATGGAACTACTATAACTATTGTTGTTGCTCTCATCGCTCCCTCTCTTCTCCTCTCCCAGATCATTCGATCCCCATACTCCCCCACTACATCCACCTTAAATGCATACAACTCCTATGATATCTCCTCCTCCTCCATCTCTACCTCTCTCAATTGCCCCACCCTAGATGTGTTGGCCCCTCCTCCTCCTTGTACTACTCTCCTCACAAACATCCTACTCCTCCCTATAGAAAATTTCTACTCTACATGCCTCCATGTCTCCTCACTAATAATCTCATCCTATACTAAAATTTATGCCCTCCATAGCACCTTGATTCATATTGTTCTAACCTTCTTTCACCACACTTTATATGCCAATGTCACCACCACATTCACCACCACCAATGTGTCATGTCCTAGAATCTATTATCACCATCTCTCTCTAGATCTACTCTACCATCTCAAGCTTTATTTGAGGCCCTCACAAATGCACCTCCTACATCACCTATGCAAACATATGTGGCCCTATTAAAATATCCTTCTATAACTAAAACTATCATTGTACCCTATTTGGTCAATACCTCTCCACAAAATATGTATACCTCCCTATTAGGAAGCACTATGTCATCATGTATTGCATATTTTGAGCATCATCACCCCAAACCTCACACTCCCTCCACTACTAATAAATTAGATCCCCTCACTATCTAATACCCTTTGTCAATGCTACATGTGCCCCATATGCCTCAACCATACAATCCATTATCACCCAAACACAAATCTTGTAATGAAACAACTTGCATAATAGAAGAATATAATACAAAATATGTTGCAAGTAACTGATAATAATATTCCACTTTGTTATCCCCATTTTTAAACTCACCAAATTTTAAAATTTTATGTGAAAATACTTGTTCTAATAACCTCATAGTCAAAATTATCCATAAGTGCTGATAATCTTACCATTTCAAAGCAAAAT
Organism: Sequoia sempervirens; assembly: GCA_007258455.2. Classification (NCBI taxonomy): domain Eukaryota; kingdom Viridiplantae; phylum Streptophyta; class Pinopsida; order Cupressales; family Cupressaceae; genus Sequoia; species Sequoia sempervirens. The sequence continues at coordinate 229,543,849 of VDFB02000003.1, read as the reverse complement.
CACCAGTTGTCTCAAAACCCTCGGGAACAATGATGCAGCCTGCTAAGGATCACAAAAAAAATTAAATTTTAAAATCCATAATGACTAGTGCAAAATAATTTTAGAGAGGTGTTTATGACTTCATTTCACCTAATGGGGCAATTTTCGAATCAAAATTCCTTCTAGTTTGAGAGATTTTAGAACTCCAGTTTTTCAGCAGGCTATTTATAGAAATAATTAAATCAAAGGTTTTGTTTGATTAAAATGGAATTAATTTTATGGGTTTTATTCAAAATGCTTCTATCAACAATGTGGCCAATTTTTTAGCTCAGTGTGCCTCTCAGTTGGTGAGATTAAAATTTCAATTTTTCACAATGTGATTTACAAAAAATAATTAAATTTGGAGTTTCATAAAAGAGGGAGGCAACCACATGGAAGGGACATTTGAGATGTTATTATATGCAATGTGGCAAGGTTTTGTGAGGAAATACAAATTCAGTATAAATTTATGCACCAATCTACAATTTTCAGGTCAGCGGATTTATTAAAAAAAAATTATAAATTTTTCAAAATAAATGCAGCATTCTCTAAAATTTATAGTCTTAATTGAAACATAAAATATTGGGCCCTAAATCACTCTTCCTCGAAATATAATTCACAGAGTTTCCATTATTGAGGAGCAAGGTATATACCTCCAACAAATGTGAAGCTTGTTGATAACAATTGTTAGGTTCCTAATTTTTATCCAAACGTTGAGCTAAAGGAAATAAATGTTAATCGACAATTTTGCATAGCTTCACAAATCTTCATATATTACCAATGACAAAGGATGACTAAAACCTATTGGTAATTTTTAATAAGTTATTAACTCCTCATTAAACGTCAAATGAAGATAAGTGAATGTTTTATCAGTATTTCTTTATAATTTAGTAACCACCCTTAAGTTGTCAAAACAAGTTGTGGAGTTGGAAGAATCTTCCAATATTCCATTGAGGTTTTCATCTATTGGTAGCCTTGTATAGGTTATGAATTCAACTCCAAATACCAATGAAGAAGAAATGAAAGGCTATGAAAACTTTTATACATGTTACTTATTGTAACTACCTAAAGATGAACCACAAAATGGATTTAAAAGCTATCAAACAAATTTATTTCATAGGATTTCTTAAGAATTACATTGTTGGCAAAGTTGCAATAGAGGACTTGATGGAGGCAACTACAATTGGTCATTTTTTAGGCCGACTTTTAGATGACCTACCGTTGCATGGTTAGCTCAATTGATCAAGTAACATCAAAGTAGAAGCAATTATGATCTTAAAACAATTAGAAACTAGAATATTATGATCAAATGGAAGTCATACTCAATGAAATTCAATTAACAACACTAAGAAAGATTCAATTCAAAGGCATTAAACACAATTCAAAACAATTGAACCTAAACTAGTATGAAAACCTCCCAATCCCATTTTGGATTTGAAGGAAACTTGTGGTGTAGTAATATGGAGTGCTCAAATTTGCCTAATCCATTGTGCAAAATCTCAATTCGAAGTGATTGATTCACAAATGCTCTCAAATTGCTCAAAGGTGAGTATTCAATTCAAGAGAGTAAGGGTGCTATGAAGATTGTGAATGAAATTCATGTTGAAAGAGCTAGTATTTATAGATTTTAAGAATTATGATCAATTGTGAAGATTGAAAATGGTAATCAATGGATGAAATTGAATTGAAGATGTGAGTGTGGATCAAGGATGAATCAAGTGGTTGATGATCCATGAGGCATGAATCAAGGATTAGATCAAGGGTCAATAATCCATGAAAGACTCAACAATATCCCTTAATTTTAGGAATAATGTTGGAGATATTTTGAGTTAGAGGGAATATTCGAAAAGGGAATATTCTTATGTAAAATATTCTTTATGCAAGTTGGAAGATTGGAAGAAAATTAACTAATTAAACAATTCATGAAAACCATTTAATTGTGCAAGTTGGAAGAATTAAGAACTTTAATTAAATAATTGTGAATTATTTAATCAAATGAAATTATTAGCATTTCAATTATGTAATTTGACATTATTTAATTGAAAGGAGGGAAAATGGTGAATTATGATGAATTAAATAGGAGAATAAAAGAATAAACTAAATAATTGGACATTATTTAATTAAATAAAGGAATTAAATGAAATATGTGAAAAATGATGTTGATGAACTAAATCGAAGTGTGATATACTCAAAACATTTTTAGGTGTCTACACCTACAACCTACTACAATAGTTAAAAGATGCACTAAAGCAACCTTTTATTATTGGGGTTGCTAGTGGTACAGCTTCTGAAAAGACTAAGATGCATTTGTTACAGAGTAATTACTTTATTGCATGATGATGTTAAACAGCTTCTGAAAATTATTGCCGAGTGTTTCTGACTTAGATTGTGTTTAAATTTTTTGCATCCACGTTTCAGATCACACTCTGTGATCCATCATCAGGATGAAAGAAAGGAGAGCAATTACTTTATTGCATGATGATGTTGAAGCAATAGAGGTCGATTGATATTCCTATCTATGATTTCAAACATCATCAGATATGTGTGCATACTTGAAAGGTGAATTCATCTGATGTTATCATATTAGAGGGATTGTTGGTCTTCCATGATCCACGGGTCCATGAGTTAACGAACATGAACATTTTTGTTGACAAAGATCTGAAAGAAGGGCATTGACATCCATCGAAGCATGATGTAAGTATATTTATGTTAGTTGGAAGTGCGCTGCTAGGCAGTACACAAAATGTGGAAGCATACAAAATGCACATGAATTGTTTAATCGAGACGCTTGAAATAAATATGTTCACATGCAATGAAATGATTGCATGACACACACACAATAATAAATTTGATATAAAAGCGTGACAAAATTTGGAACAGACGCAGAAGGCAAATGTAGAGCTAAATCTCATGCCCTGGCCATCATAACATGCCTACTGATTTTAATATGTGAAGTATGGAAGCATAAGACAAGGCACGTGAACTATGTATAAACACCGTGTTTGCGGGTTGTACACAGATGAATTTGTTGAAATGTTTTAAAAACTTCCAAGCAAATGCTATGAAATGTGTAAAATCGGATTCCACAACCTCTGCCAACATCTATTTCCTACCTGCACACTGAAATAAAAGCTTTGGAACAGTGTATAGGGTTGATTTTATGATTCTAAATGCATGCAGAATGTGGAAACAGGGCTGGCTTAACCAGCACACTCTAAGCGTTGACCGCTTAGGTGGCTGGTGTGGGCCCTCTAAGCCTTCCGTTTTCCGTTTTGTTTTCCTCTGACTCTCCACGGTGACAATCACTGTTACGGTTATGTTTGAATTCAATTTTGAATTTCTCCCGCCCGATCCATTAAAAAGCGGCAAACAAGGAACTAGTACTATTGCCTGCGCATTTCCACTTCAACACAATGTTTGCTCCTGTCACTGGCGTTTTCCAATACAAATGGAGTGGGGCTAACAGATCAGAAATATTGTGTTGTTTCTATTTTCTTCCTCTCACAAATGCTTAAATGGTGCTGCATTTATCAGGTCATACTTCAGCTTCATTATATCGGCTATCTACTAACCAAATGCTTCACAATTTACTGGGTTCGTCTGCTGAACAGCAGGAACTTTTCGTAGGGCTTTCCTCCTGAATGCACTCGCCAGGGTTTCAACTGAGATCAAAGAATGAATATATGCCAAGTTTCTCCATAGTCATTAATTCAAATTCTTTTGTTCTTTCGTTTTTTGTACCGATTTTCAAGTCTCACAGACTATTTTTAACCCCCATTATGTTGTAAGGATTACAATCCCAAAGTAAATATGTAACTATCTTTTCTTTTGCAAGACTCTTGATTCGTTTGTCAGTATTGAATGAAAACTTCAAGGGATTTTACAATTTACTGGGTTGGCCATTCTTTTGCACAAAAATGAAACAGGCAACTAAACCTAAAAGTAGCCAACTCTTACTGTGAGCGTTTCCGCCAGAGTGGTACAAGTATGGAAGACAGCAACGAAAATGTTAATACAGATCCAAAATATTATAATCGCATACACTCTGTCACCATATGATCATATGAATCCAACAACACTCTTTTCTTACTCTTTCAAATAGTTCGTACTGGAATCTTATGTGTTGCAGTTCGTTCTTTGGTTGAACTAACCATAGTGCAAAAGCTACACCTGTGTGATCGAATTGGCTCAATTTGAAGGATGATTTTCGATCTCGTTAGTGTTATAAATGTAGTTTGTATGGATCACTTGTGCATAAATTATAAAAATTCATTCTTCCATGTTTTTAAGAAGCAAGCAAATTTGGAATGCCACTGTGACATTCAAATCTTCTCTTATATTTTTCAAGAATATGTAAGTGTTTGTGGTATAAAAAAATGTTTTGTTTTTTTTTTTTTTTTCATAAAATAGTTGGGTGAATATGAACTTTTGATAGAAACAAGATGATTCAACATTCATATCCATATGGTCTTTCTACATTTAAGTGTTGTTATAAGCAACAATGTGTTTTAAATGTATATGAGTCAATTCATTGTTTTGACACAAAGTTATGTTCATTTTATGATTAAAATATACATGCACCTTTCCATTCTTTTTAAAAGAATGTGTTAAAATAGGGTTTTGTTTAATTGTATTATTTGGTGGTTAGTTTGGGTTGTATTTTGTCACTTTGTGATAGTGGGTTAAATTCTTAGTATTTAATTTATTCATTAGAAAGTGTCATTTAAAATTTTGTTCTTTCTAAAGGGTACATGTAATCTAAAATTTTTGAGGATTAAGATTATGTCATAATTGTAGTTTGTCCTTAATAAATGGGGTTGTTCTTGTTTTAGAAATTGATTGACATCTAGTTGGAAATCAACTTAAGATTTCAAGCCTTGGCTATAAACTTGATATTCACCTAATTATTGACACTACTTAAGGATTTATTGAGAACAGCTTCCTCGTAGACTTGTAGTAAGTCTAGACTAGTAAAATACCAAGTTGCTTTGAAGAACACACAATAGAAGCTATGAATGGAAGGGCCCTTCTCATTGACCATTTACATAAGCACATAATGAAAATCTCATCAAATGTGAGTGGAGCATCAAAAGAGGCTTGACCAAACCAACCAACACTAGGGGGAATATACAAGCATTATTTTAATTTTTGAAAAAACTTTCCAAAATTCTTTAATGCATGAAAAGACTAGTTTATAATGGTCTAGAAAGGCTTTATAGACCTTTGGGAGGAACATGACTTTTTTATGAGAAAATTGGACACCTTAATTTTTTCTCTTACCTACTTGAGGCAAAGGGATTTGGGGAATTTCTTAGTGGCTTTGTCCCCAAATTTGACCAATGAAGGCAGGCTCTAATTTGAGTGTCTTTAGTCCAGTGGTATTTAATAAATTTAATCTTAGGCTTGAATTGAGCAAGTAGAGTTTGATGTTGGGGGTAAAAGAGGTAATTTGTATGCTAACTAGAAATCTTCACAAGCTCCTTGGAAGTAATGTCATTGGCTTTCTTGTAGTTTTTTTTTTTTTTTACCATAATATTATAGAAATTTGGGGTGGATGTAACCATGCCATTCCACTACTCAATCTTAATAGTAATGAGTGGAAACTATGACTTAAGGTTCTAAATCCTTATGTTGAGTTTGATAGAACTCCACTAGGAAAATAAGTCAGATATTTAAATAAAATTATGTGTTGGGGAATTCTTGAACCCCATTATTTCTCACAAACTAAAACATATTGGGATGGTGGTTAGAAAGGATGATCTTTGGGTTCACTTTCACTAAGAATCCATCATATGCAAAGAGGTGGAGCATGTACTTCCCATGAGTCGTGATGTGATTTAGCTACTCAAGAAAATTATGATACATAGTTGAGAATCATGAATGAAATGGATGTTGATCCCATGTATTTTTTTCAAAGCATTATGTGATATTAACAAGCTAGAAGGAGAATCCCATTCTACTTTTTGCACAAGGTTTATGGATGCTCTATCCAAAGTTCTTGCATATTATAGACCTAACAATTCAGTATGCATTGATTTACTTAGTCAAGCTTATGAATGGATTTGAGTGATATACCAAAAGAGTTGAAGCTTATTAGGTTTGATTAAATATATTAAAAATCATTATGATTATTGAGAAAGGAAGAAATGAGTATAAAAAAAGCATTATGGCTAACCTAAATAAAAAAAGAATTCCATCATATTTGTAAATGAAGTATATATAGAAGAGTACAAATATTCCTGCTATGATAAAAGAGATAAATTATATAATCAACAAATGGAAAAAATGTGTGTTAAATGGATATTGTAGAATATACACTATAAATACAACTTATGATAAGGAAGATGAAATGTGCAAATGTCCACCACATGAAAAATCCATAAATCAAAGAATAGATAGGTGTTTAGAACTTCAAGATAATAGATTATCTCATATTGTTGATGATACTAAACCAATGTGTTTATATGTCCAATCAAAGGAACATGAACCTAAATATTTACTTGGTGTCCCCCCAGAATTCAACTCCTTTGAGGGGTGTGATGACATTGGCCACCTTGTTGAAGGCATTTGCACACACACGGATGAGATGGATTGTTGCATACTTGTAGATTAGTATGTTATGAATATTATTGTATAATTTACCAATGATGTTGTTGAGGGATGACATATTGGCACTCCATTTGAGTCCCCTAAACATAGTCTTATATATGAGGAGTTTCTTGCCTTGTCAACTATGATGACAATGGATTTGATGAGATCTCTATTGTTTGTGACTACTCTAATGAAGACCAATTGGATATTTTTATGTCATAGGAAGAATGTGTTGACGTGTTTTTCAATCACTGTCAACTTAGATAAAATTCATAGTGAACTTAATCTCTCTTGAAAGAAAATTAAATTATGGAACATAATTTAATCATCTTAAGGCTTCAAATTTTAGGTCTTGACTTAAAGGGTAACTCATAAGTACAATGTGGATACTGGTCAATAAAGGGACTTACATGCTTGGAGACTACAAAATAGGGTTAGATATGAAAAATAAATTCTTAATTCACATATTCCACTCTAAATAAGTACTTTATGATCCATAATTTGACTAATTTTTTATATTCTGGAACACTTTATCATCTAATCTATAATATATTGATGCTTTGTATCTTTAAATTTAGATTTATATTCTCTTCAATTAATTGCAATGATTCTTAGAATGATCATTTGGAGGAGAACATAGGTCTCTTTATTGAGAAGGCATAATAATTTGTAGCAATGATGAACATAAGGAAAAATGCCTTGTATGATGAACCTACAACTCCATCAAACATTATAAATAGTGTAACATACCAACCCTTATTGAAGTAAAAATTTCTAATTTTTCACCTTATGAGTAAATAAACTATGTAACAAGCCATTGCAATAAAAAAAATTCTATTCTTTATTAAAAATATATACAAACAAAGATGCATATCATAATACAATAAGGATCCCTTTAAATTATTTCTACAATTTCATAAGTTACATCAACATAAGAATGCATACATTTACATACATAACTCAATGAGCTTTGGAACAAATAGTTGTAAAATGGTCCAAGATCCTTCATTTCAAATCTTGGTTCTTTTGTCGCTTGGTTTGGAGGAGAAGCATCACTCACGCGCTTTTCCACCAACCATAGACTCTTAATGTAGTCCCCCACATATCTATCATTTGATAGATGGCCCTTCCCTTCAACGAAGATGTTGGAAGAGTAACCGATAACGACAACCAAATGAGCATAGTGTTGTGTCCTACATAACTAGAACTTTGTAATCTCACAATCTCGATCTAGCATGTAATATTGGATCACAAAGAACTGACAGTGTAGTCTCGGTAATCACACAATCTAGAGTGGAGTCCTGGACATTCACACTACTTTGGCCAAAGTGTTCTCATTCAATACTTCGAATGAAGGTCATCTATCACATACACTACTCAAGGTTGATTTGACTTAAGTCCATCTTAAAATATGCATAGGTATTTGCTTCAATGGATAACCTATCACCCCAGAGATAACCTATCACCATCTTAATCTACTTTGAATAAACCTACTTAACAAGTAAGAACACAAGCTCCCTCCCATACTGGATAAACAACCCTAGGAGTAATCACAAGCTTTCCTAGTTAAATTAATAACTTAGATAAGTGCATCATATGTATCATACAAGTTCAATCATATCTAGTATAAACAATACCTATGATTAAAACCAATCTCCTATTATGGAGTATTTAAAAGCACAACATAAGAATAGCATAAAAGCTTCAAATCTCTTTGCTTCAAATCTCTTTTCAAAGATAATCTAATTTCTCTAAATGCCCACACTGGAAAAGATAACTCAAGCATATATGGAAGACACATCATTCCTAAGTAAAATAATGAAGAAGAAGAGATCCCCATGCCTGTTATTGCTTATCCAAATAATTGACAACAATGCAGCCTTTTCCGAAAAACAACAAGTTGATAACAACTTTCTAGAATGTCACAATGATCTCTATCTCACTAGTTGATATTTCTCTTCACTTAAGTGACAACTCTCTCACAACTATATAAATTTATTTCTCTCTTCTCACAATAAAAATAGAGTAGGAAATAATGTAGTAAAAAGACTTGCAAAAGAAATGGAAAGACATGTAATCTTGTTGAAAGAATGTGTCCCTTCAAATGAAATGGCTATGCTATTTATAGAGCAGTTTGGTAACCTTTTAGCCTATAGTTTAGGCATGTTAATGGACAAAAAAATCCATGCAAAGAAACACATGAATCTTAGCAAAAAGGTGTTGATCAAACAAGCTTATAATCAACAAGAATTTCAACAAATCAACTTACAAAATTGTCAACAAACAAAGACTCGTTCAAATTTGCATATGCTCAATTCGAATTAACTTAATCAATAGACATCTACAGAAATTGGGTTTCCGAAGGTGGCGCCAAATTCATACCATACTCCTCAATGTTGGTGTGGTTTCCTTGCCTTTAGAAATAGTCAACTATCAAATCGTAACACCAAGCACTATCGACTTGGTTTGGGAGTGAGTCGACTGGGATGTTAAATGCATAAATGAAAAAGTCTCCTACAAATATATTAAACATGGAAAAAATGATTAATAAGTCAAATTCTATCTCTATCAAAGGCATCGACCAAGTCCAAGCTTGTACCGATATGTGATAGCAACTCGAAATGCATTTCATATGTTTCATATCGTGTGGCATAAAGAGTGAAAATTGGATTCACAAAATAGTCATAAATAACTTTCATTTGGCTTCCATAATCATAGTCATTATTGACTATTATTGACCTCCAATATCATAGTCATTATCGACTATAAACAACCTTTATAAATATGCTTCTACTAAGAAAATGATAGGACTTCGATATATATAATATATATAATTTATGTTTAAATATATATAATTATTATATATATAATGTCATATACATACATACATATATATATATACACCATTTATATATATGTATATGTATATATATACATATATAATGTATTAATATATATTTACATATATGTAAATATCATAAACTATCAATGTAAATATTAATACAATATTTACACAAGTATACATTTGATATATAAGTATAAATGAATACAGTCAAGATAGTATTTGCATATAATCACAATATTTCAAATGTATGCATACATACATATGTATAAAGGTATATTCCTCTATGTACACATATATGTAGCTATATCTATATCGATGCATCCTTATGAGTGTGTCCATTGGCCAACTTACGTGTGTATCGATACACATATACATATGGATACGTGTATATATACCATACATATATATGTTCACATTCAATCCACATAAAGCCATTCATAATTACCATCATATTGATAAGTATCTACGTGTAGTAGATCTATACATGTGCATATACATGTCATTAGATCCCACTAACATGTATGTGCAAATATATACACTTACCCCATGTACGTCAAACTTATCAATATAATCATAATCGTACAATAAAAATCTCCAAAGCTCAATTAGATAAACATCACCCAATAATACATAAAGTAGTAAACAAGACTCTATCAATGCAAGCACATCGACTAAGGATGACTTACCTACTTCCCACAAATTGACTCAACTTAATCACTCTAATGTGGTATGTGTATGCTCAGATAGTTTACGTTACCGGTTATCCAACCAAGATCTTCTCTTGAGTGATACTTCCCCTCTGCTTGGAGGAATGGAACATGTATACCTATATCCACTAACACATGCACATGACAATCAATTGTTCACAACATATGCAATATACAGAAAACATCTCCAAAGTTAGAATAATAATTTTCAATAACCATTCTTTCACTTATATGTAGTATTTTTCCATGAAATAACACCAACTAAGATAATGTTCATCAAATGAGATAACGTTCACATTGATAACAAGGTACAAGCATAATTTATTCATCTCCAGAATTCACATTACATTCATATTTACTCAATGTAATAATAGTAAATAGTAACTACACAATTGGGGTGTAACAAATAGTGATTCTTATTGGTGGCATCATATTACTCTCTTTGAAAATGACTAGGAATATAAAGAGTTTGAAGAGGATCAACCCAAGGTACTATCAAACCATACAAATCATGTTAGATTCCTCAACCAAGGGGATTGTCTCCCACATGTAGTTCAAATATTAAACTATATAAATCCTCTTGTTCCTAGTGATTGTAAGACATCTTTGACTGACCCTATTATTGAATTGAGGAATGATCAATTGCCCTATTATCATGATCAACTTGACCCTAGAGCATAACCGATGTCTTTGATTTTTTGCATTTTAATTTTTCTAACTTGGAGTTGAAGTATGATTCGAATAAGTTAGGATAGATGTATACTAAGGTTTTCTTGAAGCATAATACATATGAAGGCTCTAAATATAATATGAAAATAAAAAATGAGGTTCGTGTTTTTTATATTTCTCATCCAAAGAATGTGAATTATTTTATTAAACTTAGTCCAACATGATAGAATTTTAACTCTACATGGTTGTAACCTTTCTTTTATGTGAGGTATTAAAAATGATGTTGCATATGATATTCATGAAAATTATGATGTATACATTCCACATGATGAGGTATTTCATTTTATCCCATATTGTAAAGTCTGGATAGGCTTGGAAAGTTATAACAATGGTAGATTTAGAAATATGGTGGGATGTGTTGATGATAACATTTCTACATAGGTATATTGTGATGGTATTTTCATATCAAACTTCAAATAATCATTATAGAAAAAGTTTTTGATAGAAGAAAATATTGGTTTTGCATATCTGGTGGTCCATTGCCACCAAATAATGTTTGAAAAATATGAATTTTGACCATTACAAGCTGGGCGGTTTCAAAGCATTCATGTTGGCACTTTGCTCTACACCCTAGAAGTCTGTTATGGGATCTCATTATTCCCTCAAGGGGAATACAACCCTAAAAAAAGGGCCACTTTTGGCAATTACTTTTATGCCATGTTTCCTAAGTAGACTAACACTTGTTTGGTGAGAAAGGCTCTTTCCAAGCCCTAAAATGGCAAGATGTCTACAATATTTTTGTATTAAAATCTTTAACTATAGGTTTGATTTCAAATTACATCATTGATTTTTTTTAAAATTTAGAATGATCCACTTCCTCTTTTCTCAAGTTGATTGGGTGAGTTTTGGGCCTAAAATTGATGTTCCACTATAGGTAGGTCCAAGGAGCATCATCAAAATAACAAATTTTATCAATTTGGAAATAAAATGGGTGTTGAAAATTCATGGCAACTTTTTAGATTTATTTTTGTGGTTATCAAGTGAGTTTGTGGTCATGGTGAAAATTCTTTTAACAACTCGCAAATTGGTTGTCATTGAAAGGAACCCCTAAAAAATGGCCTATTTTTTTTTAAATAAAATGATGATCCAAAGAAAATATAAATTCTATTAACAAATTTTCATGGCCTCTAGATGTCATTGAAGCTCATGGTGCAAATCTCATTTTGGCTAGAACACCCTTAATTGGTGGTTTAATTTTTAAATTGGAAGTTTTAAAAATAATTATGTATAGTTTTAAATTCTAGTGTGGGGTTATTTTAATTTCTTATTAATATTCATTTGGCCCATAAATGTAAAGGGTAAGAAAGTTAAAAAATCAATACTTTAGGGGATACACAAATATTAAATATCAAGTTCTATATAGCAAGGGGAGGACACTTAGAGCCTCCCATCACACCATCACAATGGGAGGGAATATTTCCATGAAAAATTGGTGATGATGTTTATATCTAGGGAGAGGACCCAGTAGTTGAGCATCCTAACTTTGCACTTCTAATTATCCTACATGGAAATTTCAAATCACTCCCATTTTTTTACAATAGCTTACTTGGCAATTCCCTTGCTTATAGCTAAGGTTTCAAGGCCACATCAACATGTTTTTGTCAAGGTGTCCAAAAAGGCCCAAAAAAAAGTGCTACCAATACTTGTGCATTCACATCACCCAGTAGTTGAGCGCTGATGTGGCATCACATCATTGGTTGCTTTTTAGATCATCAAAGAAATACATTTTGTTTAATTATGGGTAGCCATCATCAACACTAACAACTTTAAAGTCACAATTATTGGTCCAATATTGATAAAAATATTGTGAATTATATAAGGGACCCCTCCCCTATGATGCCTTCTAATATGCATACATTCATATATTTCTAAAACCAATTGGGACATGCATGGATTTGTTTTTATTGCTAGTGAATAGGTAAGAGTTCCCGAGGATCATTTTATTCACTTGCAAAGTGAAAATCTAAAAGGGAAAGTTTTCAACCAAGGGTAAAAAGTTATGTGGAAAATATAATCCGAAAACTATTTTCAATTTACTTGGCTGTAAAATGAGAAAAATATATGAGAATTGTAAAACATTGGTCTATGAATTCTAAGTATGACACTACACTCTACATCAATATTTGTGTATATATAGATAAATATCAAGGATTGGTGTGGAATAATTTATGTATATCCCTTTGGGAAATGAACTTTATAATAATGTTAGTTGCAATTGTTAAGAAAATTAATGTCCATTGATAAATCAATAATAATGACTTTCTTGTTCTTGTTATACATTTTATCTCCAATTTTATTTGTATGCTTTAGGAAACCTTAGATAAGTTTGTAGATACACATTTGTTCTATTTGTTATTGTGATTAGTTAGGTTTTCATTTAAAGAATGCAGTCAAACTTCTTATTATAAGTTGTTTATGATAGGAAATATTTCTACTCTAGTCCATGGGATATGCAAGTTGAGATGGGATAATCGAAAATGGAATGCATATTCATATTTTAAAGGAAATTGAAGGTTTAGATCTTCAACAATGTTGGAGAGTACAATCTAAAATCATCGAAATTGTTGAGTTACATATTTACCTAGTTTGTTGGGATTGTTAGAGCTTCAATAATGTATGTTTGTTTGAATTATCATATTACAGTGTTTGGTCTTACAATTACCTATAGTTATACAGTTACCTGTGGTTATCTGCAGTTATATGTAGTTACAGCTAATTAACCGTATTGCTCCTGTTTAAAAATAGTTACATATTTACTTAGTTTGTTGGGATTGTAATCCTTACAAAATAATGGGGGTTAAAAATAGTCAGTGAGGCTTGAAAATCAGTAAAAAAACAAAAGAACAAAAGAATTTGAATTAATGACTATGGAGAAACTTAGCATATATTCATTCTTTGATCTCAGTTGAAACCTTGGTGAGTGCATTCAGGAGGAAAGCCCTGCGAAAAGTTTATGCTGTTCAGTAGACGAACTCAGTAAACTGTGAAGCTTTTGATTAGTAGATAGCTGCTTTGATGAAGCTGAAGTAGAACCTGATAAATGCAGCACCATTAAGCATTTGTGAGAGGAAGAAAATATAAACAACAACATATTTTTGATCTGTTAGCCCCGCTCCATTTGTATTGGAGAACGCCAGGACAGAAGCAAACGTTGCATTGAAGTGGAAATGCACAGGCAATAGTACTGGTTCCTTGTTTTCCGCCTTTAAATGGATCGGGCGGGAGAGATCCAAAATTAAATTCAAACATAACCGTAACAGTGACTATCACCGTAGGGAGTCAGAGGAAAGCAAAACGGAAAACGGAAGGCTTAGAGGGCCCACACCAGCCACCTAAGCGGTCAACGCTTAGAGTGTGCTGGTTAAGCCCAGCCGTGGAAACATAGATAATGCAGATAAACCATTTGACATAATTATTTGAAGGGACATCATCTCATATAGTGCAACTCGAGGCCTGGATATAGTTAGTTTCAAAACAATTTCTAACTTCTCTTGTTCTCATGATAATGGAAGATGTTTAGTGGATATGCAAAAGTTCTAGGAATGCAGATAATGGATTTATTGAATCAGCTTTAGAAACTTTCAAGAAAATGCAATTGGAAGTTGCATGATAATACTCAATAACATATGCTAGCATCCTCCATGTTTGTGCCAAAGTGGGGCATTTAAAATTGGTATACAGTAGGCACAATTGTCAAATATTATTTAGTGCAAGCTATAGAGGCCAAGATCTATTGGATTTATCTCCAAATCTAGGGGTATTCCAAATGAAATGTATAATATAGTTGCATGTGTTACAAACAGGATATATGAAGGTATTGCAATGGGTGCGGATATGTTTCATGATTCAACATTGTCTAGTCATGTTTTGTGGTTTAATAATATTTCATAGGTTAAAATGATGGTTGTACTTAGGGAAATTGGTGGTAGAGATGAATACTCTCTAATTGAAGCCTTGAAACTTTCCACTATTTGTGATGATAAAAGTGAGCCTGAACCAATTTATTCGAGTGTACCCATGTCAACTATTGTAGAGAAAGGTTATGGTGTGAGCAATGCTATCTCACTATTATGGTTCAAATATAATCTTCCATAATATTATACAAAATTCATTAAGATATGAATTATGCTTTGTGTTGACCATGGGCCTTGTATATGTAGTGCACATAATGCAATTGTAACAACAAGATCAGCGAATGATTTGGTCTCAAGTCTTTTATCAGGTCTTTTGACTATTCGTCCAAGATGTGGTGGAACTATTAATGATGTTAAAAGATACTTGAAAGATGCATATGACAAGGGTTTATCACCTTATGAATTTGATTGAAGGAATGAAGAAGGGTATTCTATTTGAGTATGCAAGTGATAGATTGAAAAAACAATCTATCACTATTACATATCAAAATATACTTTGTAATAAATCCCCTTTTGTAATTTTTCATGCATTGTAAAATCTCAGTTGGTATCCGCGTGTCTACCCTTGACAATTCCACATTATGTTTTGCTCCCCCTTAAGTGTATGGACCTAATTGTACACCCAATTTCTTAAATTATGCATTACATGGCCCATTTAAACAATTATCAACAAATTACAAGTGGAAAACAAATGCATTTATTTAATACCTTTCCCCTAACACCTTATATCTCAAAAAATAGGGTTGGGACATAGTCACCTAGGGTGACTCAATCTCCCTATTTTGGCTTCAAATTCAAATATGTTGGTGTTGGTATTTTATTATTTGAAATTCACATGTCCAAAGTTGGCTATCGAGATTTAGTTTGCAAGAAATTAGAATAATTGCATATAAATACCTAGTTATTGCATCATTTGAAAACTAACAAGAACAATCTAGCAACGAGTGAACATTAAGAGAAAGGATTGTTGTTAAGAGCATTTAAGAGCAGAATTTCAGTGATTTATTGTAGCAATCCAAGATCCAAGCATCATGTCAAATCATATGTGATTTTATGCATGTTTATGTTATCATTATTTGTGAAGGCTAACCCTTTGTAGGTCTCCAAGTACACAAAAAAAGCTAAAGAAAATAAAAATAAAATATGTCTATAATTAATGTCTTCTAGAATTTTTTTTGTGAAACCATAAGTTAGTAGTTTTAAAGTTTAATATTCTTTGACTTGCGAGAGACACTGTTTTTAAGTTTTTCATGGTAATTTACAATTTTTTAAGGTTTATTATTTGGCTAGAAATAGATTTTGCATTCATAAGATTAGCCAAAACACATCATAAATTAGTCCAAAGGAAATAATAAACTAATCCAAAGAAAATCAACAAATAGCGCCAACAAATTACTTACAATTTTTTAATAAATTTAAAAAATCATAAAAAAGACTTCTTATGCAAAATTTATTAGTATTTGAAGTTTTAGAATTAAAGGATGAGTTTCAAATGGTCATTCCTAATTTTTTATGCAATATCTAGAAAAATTACCTAATCCGCTTAAAACATAGAAAAGTATAGAGGTACGTTCACCAAAATGGATTGATGAACCAATTAGGGACCATTTTCCTCTATTTCATTAGGAAATGGGATCCCAACAAAGAATTGATTAACAACCCTTAGGTGAATCAAGTCAAGGTGAGAATTTTTAGATTTCCTTATGATTGAAGGACGAGGGTCAAGGTCAAATATCACTTTGGGTAAAAAAATTAAAAATAGAAAATCAATACCAAAATGCAATTTGACACTTGAAACAACAATATTAAACTCAATATTTGTAGAACCAAAAAACAAATTGTAGATCTGAGAAGGGAAAAAACTTGTGTACCAGTCACCAAAAGTTCTTCTCAGAAGTTGATTTAAGACTCATTTTCCCATGGGTGAATGGGTCTGAGTACAGGGGTTGCAACAATCTTTCGAGAGCCTCTGGTGCAAATCTAAAGCCTTTGGTGCAAATTTGAATCCTCTTATTTTTCTAGCTTTCAATGCTAGAAAGTTGGAAATCTGATTTATAGGTGAGATTATGTGATTTGTCGACCAAAAGGTCTTCAATTCTTCTTCAACCTAAATCTACAATCACACACATAAGAGAAAAAAATGTTTTCTTTGGGTGAATAGGGATTTGCCTTGGTAAAACCCCATTTGGTAATCAAACCTTGAATTGAAATGAAACATGAAAGAGGGAATGAACAATGAACAAAGCTATGTTACCACTCAACAAACCCTTGAATGAAACCTTGATAATGGAGATATTAGGAGGTTTACAACTTGCATGAGATGGTTGCATTGGATGTTGATCTTGACACTTGAATCTTGCTTTAAATGGTACTTTGAATGCTTTACTTGATCATGAAACCTACATCATAATGTTAGCTCAAAAAATATGCATGATGCAAGAAGACTTTAACATAATGAATAGATCTCAAATGTTGCAATAAAACTCTGATATATCTGCTCTTGAATGCCCTTGATCATAAACTTTCCTATAATTTTGCTCACTTGAAAATTATAGGTGAAACATAGTGAAATAACCTTGTATTTATAGGTATGTATCCTTAATTTCCTGAAATTCAAATATCACAAGCTTACATTGAATTATGGATTTGAAAATCTTAAAATACCACCAAAAACATAATTTAAATTTAGGTCCTAAGGTTTAGGGAGGACCCATTCACCCATGGGTGAATGGGTCCCAGGGCCATAAACCTAGAACACACATTGCTCAATGTCAAATGTTATGTTTAGGCATTAATTATTGTCAGGTTTCCTCTTCAGAAAATGTAATTAATTAGGCTTGGAAAATAAATTAAAGGGCTTATTAAGGAATAATTAAACTCAATTAATTAAGAGGGCCCAAATAAGTGTGTAAATGTAAAGAGGTACATTTAACAAAACTAAATTAAGGAAATATTAAGTCAATTTTAAATAGGAGGGCCCAAAAAAGTGAGAAAATGTAAAGGGTTACATTTTTCTACACTAAATTTAGCCCCCACTTTAGTGAGAGGATGACCACATGTCAAACTCACACTAAAGTAGTCAAGAGGGGTTTAATTGTACAATCGTTTGAAGGATAAGACAACGAAGATCAAGGAAGGTGATCAAGCCTCTAGGATCTAAGATCTCATGGAAAAACCAACAAAGGAACAAGGAGACACATGCCTATGTTAAACATATATGTATACAACAATGACAAGATACCCAATCATACAATTCTAAAGACTCAAAGAAAGAGATTTAAGTAAAAAGGAAAAGGGAAAGGATCAAACCTCAACTGTCCAAAATGATGTGGAACACACCTCAGTTGTTTTTCCAAAAATGTTTACAAGTGGAACTCATTGTCCACTATGTAAACAACAAATGCACCTGCTCACATGGGCTAGTGAAATTCGTTGTCCACTAGGTGAGCCCCCAAGGGTGGCAAATGAGATAATATTATTAGGCTCCCATACCATACCAAAGTTATACCTCTAATAACTTTAATAAGGCACCACACAATACAAAATTTTAGCTCCATAAGGCTTAGCAAATTGCATTATGCTAAACAATTATGAACAAACAAGGCACCATAGGCAAGCAAAGTGTGTTATGCTTGGTATCCATGAAAAAGGGTTGTAACTTCGAGCTTCATAAGGTTAGCAATCTATGTTATTCCAAACACTTATGAACAAAATTTCAAATAGGATAAGACGTGTCCAAATGGATTTTTCTTAGTTCATGTAAGGTCTCCTCTTAGGGAACATTGTGCCTAATGTCTCCAAGAGAGGACAAGTCTAGGATAAAAGATTCACAACTTAGGGAATGCAACATGTAGCATCACAACTAAGAGGAAAGTTGCATGCCAAGAAAGGTCATACTCTTGGGAGGACATCAAACCCAATGACACCACCAAGAAGAAAACACATCATAAGAAGTAAGAAGACCGTGCAATGAAATATAAGAAAATAGTCCAAGATCTCCAAAATGATAATGCCAATGTATGTCCCCACTTTAAAGAAAATACTAACAACATGCTATGACCAATTACTTTAAAGTAGCAAATGATAAATGCTAATAATAAAGATGACATGAGAGCTTATTTGGAAAGCCCTATGCCAAGTCATATGTTTCCAAATGAAGCTAAGTCATGAAAAATGGAAGGGTTTTTCCCCAAAATGAAATCCCAAAATCACACATAAGCGATCCACGAATTCGGGGTCACTATATGTCTTTGCTACAATGATATTATAGAGCTCAGAAACGTCATCATTCCCCAAATAACTCATGGAACATGGAGAATGACACATAGAGAGAAAAAACAAAGAAAATCCTTTTGGGTCAACATTGAAGAGACCTAAATGTCTCGATGCCTTGCATCATCCCCAAAAAGAAAACACAAGACAAAAGAAAAGAGAAAAGGGTTTACGACTTATAGAAGAATGAAGGTACAAATAGAGGAGTGAACATGAAGATACATCAAACAAAACAATACAGGGGATCACATTACACACATACAATCACATAAAGAACATTAAAAAGAAAACAAAGACAAGACTAGTAAGGCACATGCGAGTCAATCTATAACAGGTTGTCTACATCCCAATCTTATTCATTGTATGTAGAAGGCAGACAACTAGCTATTAAAGGAACAACATGAAGTGCCAAACTAGGACAAGCACCAAGTTCAACACATGGTGAAACACTCTTTTTAGGAGGATCATCACGATTGTTATCATTTAAGCTCATGGAAGAGGAAAACAATAAATTTAACTCTTTATGCACTTCCTCATCAATTTTCGTAGTTTCATTATCATCATCCAAGTTTATCATAACTGAAGGTCTAATGATAATATCCATTGAAGATTCTTGTTCTTGTTGTGTTCAAGTTTTAGGATTTTCTTATTTTGGTGAAGGTGTAGAATCGTCATGCATTGCTTGAGGTCAGTTTGGATTATGATTTTTTATGTTGTTATTTTCTTCTTTTCTTGTAACAAACGAGCAATAGCATGACATCTACACCTATGCTCTCTAGCATTTCGGTTCCTTTTCATTCAATTTTCAATTTGTGATTGTGTAGGAATGGGTTTATCAACCATAGGTTTCTTTTCTTCCCTTACGAGAGGAACGAAAGGAACCATGGAAGGTTGTTCAACCACTTTTTCTTTAGCTTTGTAAACTTGTTTGATTTTAGGAGACACAATGAGACTTATTTGGTTATCTCATGGTCTCTTATAGGACATAGGTGAAGGATTTTATATGTTTTGGTCGTGGTTGCTTAGAAGGTCTTTTGGTTCAATCATGGTTTCGTCAAAGATAGGAGGCTCAATCATGGGTTGAGGCATATTGGTAAGGGATAATTTTGTTATGTGTTTTCCTTTAAACCTTTTATAGGATTTGAAAAAGAAGTCCTCATGAGGCCTAATAGGTTCCATAGGTTCAGGCCAAAAGAAGTCCAATGAGAGATTCCCACAAGAAGACACATGATTAAAGCCACTATGGTGCACTGTAAAGATCTCATTGCCAAATGGAAACTTTAAGCATTTATGCACAACCGACAGGATGATATTCATGGAGCGAAGCCATGGATAGCCTAACTTCACACAAAATTGATTTGATGACAAGATGATGGAAAACGAGACACTTAATGTTTTCGGTCCAACTTTTAGAGGAAGAGTTATTGAACCTATCGTAGGGAAAGAATAACCATTATGTGTTTTGATACATGCTTTTAGTTTTTCATAAGTATCTTGATAAAGTTCATGCACAAATAAGAATTCTTTAGTGATCACATTCTCTACACAAATGAGATCAATTAATATCCCATTAGTAGGCTTGTCCTTGATTCTTCTAGCTATGTAAAGAGGACCATCGGGTGCATGTTTGATTGTGTCATTTTGTGAGAAAGCAATGTCAAGCGACATCTTAGTTAGGCCCTTACGAGGTTGAACTTCAATAATTCCAATCACATTGTTTATTTTCTTCATGTTTTCATCGTTCGTGTCAACATTCATCACATCATTCTTTGTTTCACTAGCTTTGACAAAGGAAATGTTATGATTTGGCATAGGATTATTAAAGATTTGTAGATTTTGATTAGGAGGGGCTATAGACATATTACCTTGATCATTAACACCACCAATTTGAATATGATTAGAATCAATGAGGTCTTACACAAGATGTTTAAGACACTTGCAATATTCTGTATCATGTCCATTTTGTCAATGAAAATGGCAATAGGCATTTTATCTATAGTTTGAAGGAAGAGGCTTAGTAGGATCAAAAGCTCTAATAGGAGGTAAGGAAATTAGTTTATGGTTTAAGAGTTGCAACATGATATTATGAAGGGTGTCATGTAAAGGTGTGAATTATCTATTTATATCATAAAATGTGTATGGAATTGTCATTTTTATAGCAACCACTTGGTTATCAACATGTTGAGTTGGTTGAGGGAGATTAAGTTGTAAAAATACCTTATTTTGTTTCTTGAATGGTTGATAGTTGTTATGAGACGTGGATTCAGATTTTTCAGGATGGCTAGAGGGAGTTTTCACTTTACAACTACTAAGCAAATTTTAATAATCATGGAGGGTAGTACACAACTGTGTGAAGGATGGAAATTTCAACATCTCGATCTTAGTTTGGAATTTGTTTTGCAAATTGGAAATAAACATTCTTTGAAGGTCATCATCAAGAATCTTAATGTTTATTTATGAGTGGTCACGCCCACAAAAGGATATGAAAATCACGGAAAAACCTATCCTAGAAATTGGACATTCCAGCAGGTGACTAATACCTCTTCGTGGTCGTTCATTTACTTGTCAAACCAGGGAACGTAAACTTTAAATGGAGTGGCACTATATGTGCACTAAGAACCGATTTCAGTCACAACCTATTGAAAATAAATACTTGGAAAGAAATTCTACCTATGCTACAGGAAGGTAATGCAAAGTTCTCTTAACTCAATCATAATCTAACCAAAGCAAAAATCATAATAGCTACAATTGAAAGACAAACTATAAACTGGTCTTATGCTGTAGGAACAAACACAGGGATGGATTCCCGATGCTGTAGGAATAGTATAAGACTGAGCTTACGCTAAAACCTCTAAAATGAAATCTAACTTGAATTAACAAAGGATAAACAACTACTCTCCTACAGATACTTACTAAGTGGGCCCCCTTAGCAAGCATCAACTAATTTACATAGAAGATTGTGCTCAGAACTCCATCAATTTTTATTCATAACGTGAAATCATTTACATTGATTGTTCTGCTTCAGAAAACTAACAAAAACTCTGATTCATATTATAACTCTAACTCTTACATAATCTGCTTCTCTATCTATCTCCTTCTTATTCACCCGCGCAGGAGGAACACTTATTTTAAATTAGGAGAACAACTAACTAACTGACCCTAACAGAGAAAGACGTGGATATAAAATGTATCTCAAAATCGAGGAACAGACTTCATAAATGAGTTTATCCGTTCAACCCAATCCAAAGAGAATCTAGCACTCCACTCTTTCCAGATTAAATGACATTTAAAATCCATCCCAACAATTTTAGTCAAAAAGTCTTCGCCAGAGCTTCCTCGAAGTTGTTCAAGAAATGGACTTTACTGCAAGGCCGAGATCAACTGTGCTTGACTCTATCATACTTTTTTCAACAACCTGTGAAACACAAGGTAACATATGCGAAAGAAAAGATGCATGGCGCATACACAATATCCATTCATTAATCACATATTTAAATCTATTTCATCATTCAAAAACTACATGCATTATACCAGTCATTTGGGGAGTCAAACAAGGTAATAAATATAGACATGTCAACATGATAGGCTGCAGGAACATGAAAGTGTATTGCTACAGGATATCCCCCAATAAAAGGTTTCAAGAGAGTTAAACAACCATGAACAACAAAAGTAAAGGTATTAAAAGTACACCATGATATCCAAATTATGAGCATATTTTGGGCTCATCATTTAGCCCCCTACTTAACCCAATGTTGGTCCTCCAGCATTAAACTTCCTGGTGGTCTCTCTGAAATCAATGGTTGAGGCATGACCCTGAAATGGAATTCCAAATTTGTAACAAAAACCTCTATAACTCTACCACCTTTCATACCTATGGGCTTCTGTATCTTCATTAAGATTTGTAGCCTGGTAGGGATAAAGGGGCCACATTAGCACAAGAGGTCTAAATGTTAATGGAAACCACAATTCAAACCTCTTTTGAAGTCCCAACTGTATGTATCTGCTTGATCATTTAAGAGCTGCCGTAAAATTTAGGGGAGTGTGAGGCTCAGACTTTCTTAACCCAACAGTTAATCTCTCCCACCTCTTTTCAATTCTAGAATATGACAGTCTCCAAGACGAGTATGATTGTTCTTGAAATTCATCATATACCTGCTTCCTAAGATCAAATATTTTCATCCTGGCTGTATTATTATTAAAACCATATGCCACAGTAAGCCAAGTTTTCAACATTGTATGGGGGTCTGAACTCTCAGGGCGTAATGGAACAGGTTCATTCCTTTCGGCTTCTTCATATGTTTCCCATTGCCTACCATAATTTGCTTCATTTGCTACCCAAGACATAAGTGATCTCAAATGGATGTCGCCAATATACAAAAGGGCATTCCACTCTGTTTCAAATAGAATTAAAAAGGCATGTAAATAAAATTCACACAAAGAATTTCTGAGCCAATTAGGGGCTGCCTGGTATGCATCGTAAAATTCTTTAGTAGTGTGAAGAATAGGATCTTGATTTTTGGAAATTCTCATTAGTTGGAACCACAAGAACTGTTCCTTGAGGCACAGAGCATAAACTCTGGGTGGTGGTCTGTATTCCATAATCTGACCAGTTACCTTCAGTATTTCTTCCATTTCCTCCTTTAACTCCTAAATTTCCTGTTTCTGCCCTTCAATTTCCTTTTTCAGTTTCTTTTTTTCCTCCTCCCAAAGACTTTGTTGCATTTCAGTCTTGGCGAGGTGGCAAAAACTCAAGGTTTGTAATGTAACTGGTCTCCATGTAGCTTTGAAATATTCCAAAAATTTAATTAAAAATGTCTTTTCATAAACAACAATGGCTTGACAAGTTGCAGGGGGAATTGAGGCTTCATTGGCCACTTCCAATTGTTCAGTCTGTTCTTCCTGTTGTTACAGGATAAATTCCTGTTGCTGCAGTGGAGAAGACTGTGCTTCCTCCAAAATCTGCATAGCAACAGCAGCCAAGTCATCGAGACTTGGTACTCCCCTTTCATTATGCTCAACTTCCCTTGTCTCAACTTGTTCTTCTTCAAAAATAACAAATGAACTCTGTCCAGCACTCTCAGACACATTCTGAGAAACATCATATTTAGACTCTACAAATTCTTTTGAAATTATAATAACCTCAGGTTGAAGTAAAGCAGGGGATTCTTTACATTGTTTTCTGGTGGAAACTCTTCTTGGCAATGTTGCGGCTGCCGGAGGTGCTCTCGCAGCCTTTCTCTTTTTAAAATGCCTAGAAGGTTCTACCTTGTCAAAGGATGATGGTGAGCTGGTGACAGCAACAGGTGTTGTTGTAGGAGACATTGCTGCAGGAGAAGAGCGTTGCCTTTTCTGAGAACGAGGGTCAAATTCTGGGGTTTGTTCTGCCCCAGATGACTCTTCGGCCTTTGTTTTTCCTCTCTCTCTCCTACTAGCATCCCTAGTTTTCACCCGGGCAGAGGACTCTGGTGTGAGAGCTGCAGGACCAGGTGCTATAGGAGCAGATGGCACTTGCCCTATTCTCCTATTGGTAGACGCCATTTCCTTTTTCTTTTTCCGAGGCCATGGGGTAAGTGCCCTAGGGGGTTCTAGACATTGTAGGCTCTTCTAGGCAACAAATTCTTGCTAGGAAAGAGGTGATACATATCTCAAAGAGAATTCAATCAACAATTTTATGAGGCCATGGTGAGTAATAGAATTATCTTTCCCCTGTTGGGTTCCATGGGCACATTGTTCCAGAAATTTTAACAAAAAATTCAGAACATTAACAGCTAATCCATGCCTCATATGACTTAGCAATTTGAAGTGGTAAGAATGCAGATAAGAGAAACGACCTTCACAAGTTAAATACCTGATTATGAAAGCAGTGAATTTTGGGTATGGAGGAGGCAACGACACTCGCTTGTATCCCTGCTTCGAGACTTCCAAAGGTCTATCAGTGGGTATTGAAAATTTTGCCATTGCAGAGGCAGCATCCAAAGAGAAATTTTCTCCAACGGCTAGGAGCCCGGTTACCTCTGCAATTCTTTCTTCAGTTACAACAACTGTTAGATCCCATACAGTAGCCTCCCCTTCAGAAAGGGTTCTCAAAAATTTGCTTGCAGCCTCTTCATTAAAAGCATCTAAACTCAAAAAGTAATTCAGCCAACCACAAAGGCTGAATGCCTGGACTGTTTGAGAATTTTGCATTAATAACTCATGAGCTACAGGCTCATGTCTTACCAGCTGACCACCCATGTTCATAGTTTTGCCTTAGCTGAAATCAACTCTTTTCTTAAAATCAAAAATTTTCCTTTCTACTCTGGTTCTTTTCTGTCCCGCCGTCACTTTTCTCTTGTTTTCTAAAAATGAACTTTTTAAACAAGCAGTTTTAAATTGTGATTTGCAATGAAAAATACATGTGATCATATTTGGAAAGTACCAGAAAATAATAAAAAAATATTATCTGAGCACTTGTGACAGCGGCGAAAGGACAAGTTTGAAAAGTGGATTATCCCACCCCCTACTTAAAGTATGACATGTGTCCACACATGTACTAAGGAATAGGCAGAAATTGAGTAATAATGACTGATACAGACAGTGCAGTAAATGAATAAAATGAAATAAATCAAAAATGCGATAACAAAAGATATTGCGTACCTTTTATTAAATGCTTGTATGTGCTAAAAAAGATGATGGCCTCGACATGAGATGACAGTTGGGAATGAGATCATAATTAAGGGTGGTGCGGATGAATGAGGTGGATGGATGACGTGGATGGATGAAATGAATGGATGGAATGGATGGATGGTATAGAAGATAAAGAAGTGAGATGTGGCGACAAGTGGAAATGAAAAAAAGGGGTTTCCTTAAAAAGAAAACTTTTATTATGAGCATGCATTACAAAATTACGGCTAAGTTACAGGAGAAAGGCTAAAGCCTTCAGCTGTAGGAGAATTAGTGGTAGTATCCTCAATGAACTACTGCATGAATTCTTCTTTTGAGACTGGTTTATGGTACAACCGGAGGCGGTGTCCATTAACTAACAGCTTGAATCTAATAGGATCAATTGTAACAAGTTGCACTGAACCATTAGTAAATACATTCTCAATTTCATATGGGCCCAACCATCTAGTTTGTAATTTTTTTGGACTGTTCTTATATCGAGAGTCATAAAGCAGAGCCCAATCTCCTACTTTGAATTTCTCTCCTTAATGTATTTATCATGCCACCTTATTCTCTAATTTTGTATTATCTCAGTGTGTTGCAGGGCATTCTTTTGGAGCTCATCTAGAGCATTGAGCTGCATGATTTTGTCTTTTTGTGCATTTGTTAAATCTATGTCCATTTTCAGTGTTGTTCTTAGAGTTTTATATTCAAACTCTATCGGCATCACAACTATTTTACCATACACCATTTCAAAAGGTGTATATCATATAGCAGTCTTCCAGGTAGTATGGTAGGCCCATATAGCTTCTGGTAACCTTGTGGCCTAGTCCTTCCTATGCAAATCTATAGTTTTAGTCAAAATGGCCTCTATGTCCCTATTTGTGACTTCAACCTGGCCATTGGCCTGGGAGTGATAAGGAGTTGATTTTCTGTGCCATATATTGTATTCATTGACTAAAGCTATGATAAGTGTAGAAATAAATTGTGCTCCTTGATTTGTCAGTATTTCCCTAGGGACACCAAACCTAGTAAATATTTTCTCATAGAGGAATTCAGCCACTTTATTGTCCCTAGCATGTTTCATAGGTTTAGCCTCTACCCATTTTGTGACATAATCTGTGCATACAAGGATGTAGGACTTACCATTGGAAGGTGGATCAATTGGTCCTACAAAATCCAGTCCCTATTTGTCGAAGGGTGCAACTACAACTTGTGGAAATAGAGGCATCTCATCAGATCAAGTTGGTTTTCCCATCCTTTGACATCTGTCACATTTCCTAGTATATTTGGCTGCATCCCTATGTAAAGTTGGCCAATAGTAACCAGTATTTAAAATTTTCATCGTTATCCTTTTGGCAGCAAAATGTCCACCACACGGCTCATCATGGCTTGTATGCAGTATATCATGAGTGTCCTTCTCTGGTACACATCTCCTCATAACTTGATCTGGCCCTATATAAAACATGCAATCTTCAATCCAAGAAAAGTTAAAGCTTTTCTCTACCAATAATCTATTTTCCTTATGGGAGAATTGAGGAGGAGTTCTTCCTATGGCCAGATAATTTGCTATATCAGCATACCATAGGTGAATAACCTTGATTGCAAATAGGTGTTCATCAGGAAAGGAGTCTTCAATAATTGCAGAGTCATCTTCCTTTGAATTCTAGAGAGGAAATTAGCAACCACGTTGGCTTTACTTGGCTTGTCCACAATTGTAATATCAAATTCCTGCATTAGTAATAACCATCTTGCCAGTCTCCCAGATATTGAGGCTTTGTTCATGAGATACTAGATTGTGACATGATCAATATGAACAAATATTTGATAACCAGTGATATAATGTCTGAATTTATTGAGGGCGTAGATGATTGCCAACATTTCTTTTTTTGTAACAGTGTAGTTTAATTCAGCCCCTTGCAAATTTTTGCTTATGTAATAGAGTGCATATTCTATTGAACCATCCTTCTGCCCTAACACTCTGCCAATGGCATAATCCGATGCATCAATATGAATATGAAATGGAAGTGACCAATCAGGTCCTTTCAGAACAGGTGCCTATGTAAGGTCGACTTTTAAGTCAAGGAATGTTTTTTCACATTCCTCTGTCCAAGAAAAATCTGCATCTTTCTTCAGTAGACTATATAAGGGGCCTGATATTTGGATGAAGTCCTTGATGAATCTTCTGTAGTATCCAGCATAGCCTAGAAAGCTTCGTACCTCTTTCTGCTTAGCAGGAGAGGGTAGCTTAGAGATGACCTCAATCTTAGCAAGATCAACCTGAATTCCTGCAACAGAAATATAGTGACCAAGCACTATTCCCTCCTACATCATCATGAAGCACTTTTGACTATTCAGCGATAGGTTGTGATCTTCACATCTCTGTAGTACTTTCTCCAAGTTGGCTTAAGCTTCCTCAAATTTTGTACCATAAACAGTAAAGTCATCCATGTATATTTCCATGTAATCATATGAGATGTCTGAGAAGATACTTATGACTGCCCTCTGGAAAGTTGCAGGAGCATTACAGAGACCAAAAGGCAAAACTGAATAGGCAAACATTCCCTAAGGGCATGTAAAAGTAGTATTTTCTTGATCTTAAGGAGCAATCTTGATTTGATTGTACCCACTGAAGCCATCTAAAAATGAGAAGTACTTTTTCCCAGCTAAATTATCTAGAACTTGATCAATGAATGGAAGAGGAAAGTAATCTTTCTTTGTTGCCAAGTTGAGCTCTCTGTAATCTACACATACCCTCTATTTTCCTCCTTTCTTAGGAATAATGACCAATAGGGAAACCCATTGACTATCGGAGATTGGGTAGATAAAGCCAGCTGCTTTCATTTTCTGCAATTCTTCTTTAACAATTTCTCTTAAAGCTAGATTAATTCTTCTTTGAGGCTGCTTGATAGGTTTGAAGTCACTGTTAATATATATGCGATGTGTACATAGTTTTGGGTCTAAACCATTCATATCCCAATAGTCCCATGCAAAATCTCTTTTGTGGGCTTGCAGCATTGTGGCTAGGGTAGTTTGTTGAGACGGAGACAACTTATTATTAATATGCAGACAGCTGTCTGGAGATACTTTTATCTGTTTGGTGAGATCATTTATTAAGGTTGCTAATAAAGGTAGTGCCTGTATATCACATAATAGCAAATCATGATGGCTCTCAGGGTCCAGTTGCTGTAGGAAACATTGCTAAGAACGACTGTCCAAAATGGATGGGCTATTTAAACTAGAACTAAACTGCAGAATGTGTAGAAGCAGGTTATCTTCACTCTGAAGCTGGGAAAATGGATCAGTTCGTAGCATCATTAACTGAGCTAATGAATTGATGTATTCAGATTCCTCTCCTAGATCTGGCCAAACTGGTTGAGACAAATCTGGCAGAGGTTGTGCATGTGGGTATAAAGCCAATTTCTTCCTTGACTGACCATCAGAAATTATCATGTCTCCTGAACGACATCCTATAAGAGCATCAGTTGTAGCTAACCAAGGTCTCCCTAAGATAATAGGATATCCTCCTAAGGTTGCCTTAGTGGACAATATGGTGAAATCAGCAGGGTATTCCCAAGATTCAAGCGTGACAATGACATCTTCTATCACTCCATCAGGTGTAACCATGGAACTCTCAGCAAGCTGAAGGACAGTCGGTGGAGACCAAATGTTTGGAATTTTCAAACACTCCATAGTGTGCTTGGTCATCACATTAATGGTTGCACCAAGGTCCACCAAAATATTTCTTACTACTTGACCATTGATATTTTTTTTTACTATAGGACTTCCAGGATCAGTATATTTTGGAATGACAACCTTCCCCAACATAATATTGGCTAACTGTCCTAGAACATGGATAGTTTGGGGATCCTTTTTCTTTCTTCCTTGTTTCTTTAAACAAGCCTCTTTAATGGTTTTTCAATAAACTGGAACATCTTTAATAGCTTGAAAAAGAGGAATTTGAACTTGTACATTCTTTAGCTGCTCCAAAATATCAAAGGTGGGCTCTTCAATGGTCTTGGGTGTAGTAAATTGCAATCTCTGAGGAAAAGGTGGTATAGCCTGAGACTGCAGGATAGGTTCCTTAGAGGCAGTAGTTGATACAGGTATATCTTTTACATGATCAGTAGGTTATTCAGCAGCAAAGTTTGGAATCTCTATTATTACAGGTGGTTGTGGAGCAGGGAGAGTGGTTCCAGACCTAAGATGGATATCATTAATATTCAGGGCATAAGCTAGATACTGGTTGGCTTCTATAGAGTACATAGGTTGTTGTTGTTGCTGCTGCTTATTATTAAGATTTGACAATGGTTGAGTAGGCATAAGCGTTTGTTTTGAAAGGCCAATATTTGTTGCAGGTTCTGCAAGAGGAGGCATAAGGGCCGAAGGTTGTGGCTACTGAGACTACAGGAATCTAGGGGGTTGATTCTGCCATTGCTGAGAACCTCTCCATTGAGGGTTATGCTACCAGTTACCTGGAGGTGGAGTCCATTGTCCTTGTGGGTGTTGCCAACCTCCTTGAGGGTGTTGCCATTAAGGGCTCTGATAGTTAGGCCAGTATGGTTGAGGAGCATTCCAAGGTGGAGATGGGCCATATGTAAGTTGCCATTGGTTATTATTGTAGACATCTAAATTTAATCACTCCCATATGATTAAATTTACTCTCTTTTCGTCTATCATATTAAATATTAATTTATTAAATTAATATTACACTTTTTATCTCATATCTGTAAAGTATTTAATTTAATCATTAAATGCTTTATCTTTCACCTTCTTCCTCTCTAAATTAAATAAATACACCAATTTATTTAATTTAGTCATTTTTTACCCTTTTGATTTAAAATCAATTTAAAATTCTTTATTTTCTTTCTCCTTGTCACATCCTCCATGATCTTGCCCTAATCTAAATTAATTTAATTAATTCATGATTATGATGTGCATCCTCTTAATCAAAGGTTTTGTCACATCCTCCTACATTTGCCACTTGCTTCTAATCTTCCATTAATTAGTCTAATCCAATATTTGCACAACCTTAACTAAGGTCATTAGCCATATTTAGCACCACTTTTTAGCCAACCTTTGCATTTACCTCCTTTTAGCATTGGCCCTCTTTCCCATGTGAATTTTTAATTCACATTTATTTATCTTAGATCATAAGGCTTCTAGAACCTTGGACTTGTCACATCTTCCACATGTGACCAAGTCCCACCTTTTTGGAGCTCACATTTTATCCTTTAGATTCACATTTATATTTTCAACCACCTCTCATTTTTCCATGTAGATTTTTAAGGAATTCCAAAATTCCTCAAATGTCCCTTTCACTCCCACATGGGGAAAAGGAATCCCTTTTTGAGGAAATCTTCTCACTCCCCAAGATGCTTGGAAGGTACTTGTCCTTCCTCCCCCTCATGTACCTTTTGGCCACCTCACTTACACCTCATCTCCTCTTAGCCACTTCACTATCCACATGTCAAGATGGGAGGGCTTGTGAGTTCTCAACTCACCATAGCCCTTCATCTTGACCTTGTTGGATGAATCTTGACCGTTGAATTCTCTAGAAAATTCAAATTCTTCTATAAATACCCCCTCCTCAAGGGCATTTTTAACACTTTCATTTTGGAGTAACCTTATGCTGCCAATTTACATTATCAATCATTCACTATCATTTAGCCACCCACTTTGATCATCTTGCACATTCAATCTTGCATCTAGCTATATCAAAAGCTATCCAAGGAGCACACAAATCCATTAAAATCAAGGGCCAACCAAGGAGTCTTCAACAACAAGGAAGGTATAAATCAATTTACATTTTATTTCATCTATTTTCCTTGTTTTGTCACTCTTTAGGCTAATCTTCGACGTGTTCTTAGTATTTTTTCACTTGCATTTTAAGTTATTTTGCACATTAGAGTAGGGTAAAATTATAAGGTACACATTTCTGGCATGCCTGGTGGGACCCACAAATGGGTTCTTGCATTTAACCTTCATTTTAGCTAAGAATTTTGCAAGAGAAGGTTGTAGAAAGGCGGAAGCGCCCTCTATTTTACCACAGAAAGGCGGAAGCGCCCTCTGTCCTACTGCAGAAAGGTGGAAGCGCCCTCTGCTTTATCGTAGAAAGGCAGAAGCGCCCTCTACTTTGCTGCAGAAAGGCGGAAGCACCCTCTGATCTTGTTGCAGAAAGGTAGAAGTGCCCTATATCTGACAATTTCATTTTCTTCTAACAGTTTGCTGCAGTTAGGTGTATACTTAGAAGTTTGTTTCTAACACTTTCTTGCAGTGGGGCGTACAATTTTCCTTTTTTAAAATCTGATAACGTTTCTTGCAGAGAGGGGGATACGCCCTTTCATTTTGAAAGGTTCTTTTCCTCTAACCTTTTGCTGCAGAAAAGCGGAAGTGCCCTACAGAAAGCTGTCAGCGCCCCCTGATTTTGCTGCAGAAAGGCAGAAGCGCCCTGCAGAAAGCTGTCAACACCCCTGTTTTGCTGTAGAAAGGCGGAAGCGCCCTGCAGGAAGCTGTCAACGCCCTTGTTTTGCTGCAGAAAGGCGGAAGCGCCCTGCAAAAAGCTGTCAGCGCCCCTATTCTTGCTGCAGAAAGGCAGAAGCGCCCTTGTTTTACTGCAGAAAGGCGGAAGCGCCCCAAAATAGCACAGTTTGGAAAGTAAAACAATTATTTTAGCGTTGTTTTTGCTCTCATTTTTAGCTATTTTCAAGTAATAACCCTCTAACATTGTTTTGGCAAGGATATTGGTGTTTTTTGCTAATGTTTTGCAGCATATTATGGCGTAATTGACTAAGAATGAAGGAGAAGATAGCTAACATTTACTTACAGGGCCATCTATTTGATCAAATTTCTAAAAAACTATCCTTGTTGTTTGCACATAGTCTAATTAGGAGGAAGTAACATTTATTGCTTGCTATGCTTGTCTACTATTATGTCACCCAAGGGGGCATTAATTTGTTTTCACTTTCCTCTTGCACTTCGTGTGAGCCTGGGGAGTAGTTGGAAGCGGTTAGTGTCTTCTTTTTAGTGGGACCTGCTTGGGAATTTCATCACCCCAAGGGGGGAGAACAAAAGTTGTACCCCAATCTAGTCACGTCGTAATTGGCAGAGCGTCGAAGCTAGGGTGATACTTAGATAAACGTGAAGAGTTGGTCTGAGTCTTTCAGTATCTTGCTAGGGTTCTCGACTCACGCTTGTGATGAGCTGGTGTTCACGGTTGTGCCTCACGTACCGAGAGTATATCGAGGACTCCCTAGAAGCCTTGTGCATCCTAGATTAAGACCTTGTCTAGCCATACCCTTAACATTAATCATAGGATTGTGCTTGCTTGAAGTGTTTTCTTGTGAAAAACTCATAAAATCTTTGATACTTGGGTCTTACTTTATCATTTTGCATCCTTTCCATAGCCATTACCATCAAAACCAAGCTCTGTCTTACTGTAGAACGGTGGAAGCGCCCCTATTTTTGCTGTAGAAAGGCGGAAGCACCCTTATTTTTGCTGCAAAAAGGCGGAAGCGCCCCCTATTTTGCTGCAGAAAAGCGGAAGCGCCCCTGTTTTGTTGTAGAAAGGTAGAAGCGCCCCCTATTTTGCTGCAGAAAGGCAGAAGTGCCCCTGATTTACTACAGAAAACTGTCAACGCCCCTGATTTTTGCTGCAGAGGGGCGAATTTTCTCTCCTGAACACCCGAAATCGCCCTATTTGGATCCGTTTAGCCTCTAAAATATCATTTAATCATTCCCAACCATTATCTCATCATCCTAAGCCTCCATTTCATCACTCTAAGCCTTCCAAAACCTCCATTTGATCTGTTTAAACCTCCATCTTATCATTCCAAATCTTTGTTTAACCATTCTAAATCCTCACTCATTTTTCGCAATCATCTTCAATCCACCCATTCATTCTAATTTCCTCATATTCCATTCAAAAGTCCCTACCATCACCTAGCAAACATCATAATTTTACCGTTTACATCACCAAACACTACTCATAACCAAACCGCCTTAAACTTGTATTACAAAGTGGTTACCCAAATTGACTATAACACTTGAATTTGATTATTAGTCTTTAACTTCAACCCCAATCAATTTGCTTCCATCTTGAGGTGAATTCGGTGTCATAAGTTATCATCCTTGGCCCAATCAATCCATTCTTATCTTAAGGTGGGTTTGGTGCCATAATCATCCTCTTAATCAATCAAAGCTCTAGGTCACTAAGGGTAAATTCCTTTGATCAAACTTAAGGTCTCTCTCACATCTTTCATCATCCAATCATACCGATCCAATAATCCAAATCTATCAAAACCAATCATTTAGTCAAACTTTCCAATCAATCAAATCACATCCATTCAACCAATTCTATCCTATTGATCTTAATAATCTAATCCAATCCAATCCAATCTTGCCAAATCCAAATCAAATCCCATCAAAATTCAATCCAATCCAATATATCCAAACAAAATCTGATCAAAATCCAAATCCTATCAAAATCACACCTCATCCAATCACAATCAAATCATTCGCCAAAAGCATTCCTATAATCCACTCATAGCACATTTGCATGCCCGTTGAGACCCAATCATAGGCAAAGAAAATGGCCGATCATCAAGCCCAGAATGCCCAATCAAATAACCCCCAAGATCCCAACAACACAATGAACGCCTCATCAGATCCTAACAAGGGTACTAACATCCCTCACGATCCTCATAATGGTACTTCATCACATTCCAACACCAAAATTCATAACTCACCACATAGTGAAGAGAGTATGGCTAATCAACCTGAACTCACACTTGAGGAACCTTTTAGTAATCCCGCCAATGTGCAAATGACTGACCGTTTGCTTGAAAAACATGGGGAAGAAATCTTGGCCCACCTAATTGAGAAGGGTTTCAAACCCCCCTCGAATGTTGACTTGTCCAAATATAGGGGTCCCCCATCAAACATACTCCAAGGTTCACAAAATGCACTAGAAGGTTCATACTTCCCCAATGTCCTGCCAGTTGAGGATTGGCATCAACCTGAATTTGGCAATGTTGTTCTTTATTAGGTTAACTATCCCCCACACGCTTCGACCTCAGTTATGGGAGGTCCTCAAGTGTCTAATCCCAATAATCCTTTTGCCTATGGTATGCCACAAAATATTCCACAACCTCCGCCATTAACATTAACAGCACCCCCTCCTTCGAATCAACCTATAGTCAACATTGGGGGCACCTCCTTTACCACATTGCTTCCACCTCCTGGGACCACAAATCTACCATCTCAACAACTTCACCAATCTAACATTCTGCCTCAATTACCTCCACAAGGTGCATCCCAGCTAAATGTTCTGGGTGGTACCCAACAACCCCCTTTACAAAACGCTTCTACGCTACCTCCGCCATCTCATCCGCAACAACCTATACATAATACTTTGGCCTCTTCACAACAACCACCCTACCAATCACAAGGCAATCCATCTTGACCTATTGCTCAGACCATATCCCCCTTTCTCGCATCCATTTTGCATCCGCAGGCTCAACCACAACACAATATCCCATCTCGACCCATACAACATTTGACGTCACAACAACAACCTCCCCAACACTACTACTATCACAATCAGCAACAATTTCACCAAAAACCGCTTTATGTGACCTCCCAACAATCACAACAATACCTTCAACACCAACAAACCAATACGCAACATCCCATCCAAGTTCCTCAACAACCTACCCCACACTTTTATCAAACAAATCCGTACTATGCCCCACAACAACAGCCCTTGTATCAACAAAATCCTCCATCTTACTAGCAAGCCATATCATCATCCAACCATCCAAATCCGTATTTCAACAATCTGACGCCCTTTCAACAGGATCCTTTATCATCCTATCATCAATATCCCCCCAACCCACCACCAGCTAGCTCGGATTTGTTGGAAATCAAAGCCGCACTTAAGGACCTTCAAGCTGGGGATACCAAACAATCATTCAAATTTGAAGACATATGCCCATATCCATTTGATCCCTCCATCTCATTGATCCCATTTCCTAAACATTTCAAAATACCAAAATTTGATAAATACAAGGGAAATAAAGACCCTAAGGCTCACTTGTAGGAGTTTTATTCCCAATGTCAAGAAGTCATGTACAATGACAACTATCTCTTGTTCTTGTTCCCACGAAGCCTGGCAAGCCACACCCTAGATTGGTTCATGACTCTCGAAAAAGGGTCCATAAAAACTTTTGCAGACCTGTCAGAAAAGTTTGTATCCTACTTCTCTTTCAATTTGGAGAAGGATACGAACACCTTAGATCTCCTCAAAGAGAAACAACGTGATGGAGAAACCTTTACTAGCTACCTACAACGGTGGCGTGCATTAGCAAGCCGAATGAAGACTCCTCTGAAAGAAAAAGACATGGTCACTCTTTTTGTGGAAAACTCTCATCTTGACATGGCCCATTATTTTAGGTTACATTGTGTCACCACCTTCGCGGAGATAGTAGAAAAGGGACCCATCCTTGAACGTGCCCTTATTGCCAAAGGACACATCAAAATACATAGTCATGATAAAGAGAGGTCATTTGCCGATAAACCACGATTCTAGAACAAGAACAAGAATGTAGTGAATGACGGCGTAACAAACACTAAACACGTCCAAGTGGCTAATACATCCCAAAAACAACAACCGTCTGTACCCAACGCCATATCTGTACCATAGGGGACACCTCGTCCTCCTCAACAGTCAAACTAGAATAATTAGGGGAACGCCAAACCTCAATACGCCCAATTCGGAGAGCCTCTGAGTGTTGTTTCTAATAAGTTGCTACAAATCAATTACCCCATCACGTACCCTGTCACCAAACCATTTGACGAGTCCAAACCCAAGCCTGCATGGTTTAAAGAAAATGAGTATTGTGAGTTCCATAAAATCAAGGGACACTCTTTGAATAAGTGTCAGGGTCTGAAAAACTACGTTCAAGATCTCATTGATCGAGGTGATATCAAGGTTGACCCCAGTCAAGCTTCGTCATCCAATGCTCAATTACAGATATATTAAAACGCCTTTCTGAACCATAATCAAGGCCCAAGCACATCTAACAGTAATCCCCAAGGAAACAACACAAATAATGTGAGTTACAAGAATGTGCCCTTCAATTACGAGGGTGTTATTCATTACATTGAGCAGGTGGAACCCCGGGTATCCATGATACATGTTAAAGCCAAAGACCCTCAATGTGTTGTTACTACACGACGAGCCCGCATCACTGTCCCTGCAGCCTCTGCACCCGCCCACTCAACTCCTGTAAGCTCTCAGTACAACATCCTTGATCACTTAAGAAAGACCCTTACTCATATATCCATCCTGGATTTGCTTAAGTCTTCCCCGGTACATCAAGAAATCCTCAATAGAGCCTTGCAGGAAACCCATGTGCCAAATGATATCGACCCCACACAATTCCAAGCTTTTGTGGGACACTTGGCTTTGTCTCATCACCTACACTTCAGCCAAAATGATATGCCAAACATCGAGGTCAATCATAATCGCCCCTTACATATTGAAGTCGTGGTTGCTCGCCATAAAATAAAAAGGGTCTTGGTAGATAATGGCTCTGCCCTCAATTTGTGTACTTTGAAATTCATAAAATAGGTGGGGTATACTCAAGCGGACTTAAGTAACCAGATCATCACAATCAAAGCCTATGATAATGCAGAAAGAAATTCAGAGGGAATTATCAGTCTTCCTATCCAAGTGGGACCTGTGCTTCAGTATACTACCTGTCATGTCTTTGATCTGGACTCACCATATAATCTCCTCCTTGGCCGCCCATGGCTCCATGCTATGCAAGCCATCCCCTCCACATACCATCAGTGCCTAAAATTCCCCGTCAACGGACAAGAAATCACCATCTATGCTGACCCCCAACCATTTGAATATTGTCGCGCTTTAGAAGTGTCATTTCCCCATTTACATTATTGTCCCAAGATTGAAATGGGGGCATCCCACTCATCATCTGCTAATCCACCATCCACCGTGATAACCACTTCATCCTCCACCACAGATCCTATGGTCACTAAAGTCCAGATCATTGACAAAGGGTGTGGTGAATACAAAATGCATACGGTTCTCAATGTAGCAACCATGCCACCGCCACCACATGAGTATGGTCAACCTTCACATGCTACACAAAAGGAAGACAAGACTATCACCTTCAGTGGTAAAGACATCCCTACCACCACTTTCAGATCCCCAAGTGTCAAGATAGATGCACCAGAAGAGGACATAAGCCAATGGGTCTACCGAGAAGAACCCCAGCCGGACCCTCCTCTAAAGGAATATTTTCAGGAAGCATATCCGTGGTCAACTAAGTTTGCCAAAAAATATAACTACCAAGGCAGGGGCCTAGGTAAAGAAGAACAAGGGTGGTTGCAACCTATTGATACACCAAAGTTACCAAAAAAACATAGGCATTGGGTATGACAAGAAACAGAAAATCCCTACAACATCATCTAATACTTCCAATAGTATCACTGTGGACGATGGCTTATTGGAAGACATACCTGAGGAGGAATCCATCATACGTGCATACAATGACGTCAATCACACCGCCTTATCATCCATGTTCAAATGCCTATCCATCTGCACCATTAGCCTATCCTTTTGTCACCCTGAACTTATTGATTGGGACCTACATAATACCACACCTGTCAATATGTCTACGGATACATATGTCAACCTTATGGAATTGGGGGAGGATGAACATTCTAGTCACAAAATAAGAATAAGAAAAGTAAAAAATGGTCATCTAGTGAAAACCTCCCTGAGGTGCTTCCTGACCTTGAAAAAGTAAAAATAAAGGACGCATTCAATGGCAAAAACCTCGAAGAGGTGCTAGATGATGATGTTCATCTTCCCCTTGTAGGAACTCAGTTATCCGCCCGATCATCCATTCTAATTGAAGAGACTCAAGAAGTTAATATGGGTACTGCAGAAAATCCTAAAATCACCTATGTGGCTAAGTCACTCTCAGAACAGGAGTATCCAGTCATCATGTAGCTACTCCGAGAAGGAATCATCAACTTTGCTTGGTCATATTCAAACATGCCAGGTTTAGAACCTGCCTTAGTAGTTCATCATCTAGACGTTCGCCCAAATGCCAAGCCTGTCAAACAAAAACTCCACAGGTCCCATTACTAGTAAAAAAGGAATTGGAAAAGTTACTAGAGGCAGGCTTTATTAGACCAATTGACTACTTTGAGTGGATCTCCAATATAGTACCAGTTGCCAAACCAAATGGAGACATTCGGGTCTGCACAGACTTCAGGGACCTTAACAAGGCCTGCCCAAAAGATGACTTCCCTCTGCCTAACATTGACATGTTGGTCGATCTCACAGCAGGACACGAGATGCTCTCCCTTATGGATGGCTTCTCTGGTTATAATCAGATTCGAATCGCACCTGAAGACCAACATAAGACCACCTTCACAACACCTTGGGGTACTTTTTGTTACAATGTTATGCCCTTTGGTCTCAAAAATGTAGGGGCAACATATCAGAGAGCGATGACGGTCATCTTCCATGACCTCATCCATATCATCATGGAGGATTATGTTGATCACTTGCTAGGAAAATCAAAAACACGAGCAGAACATCCTATTGTCCTAAAGCAGATATTTGAACGGCTAGAACATTACAAGTTGCGGCTAAATCCAAAAAATTGCGTCTTTGGGATCACATCAGGAAAATTATTAGGTTTTATAGTCTCCCGAAGGGGTATTGAAGTTGATCCCGCCAAGGTAAAGGCTATTCTGGACATGCCACCCCCACGCAATCTAAAGTAGTTAAGAAGCCTCTAGGGGAAGATGCAATCCATCTGTCAGTTCATAGCCCAACTAGTAGATAAATGTCAGCCATTCACCCATCTTTTGAAGAAAGATTCCACCTTTCGATGGACCCCACAGTGTCAGATGGGTTTCGATAAAATTAAGGAATATTAGCTCATCCATCAATCTTGATGTCACCTATTCCAGGAAAACCCCTCCTGCTTTACATCTCTGCTACTTTAGTCGCACTGGGGGCATTGTTGGCACAACATGATGAGTCATTCAAAGAGAGGGCAATCTACTACATTAGTCGAACACTAGTCGACTATGAGTTAAATTACTCCCCCATAGAAAAAGCTTTCCTTGCACTAGTTTTCAGCACATAGAAACTCCGTCATTACATGCTCAGCCATCCAGTCAAATTAATCACCAAAATTGATCCCTTGAAGTATCTGTTATCTAGAACCACTTTGACTGGCCACATGGCCAAATGGGTCATGCTCCTAAGTGAATTTGACATAAAATATGTAAAGCGAAAAGCCATAAAAGGATAGGTCATTGCTGATCAATTGGTTGAAGCACCATTAGTAGATGTTTACCCCCTAGACACTGAATTCCCAGATGAAGAAATCTACACAGTTACAGAAGCACCAGCTTGGACGTTATATTTCGATGGCTCATACACTCATAGTGGATATGGGGTAGGAATTTTATTAGTTACCCCTCAAGGTGACTACATCCTGTAGACATGCAAAATTAACATTATGCATTCGATCAGATTTAGTCAAATTAGGTCTCACATTAGGCCCATTCATCACTTTAATCCATTCATTAAATAATCTCATTTATCAAATAAAAATTATCATTCAACCTTCATCTTGCATCATCCATTTAGTTAAATAAATAAAAAAGCCATTTAAATCAAATCCTAAATCATATTCCATCATTTTCTGATTTAAATAAATCAATTATCAAAGTCTTGAAAGTCAAATCATCTAATCAGCATTTAATCAGCATAATCATCATCTAACCCTGATTAAATGTTAATCCCATCCCACTTGCATTATCTAGATATCTCCACTTGCACAATAAATCAATTTTATTGATTTATTAAAACACTCATTTTCCCTCAACATGACAAGTCAAGCATGGCATTTATTGCTCTTTTTCTTGTCCCCCTCTCAAAATTTATTGCAAATTTGAATTCAAATTTTCCCCCTCATGGGCACTCTTCCCAAATCTTGCACAACCATTGGCCTATCATCACTTGACAAGTGGCCTTATCTTATTGGCTTGTTTTTGATCCCACATTGGTCCCTCTTCAACACTTAGCATTTTGAAAATCTATAAAATAGGGCCTTCATTCTCATTTATGGATCCACAATTTTATGCAAGGTTACTCTCTTCATTTGAGATTTGATCTTGTTCATCATCACTCCACCATCTCCATTTGCATTTTATCATCTTGAGCTTTGGTCAAGGATTGGGAAAGGGTCACTAGCACATGTGACACCAATCCAACTATGGAATAGGTAATTGTAGTGGTTTTCATAATGCTTATAGCTTTCTTTTATCCTTTGTTGCATTTTTGAAAGCATTTGCAATGTATTTCATAGAGGTATTTTGGTAGAATTTGCAAGGCACTAACCCTTTGTTTGAAGTTTAGTTGTTTGCAGATTTTAAAAGGATGCCTACATTTGGCGCTAGGAGGGCATATTCAAGTTGTT
The DNA here is from genome assembly GCA_007258455.2 of Sequoia sempervirens. NCBI lineage: Eukaryota > Viridiplantae > Streptophyta > Pinopsida > Cupressales > Cupressaceae > Sequoia > Sequoia sempervirens. Next base: position 229,502,598 of record VDFB02000003.1, on the reverse strand, counting down.
TGAGACTATAATTTTGACCTGGCAGCTATAAATTTATTTGTTTTGAAATACATGGCCATCTCAAAAAAATATTTTGCATAGTAACTAGATCTCTCTTACAGTTCGTTTTCTTGTGGAGACATCTTTTCTACGTACTAGTATGCATTATGTTGATACTGCCTGCTTGTGCTTTTAATATGCTTCATCATGCTTCATATGCTATTCTTCATTTCCTGACATTTATTGCAACAGAGACACATCCTTATCAGATGTATTAGCTTGAAGATTCTTTAAGTAAGCTTGGCTATAGATGAAAACACATCCTTTCCTTATTGACTGGTGTGAGCATTCGATGATAAAAATTTTAAATTGAAAAGCCATTCCTACTGCCTGTATCTCACTGTCACATATGCTACGCAGTAATCTCTTGAAAGTCCACAGAGGAATCTTATGTGAATGGATGTCTAGTTCCTTTCACATATGAGGCGTATAGATAGTTTTTTGTTTGGTGTACTCAAGAGGTTGTCCTGTCTTTAAACGTTTTTGAACACCCTTACAAATGGCGCAGATATACTACCTCTTCTAATGTCTTTCTGATACGGGCTTTGAATGTTCTCTTTATTGTGCAGATATAATGATTGTCTTGTTCACTTTTAAGACATGTTAGATTATCGCTCCAAATTGAATGATTCATAATAACTTACTGAAGGAGGACGTTTTGGTAGATATGTTATCGTTGTATGCCACAGACTGCTGACAACGGCTGAAGAGTGTCTTTAAACCTGCCAATTTATTGTTTATGTTCCTTTCCACCAATATATGCACTTATGTTGTACCTGGAATGCATTCAAGACTAACCACTCTACTATTCAAAAGAGTTTCAGAAGTAAATGCGCCCCCTCTTTATTTCTTAAATGGAGAAAAAAAAATGTTCTGAGATCTCTCTTTTAGAATGCACTCTTGGGCTTACTTGCTCAAGCGTCATTTTTTCTCTTCTTTTCACTTGTTGTGTTGGCGTGGTCAAAGGTTTGTCATTTGCAGAAAATTACAGTCAGAGTTTGTCGTAAATACCAACATGCATGGTTCTTAATTGTTCGCAAAATCCTTACAAATTAATATTTCTGACTTTACTACGAATGGACAGTCACCTTGAGAATTAAAAATGCAGATTTCCAGCTTCAGCCTTATGTTTAATAATAGATCTGCGCCATCATTTTTGCGCCTTCACACCTAACAGAAAAAGCGGTAGTTGTAAGATGCAATCCGGTCTTAAATGTTTCAGTGTTGCAGGGTTGTTGGATGTGTTCCGTGTGAAGTGCATTCTCTTTAAAATCTTTGTAATAAACAACCTTTTCACTCAGGCCGCGCAGATCTCTGAAGTATGTGAAGTTTTCTATATTCATCATTATGCATGCTTCTCATTTGTTGTGTTATGTTGACTTTCATGATATTGCAGGTACGGAGATATGTCCTAAGTGAATGAAGGCGTTCTCTTTAAGGCACAAATATTTTGTGGACTCTTTGAAATATGTTGTGTGAATTTGAATATTAAGAGAATATTTAGGAAACATTTCATGCCTGAAATGACATTTATGGTCTTTTATTAAGGTGCATGTATATTGAGATCTTGTTGCCTTGATTAAATCTTTATTCCTAATGTGTCACTCTCTAGATTTTTTTTTATTGTGTTTGAAAAGAAAAGGGGACTTTCACTTTTAAAGATTCAATTATTGGCAAGAAGGGTCTTTTGCAAATTGTTTTGTTCCATATTGGTTTTAAAGTCTTTAGGAATCAAGATCTTTATTAAATGCTTTATCACTTGAAACCACTTATACTAAAATGTTTGAAAAATGAATTTAGTTAACTTGGTTTTCATATAATTTTCTTTTGTTTGATAGGTACCAAAAGCAAACAAAGGCAAGGTGAACAAGGTACAAGCGAACAACGAAGGCAAAAAGGAAAAGCGAAAGCGAAAAATCAACAAGGAGGAGGCTAGCAAACAAAGACGAAAGGGGGATGATTTTTTTTGAAAACACAATGTGTTTTTTAACACTTTAAGTGTTGATCAACACTACTTCACAAAGTTGTTTATCCTTTCATTTTAGAACACTAATTTTCATTTGGGTCTAAAACGAACAATTTGATTTTCATTGCAAAGGGCTTAAAAGGAATCTTAGGACAAACTTACTAGATTTCGTTTTGGGATAAAAATTGGACAAGCAATCTTCATATTTCATTTGGTGCTTAAAACGAACTCACAATTTCTTTGAAGGTTATAAAACGAACAAGTGTTTGAAATGTGATTGTCTTTTGAGTACGTATCCTCTCCCCTTGCGCTTCGTGCGATCTAGGGTGCAAGAGAAACACTCAAAATACATTTTATTGCTTTGAAACACTTCAAATTTGGGCTTAAAAAATTGAACATCTTGTGTGAGTGTGAGTAGGGGCATTTTCACATACATTCTCTTTCTTTGTGCCATCAAAGATCGATTGAGTTACGGATTGTGTCTTTGCTCGCTTTTGTTTATCTTAGAGGGCCTGCCTTGGGGAAAAAGTACTCACCCAAGCGACGACTCAACTAGTAACACTCTAAAGTCAAGAGTATTTCCAGTCGGGATATAAATGAGGGTTTTGGTTAAATTCCATAATCACGCGGTTGGCTCTGACAAGATGGATCCAAAAGGGGACTCTTGTCGTATGGGTCAATCTCCACGAACGGAAAATCCTTACTAGAACCCATGTGCTAGAATTTTTTCAAAATACTTAATCTATTTGTTGGTGCAAGAGCATCGTTCTGAAGCCACCCCACACTCTCACGGTCTTCTAGTAGAGATGGAAAGCACGCCATGGGAGTTTCATGGGTGTTGATGCTTGCTGCCCGATTGGCGTTAATGAGCCGTGGAGGGCCGGTGGGGTCAAGCATCTAACCATCCGGTAGAGATAAGTGTGGGCTGGACTTGTCCAAGTGGGAATCAACAAATATTGTCTTACACATCCATAGGGCTTGTAATTATTCTTTTTGAAAACACAGTGTGTATTCGAAAACATTTTGCAAACAAACATTCAACATGATTCTCAAAATTTCAAAACCTCTTGAGGACAAATATCATTGACTCAATCCATATGTTACTGCTTTCCCTACGGATTCACGTTCGTAGAGGTTCCTAAGCATTGGATTATATCTCAATTTGTCTTCTTGACTAAACAATAGGAAAACCCTTGCCTTAAGTTCATTGAATTTCCACATAAAATATCTTGTGGGGTTTAAAGAAATTAAGACATTGGACATCTTAGTTTGAAACTTTAATCAAAGAGAGTGTTTTTAGTAAAATAAATCCATTAAGCAAAGCTAAGCAAAATGAACTTTCATGTGTGTTGAAGACTCCAAATCCCAAAAGCTAAATCATTGATTGGAAATCCAAAATGTTCAAATCATTCCTTGGTTACAAAGGTCTTTAGGAAGCATATGCATGCTCTTCAATACCTAGGTCTAGGAAAACAAAGTGGTCTTTTTAGGTTCATCTAGGGATCAAAACAAATCAAACCTCTTTCATCCATCTTTCAAAACATCAAAATCCATCTCACAAATCATCTTTTGAAAAACCTTGAAATCATCCTTGAAGTGCTAGGCTTTATGACAAAATCAAGCAATCATCCAAACTCATTGAGACCAAGTCCTTGAAAACATTTATCAAAACACCCTTTGGCTAGGAATGTGTAAATGCATCCTTTTGCATATCCTTAGTCAAAGTCATCCAAATCATCTTGTCTAGCTTAGTGTATGTAGATGAATCCTTCTCCATATGCTTGAGTGAAACAATCATCTTGTTTGGGTAGGTGTGGGTAGATGCATCCTTCTCCTCACACATATCCAAATCATCATCCTTTGAACACACAACTATCCTTTAGATCATTATCAAACATCTTAGGGTATTTTTGTTCAAAATCCAAAAATCAAAATCCAAATCAAGATCAAGGACAAAATCTCAAAATCCAAAAAATCAAACCAATCAAAAATCCAAAGCCTAGTATTTCATTCAAGATTTATCAAAAGCCAAAAACATCCATAGCATCCATCTTTGAACATCACCATCATATCATCATCACATTTGATCCTAAAAGCATCCTAAAACTTTCACTTTGGGACATAAAATAGAGATTAATCCAAGGAATCAAGAGATTCATCTCCCATATTCTCGAAGATTGATCTTTGTTTTATGGTTCTAACGAGATCTCAATACAAGAAGAGTATGGAAACCCACAAAGAAAATCCCGCTTCAAGTGACCTTAGCCAAACAAACACAGAAATGAATCTTGCAGAATCAAGCAATCCATTGGTCCCCTCATCATCACAAAACCCACAAGAAGAAAATCAAGGGGAAGACCTCACCTTTGGAATGTCTCGCGAAGAAATAGCTGAAATACTCCAAAATCGGGACAACCATAGAATCATCAACATCATGATGAGACTTAACCCTTCATTGTACATGCTTGAACTAGCAAAACAAGGGGCCAAGTTGCCTTCGGATTTTGATGTGAGCACTATAGTAGAGACATCTTTTCCACCAATCTCATCCACCATCCCCATTTCATCTACACCCCCATCTCAAAACGTCATGGAAAATATCCCACAAATCACAACATCATTTGCTCCAACTCAACCCAATGTTAACAAGGGAAACACATTCCTCAATAAAATTCAATCACATCCCCTTGTAAATAACCAAAACTTGGACGCAAACACCACAGTGGAACAAAACATCCTCCATAATCCATTACACCAAAATGTTCCTCTCACTTTACATTATGACCTATCATCAACATCATTTCACAGAGCACCACAAACACCTCTTCTCATGAATTCACAAGAGGGAGACATATTCAGACCAGGGGGCATTTTCAACACCACAACACTCTCGCAAGGATTCACCCCCCTCACATTTCCACCTATCCCACCACTACCATTATCATCCACATCACTCCTTGGCTTGGGGTTGCCTCCCCTACCAAGTATCAATCAAACCGCTATCCCAATCATCAATCAAAACATTTTGCCAAATGCTCAAAGATTATTGTTGACATCACAACAACAAACGACAAACACACAAACAATGGTAAAATCATCAAACACCCCCACAACATTGCAAAGCATGGTCTCTCAAGGGCCAATCACATCAACGATGCCACTTACCACATCAACAACACCATCCACCAATCACGCAATCAACACGACAACACCATCCACCAACCAAATAATCAACACAACATCATCATCTACCACCATTCCAAATCCACCACCACCAACGTTCACCACATAAAACCAGTTCAACACAACATTACAAGCCGCTTTTCAAAGAGAACACCAACAAGTGCAAAAACAAAAAGCCGTGCAACAAGCCGCTCAAGCTGCGCAAGCTGCTAAAACCGCACAAGCCGCATTACAAGCACAACAAGCACAACAAGCCAAAGCTTTATTGCAACAGCAACAACAACAAGCCGCCCAAGCTGCACAAGCATTGCAAGCACAAAGAGTCACTCAAGCACAACTTTTATTACAACAACAAGCTGCACAAGCGTAAGCAGTACAAGCACAAGCACAAGCACAACTTCTTGCACAAGCAACACAAATACAAGCATATCAGCAAGCACTAAAACAATACCAAGAGCAGCAAGAAGCAGCAGAATTGGCAGCCCAACAACAAGCGTTGTGGGAACAAGAACAAGCAGAACAATAAGCATTGTTAGAACAACAACAAGCATATCAGTAAGCAGAACAACAAGCGTTGTTAGAACAGCAACAAGTGCAACAACAAGAAAAAATCCTAGCGCAACAACAACAAGAGCAACAACAAGCATTGTTCATCCAAAAGCAAGTAGAAGCCTACTTCGCTCGCCACAACATACCGATACCATTGAACAATGCACCAACCAACCCATCCATCCAAACCATGATTACAACACCCCAAACCACATTCATCCCACCCCCTGATCCTCAAAATGATATGACGACACAATTCAAGTTGCTCTCGCAACAAGTACTTGATCTTCAATCAGGGTGAACAACCAAAACGCAAAGCAACTTGTGTCCCTATCCATTTGATAGGAGCCTAGACATGAAACCATTCCCTAAAGGAGTTTGGGGATCCCTAGATTTACGATAAATATCAAGGGATGAAACCACGAAGATCACATCGAGGGAATTAGGGTTCATTGTATGGAGGTTACGTATAGCCGATACTTATCACAGATGCGGCTATTCCACAGGAGCTTAGCGAGGAAAGGCTATAAATGGTTCTCTAAACACCGCCGGGCATTAGGACATTCGAAGAAATTAGAGACGCATTCATTAGAAACTACGCATGTAACATTACAATGGATGTTAGTCTCAAAGAACTCTACGCTCTGAAACAAGGAAAGAATGAATCTTTCGCTTCATTTCTTCAACGATGGTGATCCAAGGCCAATCGGAGCAAATGGACCATGCCAGAAGAGCAACAAGTCTGCACAATCATTACCAACCTTGAAAGCCGTTTGTCATTCCACCTCAAGGTTCAGGGAATCACCACCTATGATCAACTAATCTCCAAGGCGCTTAGCATCGAAAGAGCCCTTGAAACCCAACCCATCGAATCAACATCATATCACAAATCACAAAACAATCGCCCACCATCAAATTACAATGATAAACCTCGTACATGGGCAAGAAACAAGAACATCACTAATGATGGTATCGTCGATGCCAAGGTGGTCATTAGTGGTCCACGCCAAAATACACCCGCACCACAAATCCAACCACAACGCCAAAACACTCATCACACAACATACCAACCCAACAATAATCCCATCATCAATAATGTCAATGACCAAAGAGGACCACCTCAACGCAAAACATACCCCAAACAAAAATACACTACTTTGGGGGAACCACTTGAGGACATCATGAAAAAGCTAATTGATGAAAAACTCATTCAAGCTCCTACGTTTGAGAATTATCAAGAACCTGATGTCAAACCTCCTTGGTACAATGAAAATCAACTATGTGAGTTCCACAAAATCAAAGGCCACACCACAAATAATTGCATGAGACTCAAGAACATCATACAAGATCTCATTGACAAAAGAATCATAAATGTCGAAGCACCTACTGGGAATCAGGATCTTAAAATCTACACGAATCTGATGCCAAATCATGGCAACAAAGGGAATAACAAGGATAAAGGAAAAGGCAGTGTAAATCATGTATACGAAACAGTTGTTGCCAACCTCAATGAAAATTACATGGTCATCACCATCAAAGGCGCCCATGTCGAAGACTATGGAGTCACCACAAGAGGTGGAAAAGTCACCATTGCAGGGTCATCCCAACCCAATAGAGTCCCTACATCAAGAGTCATTTTGTATAACTACAATGTTGTAGACCAACTCAAAAGAACGCCATCACACATCTCCATCATGGAGTTATTAAAAATCTCATCGGTGCATAAAAAGATCCTTGAAGAAGCATTAGCCTCATCCACTGTCCTCGCAGACCTCGATGCGGAACAATTCCAAGCTATGGTCAAAAACATCATAACACCTAATCTCCTTACATTTTCTGACCAAGATTTTCCCACCCAACCATCTCACAATCGTGCACTTCACTTAGAGGTCATTGTGAACAAAAGCAAAATCAAAAGGGTCCTGGTGGATGGAGGTGCAGGTTTGAACATCTGTGCTTTTAGTCTCATCAAGCAGTTAAAGATATCAGAAGATTCCATTGATAAAGGGAAGGGCATCACAATCAGAGCATATGATGACCAAGAAAGAGTGTCTCAAGGCACAATTAAGCTCCCTATCCAGTAGAGATAGCAGCTTATGGAAACCACAATCCGAGGTCTTGGACCTCGACTACCATACAACATTCTCACAGGATGCCCATGGATCCATGCAATGAAAGCCGTGGCATCAACCTTCCACCAATGTGTGAAATTCACACATAATGGACAAGAGGTTACCGTCCATGGAGATCCTGAGCCATTTTCATACTGCAAGAACCTTGAAGCCAAATATTACAAAATCCACCAAGTGCCGAAAAATGATGAGGGGCCCATCCATCATACATCAGTCAGCCACTCTCACGTCCATACGACGGAGACACCCGCCATTCCCACCATATACGATAGCAAGCTCATCATCCAGGAGGATGGTTGTGGAAATTATAGGCTCCCTGACAATGCTTTTGTGATAGGAGAGTTACCACAATCTCCAAGATCACGAGGATGCCCACAAGAAAATCAAGCTCCCTCATCACAAACCTATTCTCAAAATTATCCTGAATTCACAAGGTGGGGAGACCTTGGCCATGAGGTAATTGAAGTAGATCCATCAAACATGTTGTATCAAGATGAAAGACCGACACTTGAATTACCAATAGATGAAAGAAGCAGAGGCCTACACATGATGCTTGCGATGGGCTATGACCGAAATCAGAGACTGGGACAAAATGACAATGGGCTCTTAATACCAATCATACCTGAGACGCGACCTATAACAAATCTTGGTCTTGGATGTACCCCTCTGAGAATAACCATACGTGGCTGAAGTCCTCCGATTAGAGCCGCTAATGTTTCTCCTCAGCCAATCCTAGTACAAGTGCACTCCCCAATACCCATAGGGACAGACATGCATAACTTTATCACTGAGCCCTATATTAGTAGCAATGATGAAGATACCTTATCCAACCTACCTAGGTTATTCGAAGATACCACTCTGTGTATTATTAGTACCATATCCTTTGAACCAAATACGCAAAATCATGAGATCCGCTTAGTTTACCCCCAAGCTGATTGACTATGACCAACGAGGAGACCACAGTTCGGTACATTTGAAAATGATGTAAAGCTCTCGAAATTCATGGGGTTGAGGGATAACATTCGGATGGAGATCATAAAGAGGCGGGGATTCATAATGGAGTTAGACACATGCCTATTATGGGGGAAGCGGTGAATCCTTTAGTGTAAAGTGGCCAGAATCATATCCAAGTCCTTGAGTGAAACCACACCGTGGCACTCTCTGACAACAAAATAGTAAAAATAAAGGACGTATCCAACGGTGAAAACCTCTCTGAGGCGCCTGAGGATGAAGGATTCAATCTTCCCCTAAGAGCTATTCATCAAGAGAAGTAAGCAGTCTTGGCCGAAAAATGCAACCCAGTCAACCTAGGAATAGAGGAGACCCCGCACATAACATTCTATGTAGAATCACTATTATCAGAAGAACAAGAACTCCTAGCAGCATTCCTAAGGGAAAGACAAATAAACTTTGCATGGAGTTATGTTGATATGCTAGGACTTGATCCAAATACTGTGGTCCACCACCTAGCAGTGTATCCAGATGCAAAACCTGTCAGACAGAAGCTTCGCAAAATGCATCCTCAAATAGCTTTGTTAGTCAAAATGGAGCTCAAAAAGCTACTAAATGCTAGATTCATCCGACCAATTGATTATCCAGAATGGGTATCGAACTTGGTACTTGTTTCAAAACCTGATTGAGCTATCAGAATCTGCATGGATTTCAGAGATTTGAACAAAGCATGTCCCAAGGATGACTTTCCACTTCCCAATATCGATATGATAGTGGACATGACAACAGGGCATGAGATGCTATCGCTAATGGACAGATTTTCAGGATACAACCAGATTATGATAGCAAAAGAAGATCAACACAAGACAACTTTTACTTGTCCATGGGGGACCTACTGCTGGAACATGATGCCATTCGGCCTAAAGAATGCAGAAGCAACATACCAACGAGCCATGACATTGATCTTCCATGACATGATTCACAAAACAGTCGAAGACTATGTCGATGACATCCTAGCAAAATCAAGGAAAAGACAAGATCATATAGCAACCCTAAGTGATATCTTTGACAGACTGGAGGAATACAAAGTTAGACTAAATCCCAAGAAGTGCGTCTTCGGCGTACAATTAGGTAAACTGCTAGGATACATAGTCTCCATGAGGGGTATCGAGGTGGATCCAACAAAAGTCAAAGCAATCCTTGAGATGGAAGCACCAAGGAACTTAAAGCAACTGAGAGGCCTCCAAGGCAGGCTTCAATCCATTAGAAGGTTCATAGCACAATTGGCAGACAAGCAGAACCCATATTCACACCTTCTCCACAAGGGGGTATCATACAAATGGGATACAAAGTGCGAAGAGGAATTCAACAAAATAAAGGAATATCTACTGACACCTCCAGTGTTAATGCCACCTATCCTGAGAAAGCCATTAATCTTATATGTGTCAGCAACAACAGCAGCCCTAGGAGCTCTTCTTGCTCAACATGATGAAAACGGAACAGAAAGAGCCATATACTATATCAGCAGGACAATGGTCGGTCATGAGCTAAATTACTCCTTCATTGAAAAGGCTTGCCTCGCAGTAGTGTTTGCATCCCAATAATTCAGACATTATATGCTGGCACACAAGATAAAGCTTATTGCCAAAATTGACCCCCTTAAATATCTCTTATCAAAGGCAATGTTAACTGGCAGAATGGCAAAGTGGGTCATGATATTATCAGAATATGACATCGAGTATGTTGAGAGAAAAGCCATCAAGGGTCAAGTTATTGCAGACCAATTAGCAGAAGCACCTATGTATTATGAGAATCCCCTTGTCTCAGAGTTTCCAGATGAGTCTATTTTTAACCTCAACATTGTTGATCATTGGAAACTATACTTCGATGGGTCATATACACAACATGGATCAGGAGCTGGTGTCTTCTTCATCACCCCACAGGGGGACTACATACCAAAATCATACAAACTAGCATTTCCTTGCACTAACAATATAGCGGAATATGAGGCTTTGACTATAGGTCTCAGGATAGCAGTGCAGTGGAATATCATTGCTCTCAAGGTCTACGGCGACTCATAGTTGATCATAAATCAGGTCAATAATGAATATCAGACAAAGGATGACAAGCTAACCCCATACAAAAAATTGGTAGAAACTCTAAAAGAATCCTTTATCGACATAACATTTGAGCAGATTCCAAGAACCAACAACAGAGCAGCTGACGCCATGGCTACAATTGGGT
>VDFB02000003.1:229464959-229491434 GCA_007258455.2 Sequoia sempervirens | reverse complement strand
ACATAAAATTCAAATTCAGGTAATCAGGCAGCAATGACAGTTCACAGTTGTAGGCACAAGCAACCATATAAACTGCAAATAATATAAGAATATAGAAAAGAGAGAAACAGTAGCAAAACTGCTATTAGAAAGGCATAAAATTGCTTCTTTAAGATGATGGCAAAACATAGCACACACCTTTTGTGGCATTCACCTCTTCACCGCTATCTGAGCTATCTTCACTCTGGTATCTAGATTCTACAAACATAATAAACAGGAAAAACTGAATAAGAGGACATTCCTCCAGTACTCAAAAATTATACCAAACATTGCCACAAGCACCAAAGATCCAGTTTTCACCAGCTGCATTATTTTTCTTTTTTTCTAAAAACCCTAACCCAAATCTTTTTAGGTTAAATAATGTTTCTTTTTACAAAATTTATCTTTTGGCTTGCCAATTTATGCCTAATAACGATTTTTGTTACACAACTATAGCCTGGTAACATTTTTTGTTAAACAACAATAGCCTGGTATAGTTGCTAGCAATATCGTACAAGAGACATAAATATGAATCCCCAATTGAAGGCAGATAGAAAATCCCAATTGTTTATGCAAAAATTTTACAATCAGGGAAGTGGACTTGTTAATTTCAGCATTACAGATCCTTTCTAGTTGACACTTAAGCCAAAACACTCTAAATCTTAATCTTCAGTTTGAATCAAAAAATTCATAAAACACATAAAATAAGCATATATGCATCCCCATCAATGCAGTCTGGGCCTCTATTCAACCCATCCACAATATCTGGTATGCAAATGAGAGGAAAAGGATAATCAGCTTGGTGGTATCAGCAGCTACATATATTGTCCTACCCCTAAAATTCAACCTTCTGAAGGAAAAGGGCCAAGCATTTATGGTCAAGATAACTGAACTTCAAAGAAAACAGGTCATTGGCACATTGCTATCTATCTCCTAAAAAGATTAGAGGAAATAAAATTCTATAACCACGAGGAATATGGTGGCCTGACTGAGCACATAACTAGTGGGAACTATGCCTTGACTGACCAGTACAAATCATTCCATCGTGTGACCAATGATGGAGATAGTTAGATTTACCGATATTGCCTTTGATAATCTATAAGAAATACATAGTATAGAGAGGCCCAAGTGACCTAGATATATTGTCTGTAACAGAGGGGTATCCAATGAGCATTTGAATATAGGAAAGTGATCAATAAAGATTCTTTTATATTCATTCAGTTAACACAGAGAGGAAAGGGCCTTGGACCACAATATAGTACGACCAAGATGACCATAACTTCCCCAAGTAAAGAAGCACTAACTGCTGCTTGACAAAAGAGAGAAGATAAAAATCCATTTGTATAGATATATATCTTTCATCTTTTCTTAAATTAAAATGATTAATAACAAGTCTTGTACAGTTTATACTTTATAATGCAAAGCAAGTGATTGACAAATTATCATTGCCCAGCCAAATACATATTATTAAGCTCAAGTTCAATGCTGGCCATCTCTTACTACGATGCAGTGCATCCAACTTAAAATTGCATACAAAAAAGAGCACTACCACCAAACCTAAAGTTATCCTAATGTATTCTCATATGGATTTGGAAAAATAAAGATGATCTTGGATAATGTTAAACTTCAAATACACAATTTCTATCCAATTTCAAGATGGATCTGCCATATCAAAAGCAATGAACAAAAGATTATATCCTAGAACTTAGTAAACAAATTATAGAACAACAATGAGTCTCTCCTCACATGCATTGTCTAATTTTTGATGTAAAATAATTTAAATAAATGATTCACATATAATCAATGGACAGCAAAAGACAGAAAATGATGCATAAGTGTAATGGTGGCCATTGCTCATCATTATAAAGGGCATGCCACCATAAACTGCATGCAAACAAAAAAAAATCCTACCATCAAACCTTAGTTTACAACAATTCGTTGAATATACTACCATATGTATTCTTATATACAATTGGAAAAGGAGAGGATTTTGGATTGTACAACCAACAAATAACCAAAATTTACAAAAAGCAAAACAATTGGGAAGAAAGATACTTAGAAAACAGTGACCTAGAGCATCCACTAAAATTACAGGTTCTGAAAAAATGCAAACATAGCATATGAGAACAATGAGCTATAACGCTTACTTATTTACAAGAAGCAAAACATAAAAGGAAGAATGAAACTTAGAAAATAGAGACCTAGTGTATTGATGTCCGCTTTGAAACTTTTTCATTGTCTTTGTAGTCTATAAATTTACTACTCACGATACTTTAATTTAATATTTATTTGAAAATTATATATTTAAATACAATTTTAAATTATAAAATAATAATAAATAGTTAGTTCTTATCATACAATCTACTTAAATCTTCATTATTTTAATAAAATTGTATATCTCATTTCCATCAAAAGAAAAAATATGAAGCCCTTAAAAAAATACACTTAAATTTTCAAAGAGGGTATTAATTATTTCAAAACGAGGATGGATACAATATCCGAGAGCATGATATTGTGACAACCACTCCAACAAGATTCAGAAAATCTGTACAATTTGTTTTGACAACACTACAATCAGTTTTCTTAAATAAGTGGATCATCAGCATATGGCAGAACAAAGATGTTTCAATAGAAATTTGCTGCTGTTATCTTATTTTAAGAGCAGAATCATTTTAGAATACGATGAAGTTTAGATGGTAAATTTAAATAAAGTTGAATACCAAACATTTTCAAAAGGATTTTGCTCCTTACTCACACCACCTAAAAGCCTTTTCATCAACCCCACTTTGGCGAACCCAGCTAAAATGTAATTTCTACAGGCATTTTCCCAAACAGTTCCCTTGTCTGGTCTATGCTTCTTATTTTGTGATTAAGACCACCTATGTATGAGAGGTGAGAGAAAGAAGGCAGCAACCATTTCTGCTTGCAATGCTTCTGTGGATACAGGGAATCTTTACCTGTTTCTACACACTTTCTTTCTACAAGTATATTATGTGTAATAACTCCCACATGGCAGCTAACATTCTTTGTGCATATTGAAGAAAAGCAGTTTGTATTAATAAAAATTATATTGAAGAGAAAGATAGAGATTCAGTGGTGGGATATCACTTCTTTGAAGGTTACCTATCAAGACAATAGACCTAGCACTTTAGATATTGAAGTAATCATTTCTTTAAGTGTTTTAGACCATGCTTATATTTTCTTGCTTTTTGTCTTATATACTAATATAACTATTCTGTAAAGTACTAAACACCTTATTAATTCTTTGATGGGATAGCCATTGTAGAGGTTTGATTGGAATGCTCATTTGGTTTTTGATGATAGGCAATAATCTTTTTATTCTTTAGACATTAGCTAATTGCAATAAAGATTGCTACAACTTTATCTTTGATATTAGAGGATAACGGAAACCTGTAACTGGAGTTGATACTGGCAATTCTTCTTCGTAGTATGCCAGACTAAGATTCAATTCTATTGTTGTATACTATAGAAGACATATATTGCATGAGATCAATTTGTAGTGCACTTAGAAAATGATGGTGTTTGTGCAATAAAGGTCTTAATAGAAAAGTGGCAGCTTCAAATCAATATTTGTCTATTAATTTATCTAGAAAATTGTGTCAAAAAGGAAAATACTTTGCTATGCTTAAGTTAACATTTTTTTATTTGACTTTAAAAATAATAGATATTTCTTAATTGACTTATGACTATTTTCTTTACAAAATGGAGAAACTTTGATTTAAAATATTGCAAAAAGATTGTGCCCAAAGAAGATCAAGATTTAATCATTCCTAGTGTTCTTCAAGAAAGATCAAGATTTAACCATTCCTAATCAGGAAAAATTATAGAAATAAAAACATTATAAATCATTTTGTTTTAAATTATTTGCAAATTATGGTATGCAATCAGAATTTTGCTTGCCAAAAATTAGTCATTTGTAATATTAAGGTGGACTAATTCTGAACAATGGCAATATAGTTATTTGACAGGTGGTGTTGGTGGCTGGCAATTCCAATAACTCATGATGCCATGTCTCAACACAACAGAGTTGCATGACCTGCATGGAATTTTGGCTGTAAAGAATGCAGTCTGCTATTAGATGCTATGATTTGCAAAAATGAGCATTGCTTTCCCCAGAAAACCAATGATAGTACCAAACAAATGTCAGATTAATGACATGAAATTTCCATAGTCCAAGGAATGAGTTGGAATGTTTTTGGTAAAAACTTGTGTAGAGTTTTTTGTATCATGCTACAGCAAACCATGTTTCTATCCAAACTACAGCGACTCTACCTAAGAAATCATGCTTGTATCCAAAATAATCCTCCAGAAACTCATTTAGTGGTTTGGAACCTTCACCAATCACTTCTAATTTTTGTGACATCTCCATACTGTGAGGCAATTAGACCATACACAGTCCAAGAAACATGGCATATTCAGTAGTACCAGAACCACCATTTTGGAATTTTCTACATCAAATATAAAAATGAAAAAAACACAGTTCTATTCTACATACTATTCTTCTCTAACAGCTTCTATTGTTTGTCAACGTTGATAATAAATTCTTCAATGACATGAAAGCTCAATTACAATCTATCATAGAAATAGAAAAAATAGAGATTTAGATTTGTTATAAATTAACAATAACCATATATTTGCCTTGTTTTAATATTGTGTTGTATCCACAATATTCACATCATGGTGAGGTTGGGCACCCACACACATTTCAACATGAGTAAACTAACCATATAGATAAAGTGGTCTACTCGACATGAAGAAACATGAGAATTGGAAGAAAATTGCAGATAAAAAAGGGATTTACGTGGATGGCAAATTGAATTGGCTATAGGTATATATTGTGCTTTGCATGTGACTATGAATTTTGATGAGCATAGGGTATTGTAGAGTACATTCCTGCAGCCCTTTCTTTGTAGAACATAGTTCTCTCCACTGCAACTACAGGCTGCACAGTTGAACAACTATTGACTCCTAGAAGAAGATTACAAATCCATATAAGGCACCCGCAACAATAAAAAGATTGGTGTTGTTGGTCCTGATGTTTAAAAAATGTCTAGTTTAGCTAATAAGGTAATCAGCAGCTAGGTATTGAGTAGGGCTAGAAACAGGGCATTTGATATTTTGGTAGTCTGTGTAGCTAAAATGTTTGGAAAGTAGGATTTTCATATTCACAAGTTCTGATTTTCAAATTTCAATTGAAAATTATATTTGATGAATTGACAAGAATGGATAAAATTTTGTTTTCTCTTTTAACTGAATGTTGATTTGGGATGATAGTTTCATTCACTCTGCTATTGATTGAACCTAGACTGTGTGCCACGAATTTTGGGGTGAGGTTTTGAGTTTTCCTTTATTATTAATATGCCCCTGTTGCTACTACTTATGGCTTAGCCAATGCTGTGGAAAAAAATCAAAAGGATAGCCAAAGCTTTAAAAGCTTTAAATCAAATGCAATTGGCAGGCGTAAATCTAGACTTCGCAACCTCCATTACCATTCTCCCTACCTGTGCAAAAATGGGGGCGCAGAAGAATATATAAGAAGTAAATGTGTATAGCTAAGACGCCCTACACTTATAAATTTATCTGTAAACTTCCATTATCCTAAAAGATACAAATTAAAATGCCAAAGAGAATGGATTTTGAAGACTCGTCATGCTGTTCAATTTTAATGGTAGCGAACATTATGACCAACTTGATCTGTATTAAAGGGCAGAACTCGATACTGGTCAATTATTAAATATTAGAACAATCTCAAACTAATTGTAGGTAAAAATTGGAAGAGGGAAAACATCCATCAAAGCATGATGAATAAGGGATTTCGTGGATTGTTGTAGCTGCAAATGCATCTGTGGTTTCTAGGTTAATACATTTTACTTTACGTCTTGTGTTACAATTGCCAAGCCTTTTCAACCAATCCTACTTGTGCATGCCCTGCAATCTTTACAGTCAATGTGGGCAAGTTTCTTTAAGAAATTTTATCAAAGGGTTCACAACTGTGGGCTGTAGATCCAAACAAAGTACTTTTCATGTTCAAAATTTCTATGAAATAATAAAACCCTATACCCTTGCCATGAGGAATATTACCGGATAAATTCAGTGCATCACGAACAGGATCACCTAAAAGGAGACATGATTTATCATGCTTTCAAGGTAAAACTATTAGTAAAAGCTAGTAGTACTGTAGAATATTGGAAAATAAAGCTCACTCATTTTGATAACAGAAGACACCACAGAAAACATTTCCATTTCACCATGGAAAGTAAAACACTAAATCAGGGTTGAGTATGCTTATTCAGATGTAGATTCATTAAATTCTTTATTTGTCCTAATCATAAAAATCCTCACCTGTCACTCATGTACATTGTGCCAGTCATGCTTTATCAGAGTTTCTGCCCTTTACAGTATCACCATAGCGAAAAATGTTGCAATTGTCACCCTTTCTATGATAAATCTAAAATACCTTAATTTACATCATAATTCAACAACTCGACAAGTCGCTGAGTACTCCAACTATTTTGTCTCCAAAATTTTCACAAGGTTTACTCACCAAGTCTGCCAGCCAAGTTTTTCCAAGTTTTTTGTGAGTTTTTTGCCAAGTACTCACCCAGTCTAACTCTACCACTCACTAACTCTGTCGTACAGTGAATATATGCGCCAAAAAATGCCTCAAACACTACAAAAAACACATTTTGATGGCTTTATAAGCACTTCAAATGCTGAAAAAACCTGGTTTTTTACTCTCTTTTTTAAATTATGAAAATAATGTGCACCATGAGGGTCTCTCTAGTTTTAAAGGTCTTCATTTGGGCTCAATGGCAAGGGCTCTGCCCCTCAACCCCACAGGATGCATTGCCCCCAAACCCCACCAAACTCATTTGATACATTTTGCAATTGTATTTTGTATAAAATTTATGTTTTTAAAAAAAAATTAAGTATTTTTTAAGCAGCCAAGTTTCACTGACTCATAAATTTTTGGTCTGCCAAATCTGAGTTTGCAAACTATGACTTACATGTCATCTATTAAGTCATTTTGGACATTATAATCTCATTCATCCCAAAAAATTATATTTTTAATTTTGGAATAAATATATGGAATGACGTAATTCTTCATATTCAAAATCCTAGGGCACCTCGAAAAAATCGTTTTCCAGACGTTTAATATTAAATCAAAATTCAATCGATTTACAAGTAGTGTTTTTTATTTTAAAAACGCCAAATCTAAAAATCTGGTCTTTGTCCCAAACTTCAAGAAGTGCACACACAAGCATACAAGATACCAAACAAGTGGGTTCAAGGATTCTGCAATAGTAAGTGAGTTTATACATTCCATTTGTCCACAGAGTCATCTTATCTCAAAAAGGTCTGTTAGGGCCACTTCCCTAGACTACAATGCTATTTCAATGCAAACTATAGTTTGAAGTAATTATTTCCTCGACATCGTTTGGTAATTGGGTCATTTCCAGTTAGCACAATCTAGCCTGAACGTTATCATTATCATTGTTTTTAGAATTCTGTTAAAAAGAATTAAGTGTTTGTGGGTGATGATATTTTGAAAACAAAAACAAAAATGGAAAAATGGGTAAAGCAGTAGAACCTCAAGCTTGTCTGATGACTCGATGGTCCAAGGCCCATAAACACCCTGATAAACTGTATATGTTCCTGTCCCTTGGCTGCCATCTCTGAAATAATTTAACAATGGGAGACAAAATAATTCAACGTCACTGCAATATAGATTTTACTTCAAAAATAAAATTACAAATAGTGGGACTGTAAGAAAATACCTTGGAAAGTGACATTCATTTCAAGTGCAAAATTTCTTCAACACCAGTGGTAAAATGAATCAAGGGTTAACAGCCATTTTGCCTTAAAATGAAAGGGTTTGCATTGCAATAGGTACTGCGCGGTGAAGCAGCTTGAAATTGATAGAAATAATTGCTTGAAGGTTCACTAAAAGATATAACCCAACGTCACTGGTAAAAGCAATAAAAGGTTAGCAACCATTGAGTAATAATGAAAGGGTTTCAATTAAAATAACACATGAAGCATAAAAGTAGAAATTAACTTGACCCTTCTGATGTTTCCTTGCTCTCCTCCTGTCACAACCGCCATTGCCATTTCATTCAAAAAAAAGCTGCTTGAAAAAGCAATGGAAATTGGCAAATAGTGAATACACACAGACCCAAAGTATTTTAACTCACCTGCAAAACCCCAAAAGTTGAGGTAAAATTAATACAGTGCGTAGGCTACAGCTGGTACGATTTTTATCGATAAGAATTGATCTTTTTATTTATAGAAATGACCGACCCAGCATACTGCTGAAGTTAACTATGAGGCTACGGACACAAGGATGCAATACTGGTTGCCTTTAGTTTCACCGAGTTAAACTATGCTCCATCCATTGGCTGAACGAGGCAAGTGGCATTCTCTGCAACAAGAAGTGGTCGTACTATCTGCAATCGACGGTGAACCTATTATGACAAGAAAATGGCCAAAAATGATGAATGGATGAGATTTGTTACATCATAGTACATTACCTGTTACTCAATCTGCACCGTTCGACATCAACAGGGTTGGAAAATCTTAGCATGGGGATTCCTCCTGTGTCCCATCCGGGAAAAATGGTGAGCGGCTGGGATGAATTTCATCGCAGGCGATTGCCTGTCTGCCAATCCACACCGTCGGCGGTAAAAGTGGCTCGCAAATACTAAGTGTAGGATGCCTTCGGCGTAACAAGAGAAAGAATCTTGCGAAGTATAAAAAGTCAAATACTCTACGACGTACATGTTTACTAACTTTGGCATCTTCGCAGATTTAACCATCTCATGAACGACTTGGAGTCGTTTTCAATGCATTTTTCTCGCGGGCCGTAGGTTTTTTTATTATCAAAATACTAAATGTGACGCCACTAATGACATTAGGAATATAGGACACCCAAGTATTTGAATGTATATTTTTATTGTCTCGTGTTTTGATTCACTTTCAAGCTTGTAAAATTGATCTTCATGCATGTGGATCTAAATCTAACATTTAGATCTAAAATACGCATAAATTGATGTGTTAAAAGATTTACTTGTCTTGATTTATGGAATCTATGTTGAAAAGGGTGGTGTGAGAGGCACCGTTGAGGAGCTTGCTAGGTTAGGATTGTTATTTCATGGTCAATCTCTTTATTAATTCAATGGTTTGGTACAATGGTCAAAGACGGTAAGCAATAATAGAATATCCTTATGATGTTGGTGTTATTCTTTTGTGATGATGCATTAAGGTGACCCCCACACATAACTCTATCATCGAAGTGTCATAAAGCGATTTTGAAAATTGGGTATTAATTTGATTTTTTAATTAAGTTATTCTTTCAAAATACTAGTGCATGCATACTTTGGTAGTTTTTTTTTTTGTTGAAGGCATTTTATTTTTACATCAAATTCATATTTTCTACATATCGGACAGAAAAACTATTAGAGATATCAAGTTTCCACAATCCATAATGATTATTTACAACAATTTTTCTGGATTTGATTGCATAATTTTTTTTGCATCAACGTTTCGGATCACACTTTGTGATCCATCATCAGGATGAAAGCAAAGAGTTGAAGCAAAGATCACACTTTGTGATCTTTGCTTCAACTCTTTGCTTTCATCCTGATGATGGATCACGGAGTATGATCTGAAACGTTGATGCAAAAAAATTTACGCAATCAAATCTAGAAAATTGTTGTAAATAATTAGAAAAACTATTTTTGGGTTTCGTTTGCATCAAGAAAAACCCATTTGGGTATGTGTTAGTTTTTGTACATAGTAATCGAATATTGTCAAAATAGTTGTCAAAATAGCATGGTGTGACCATTTTCCTACAGATTGAAGTTTTTTCTAATCAAATTGCATCTTCAACAAGTTGGAAAGAAAAATATTTTATGGGTTTTGATTTTAATATAAAAAAAAAATTAGGTATCTATTAGATTTTAAATATAACAAGCATATTTTGCAAAAAATAAATCAAAAGTGTCTAGGCTATTGTTGATGGAAATTTTTATATGATCATCATACACAACAAGATAGTTAATGCATTTTCAATTTTCTCTTTTAAGATGACTAATGGTGCCCTTATTGCTAATTAAATGGAAATATACCTTTTTTAGTCAATTCATTTAACACATGTTGATTAAATGGAAAATATCATAGAATGTCTCTATAAATGTTAGGAGGGTGAACATCACATTGTGACTCCTAATGAAAATCCCTATGAGTGCCAAGATAAGATTCATAAGTTATCATGTATCTATTTAAAATGAAGGAACCAAAAACTTTCACACGTGTTGATTAAATAAAAAGTATCATCAAATATCTATATATAAAAGTGAGGAGGATGAGCATCACATGGTGATTCCTAATGAAGCTCCCTATGAGTACCATGATAAGATTCATAAGTTATAAGTTACAAAGTAAGATAAGGAGCAAATGAAGCCCTCTCCATTGCCTCCTCAACTTTCTCAAGAATGGAAAGCAACTTCTAATTCTTGTCCTCTACCAAAAGTGAATTAAGATAAAGATATTTATCATCCTCCATATATATATCAAGGTAAGGAAGGTTTCATCCCTATCTTTTATGGAAGAATATAAAAGGAATTTTTGGAAATACTATTGCTACTTCTTCCAAAGTTATTTCCTTCATATTGGTTCCAAAGAAAAATGCAAATATTTCAAAGGCAAAAACTATTGAAAAATGAGGTGTTTTCTTAGCTTAATACTCTATAAAACTTTAATATTGTTGATCTAAGTAAGTTTTTCCTTTGTTACATATATTCTTTGTGGGTGATTATCTTGATTAATCCATTTTACTGTTGTAGAATGTAGAGAGAAGTTGAAAGAAGAACTAGACAGGATATTAGAAAGATCACACAAGATATAACGTGGAGAAACCCTTTCAAGAAAAAACTCCACCAAGAATTACTCTATTATTCAATCTCTGAAATACAATAGCTCCAATTCTTGCTTGAGAATGCTTCTTTTGTCTTTTCCAATCTTCTTCACACTTGCAAATAACAATTATGAAAACTCTTGTCAACTTGAATGAGATATAGAGACAATATGCAACCTTGTAATCTCCAAATGGTGATAATTACAATGCACAAGCTCAAGCCCTTGAAAAGTTACGCCATATTGCTTCAAGTTGAGTTCTATCGTGAGGACCAATGCTTGGAACATGTTCTTTACCCATTTGGGCGTCCCAAACTAAAGCTACAACTCATCCTTCACTTTGGTGATAATTGCAAAGCTCTTCCTCAAAGATGGGGTGCAAAAGAGGGTTCCACTTAACAGAGCCTTCAGAAATATCTTATCATGCATTGGAGTTAATTCCAAGAAAGCATCTTTGGTGCCCAAGTTGGTTCCAAGTGATTTCTTGTTAACTGAAACATTTACTCAACACAATTCCCAAAGAATGGTCATCCCCTGTTAACTGGAGGTAGTCCCTGTTATCTGTCATACAACTCAATGTTATTAGCCATGCATTCCAAGTTAACTGAAGTTAACAAACATACAACTAAAACTAACTAAAGACAACTGAACCATAACTGAACTAAACTAAACTAAACTAAACTAAATTGATTCTGAACTGAACTAAACTAAACTAAACTGAACTAATCTGAACTAAACTGAATTGAACTTCAAGCATGCAAACATCAAATCCTAACTCCTAGGATCTTTACATGCATTCAGAAGTGTTATCTCTTTCTCTAAATAGTTAACTGAACTCAAGGTGAGTGTCACCTTACCATGTGTGCACCCACATGCTCCTATTATTTAGGAATAACTGCAAATGTCAATTTCATGATTTATTTCATCCAAATAATTAATCTCATCCTAATTTTAGTGTTGTTGAACACATTCCAAGAATCTAGGAGATACATGAAATAATTAATGTTTAGGATTTACAGTTAAATGGCATCCTATTTCCAACATTCTCCCACTTGACATTATACATTGCAATTATTCTAAACAAGGAATAATAAAAACAAGTACAAGACTCAAGGCCAATGGCCTTCTTGCACCAACTAATCAAACCATGCTAACTTCAAATGCAACATGCATAATCATGAAGCTTCCAAGAAAATGATTAAAACCAAGAGAACTTATATGTATGGTTTCATAAGATAATTTGTAACATTAATTAAAGTGTTAACTTTCTCAATTAATACCTTCCCATTTTCAACCAAACCAATACCTTTCCCAAGTCTCTGTATCCAAACCGCCTCTTTAGAGGCATGCTAAACCACCGAGTGTGTTGAATTCACATTCAACCAAGGTGTAGGCTCCTCGGTCTTTTCTATTGAAAAAACTTTTCTTACACGTAACCATTCCAACAAATGTCTCTTACCATAAGAGAACTCCAGCCCCACTTATTTCTCCAAGTATCCATGAGGACCTGTAACCAACCAATCCATGCCAAACTCCAAATGCAACAAAACACTTTCATGAAGTAATCAAGCAAATGATTAATGTACCCAATACTTAAGAGAACTACACAAGATCAATGTCAAAGCTCCAACCTTGAACATAAACATGACATCCATGATCTAACCATCTCCTCTTAGGAGATCACATGCATCATAACATACTAATACATCCTAGTCTCAAGAGAACCATGTAATATTCCAAACTCTAAATGCATATCAAGAGTAAACCATGACATCAATAACAAATATACTCTAAACCAAGAAACCATATCTCTAATCACATGGAGATAACCTTACCAATGATGCATCCAAGTCACTGCCAACAACTCCCATTGAACTGTGATACCGAGTCACACATGGCATCATGACTACCATCCTCTCTACGAAGATTACTTTGAAACATGAAGCAAAGAGTTATCACAAATAATATTAGCTAAAATAACCAATGCATCATTACTATTATCTGAAGACTCCTCTGTAGAAGAATCAAAACTCTCTTTCTTGTTCTTACAATCCTTCTTCACATGTCCTGGTTTCCCACAGTTCGAATACTTTACCTTACTTCGTCCTTCTGACTTACCCTTCCCTTCCTTGTTTCCCTTAGGATCCTTTTTCTTAGGCCTACCTTTTACAAACAAGGCATCTTGGATTTCCTCCTTAGACTTCCTCCTCATCTCTTGTGATAGTTTAGTAGGAATAATGTTGTCCATCTTTGGATCTCCACCATTACCACTAATTGCAACAATTAGATTTTCCCAAGAATCTAGTAAAGAACAAAATAATAAAATGCACTTATCCTCATCCTCTAGCTTTACATCTACAAATGCTAATTGACTGAGAATTGAATTGAAAGAATTTAAATGTTGTACAACAGATTCACCATCTTTCATTTTCAATGAATACAACTTCCTTTTCAAATACAACTTATTGGTGAGACTCTTAGTTTGATAAATATCCCCTATTCTTTTCCATAATCTATATGCACTGGTTTCCACTAAAACATTCAAAAGAACAACATCAGCAAGACATAACCTTATTGTTCCTCTTGCCTTTTTATCTAACCTAGCCTAATCTTCATCTGAAATAGTTGTAGTTGTATTTGTCTCATTATTAACCACTAACCATTGATCTCTTTCATCAAGAAGATCTTCCATTTTTAATTTCCACATTTCATGGTTAGAACCATTGAACCTTTCAATCTCTAACCTTGAATTCATTGTATCAAAACTTAATTCCAAAATCAGCAAATAACAAAAATAATAAGAGCTCCCACTAAGCCAATAAACCTCCAATCTTTTAAGAGAATGGTGTCCCAATACTCTACCCAACCTCAGCTCTGATACCAAATGTTGAAAATGGAGGTGTTTTCTTAGCTTAATACTCTGTAAAACTTTAATATTGTTGATCTAAGTAAGCTTTTTCTTTGTTACATATATTCTTTGTGGGTGATTATCTTGATTAATCCATTTTACTATTGTAGAATGTAGAGAGAAGTTGAAAGAAGAACTAGACAGGGAATTAGAAAGATCACACAAGATATAACGTGGAGAAACCCTTTCGGGGAAAAACTCCACCAAGAATTATTCTATTTTTCAATCTCTAAAATACAATAGCTCCAATTCTTGCTTGAGAATGCTTCTTCTGTCTTTTCCAATCTTCTTCACACCTGCAAATAACAATTATGAAAACTCTCTTCAACTTGAATGAGATATAGAGACAATATGCAACCTTGTAATCTCCAAATGGTGATAATTACAATGCACAAGCTCAAGCCCTTGAAAAGGTATGCCATATTGCTTCAAGTTGAGTTATACCATGAAGACCAAAGCTTAGAACATGTGCTTTACCCATTTGGGCATCCCAAACTAAAGCTACAACTCATCCTTCACTTCGGTGATAATTACAAAGCTCTTCCTCAAAGATGGCACCCAAAAGAGGGTCCCACTTAACAGAGCCTTCAGAAATATCTTATCATGCATTGGAGTTAATTCCAAGAAAGCATCTTGGGCGCCCAAGTTGGCTCCAAGTGATTTCTTGTTAACTGAAACATTTACTCAACACCATTCCCAAAGAATGGTCATCCCTTGTTAACTGGAGGTAGTCCCTGTTATCTGTCATACAACTCAATGTTAGTAGCCATGCATTCCAAGTTAACTGAAGTTAACTAACATACAACTAAAACTAACTGAAGACAACTGAACCTTTACTAAACTGAACTAAACTAAACTAATCTGAACCAAACTGAACTAAACTGATTCTGAATTGAACTGAACTTCAAGCATGCAAACATCAAATCCTAACTCCTAGGATCTTTACATACATTCAAAAGTGTTATCTCTTACTCCAAATAGTTAACTAAACTCAAGGTGAGTGTCACCTTACCATGTGTGCACCCACATGCTCCTATTATTTAGGAATAACTACAAATGTCAATTTCATGATTTATTTCATCCAAATAATTAATCTCATCCTAATCTTAGTTTTGTTGAACACATTCCAAGAATCTAGGAGATACATGAACTAATTAATGTTTAGGATTTGCAATTAAATGGCATCCTATTTCCAACAAAAACATATCCTACTCGACAAGAAGAGGGGTCATGGATAACAAAGTATATTGCACCCATACCTTATATCGAAAGTACATTCACCAAAAGTGACATTTCTTAAAGATGAATTTTTATTACCTAAAGGTAGTTAGAAACCAGACAATTGGGATGAAGATGATTTATTAGAAGATGATCCTTCTAATATTTTTGGTTGAAATCCAGATCTCTCATACTTAATATATGTATATGTATATTTATATGTATATGTATATGTGTGTGTATAAGATAATAACGATCAATATGTCATAAAGGATACATCCCCAAGTGGATGTATATCACATTATTTAGATGGTGTCTTCCACTTGGGGATGTATCCTTTATGAATTTGATCATTATTATCTTATATTAATGTTCTAGCTCCAAAATTTTCTATATGATACATATACTTATGATTACTATTTTAATCACATGATTTACTAATATGATTTTCTATAATTACCATACTTACACCTTATAATATCGTGCTTACTCATGCTATACTAACAATAATGACATCTTTTGTTACCATGTTTTATGATGATTATATTTTTCTAACACATTCATTATAATGACATCTCACACTTGTTTATGTTTACATGATATCCTACCTAGAATTCATGACTACACTCATCACTCTGTTTGGGGTATTATTGGGGAGTATTTTGCTACCAAAAGATTATATTTTACCTCAAAATATATGTTTTAAGAGTAAAATTCCTTTTTAAGTTGATTAATAGATTAAACAATTAATATTTTAGATAATATTTAGAAAAACATGAATATTTAAATCTAATCTAACAATAGTAAATCACAAGAGCTAGGTATGGAAATAGAAGTTGACAATGTTGTGCAAATACTACAAAAATGGATAGGAATACATGTCTAGATGATATAGATAATGTTTAAAATGGTCTTAAGAAGGAAACACAATCAGCTCTCATGATTTTGGACACTTTCCAACAACTTTAATTATGGGAGTGATCATGGTTGATGTCTATTTTTCATGTATCATTTTTAGATGCTTGTGTTCTCCTTATATGCTCATATATTTTACTCTAAGTGTTCTACTTTTTTTGATGAAATATTTATACAACTTATACTAAAAATAGATGTAATGGAATTGCATCCAAAAATATGAATGCTTAATAACTTTTAGGATCCATTTTCCTATTTTGAAATCCCTTTCCGTCTTTGCATATTTTTTGATGTTTGTCTTTTATAATAAGAAAATTATGGAAAAACTTTGAGGGGAGAAAATTGTCAACCAAGGGAGATCTACCTTAGTTATTCATTTATTTGACATATTTTATCCTCCACAATAGCACATGAAACATTGGGAGTGTGTGTATCTCTAAGTGTGGTGTTTTGATAGTGTGTGCAAATATTATGGATCCATGAATAAAAAATCCCTCCAGTTAGGAATATAAAATATGGTGGTGTGTGCAAATGATATGAAGGAGATATTAGGAGATGGAAAGCTCAATTTTATGTGCAATGAGTAATGTAAATTGGATAAGGCTAAAGGTTCATATTTGAGACAAAGAAGGGATACATAAAGGATTTCTAAAATAATGGTGTTGTGACATTAATGAGACACTAACCTAGATGGGAAGATAAAAAAGAGAGGATAATATGAGATAAAAAAAATATAGATATGGAGGTGTGTAAAAGGCCAAAGGGGAGCTCGCTAAAATATGTACTTTGTTAAAGATTTAATAAAGCACCTCTGATTTAACAAGATCAAAAAAGAAGCTCAAACATGAAGATGGAAGAAGCATCAAGTAGAATAAAGTGATAGTGTCTAATTTTCATAGTGACGATGATATAAAGTTTAGAGAGAGATCCTTAACAAACAATTGTTGAAAAATCATGGTTCTGATCATCATTGGAACCTAAAACTAAAATTTGAACCTAGATAAAAGAAACTAGGGGTGCTAATATCATTAAGGAATAAGGTTTCTAGCTTTTAGAGGTATACAAAGGATAGGAATATAATGCTTGTCATTTGTGCATTGTATATTTATGATAGATATTTTAGTTAGGAAATGGGAACCAAATGCATGAATAAATAAAAGGTGAATGTTATGGTGTATGCAATTTTTAACATTACATCTACCTAGCATGATATGTGCTTTCATGAACATACCTCTACTTATAATCTCATAGTGTCAAATGATGTTATCTTAACATTCCTATAGGATCATTGATTTCTCTAATGTTATATCATTTAATGTATATTTTCTACTCTCCTCTAGCTTAATTGCATTCTCTGCATGCAACTAATTAAATGTGGCAAACAAGATCATTAACATTTATTTCTTGAGTATGGTTGCAATGATTACCACATGATCAAAATCCATTTCACATAATGTCATATGCATTTGTTGCCCCAAGGTGGTATCTATTAGTTTAATGCCTTAAAAGTAGCTAGTTCCACCACAAATAAAATGCCTCCCAACTCCTTTCCTTTTTCTTTTTTTTCCTTTTGATTGTAAAAATTTATTATTGTATTAGATGCCTATATGATTCTAATAATTGAATTCTTTTTTCTATTTTGTAAGTTTCTAGTATGTACTAAGAACAATGTTTGGACATCCTTATCTATGAGTGTTCAAATAAATTTACTTTCATATTGTTTGCATAATTTTTATTTTCACATAAGTTTTAATGGTGACTCACATGGAATTCAAAGTGGGGGAAATTTTTAATTTGGTTAAAATTGCATACCTTGCACTATCTCCCTTCATTTTGGACTCACTTTGACCTAGTTATTTCGTATATAATGACAAATGTACAAGTGACATGATTTTTATCAAAAGTTGGCACATACCACAAATCGTACCTATTTACATTTACACTTACTCTTAGAGATCAACTGTGATCCTTAGTTTTATTCATTTCTCATCTAGGGCCAAATTTATGATTTACACAAGTGAGCTAGTTTAGTTATGCAAATTAGCGAAATGGCCCCTAGATTTTTTAATTTTAAATTCAAACTCAAGCCAACATAACCCTTCCAACTCATCACTATGTGTTGATTTGAAGCATAAAATGTTGCATTTATTTCTATTGGAGTTGTTATTAAGGATTAACTCTAATTCATGTTTAGATATTTAGAATTTGTAAGAGAATTAGTTTTAATCCTTTGAACACTCAATTAGAATATTCACTATTACATTACCTACTTGTATCAACATCTAGGACATCTCTTGCATGGTTCCCTACTATTTTCAATCATTTCCAAAAATCATTGACTAAGTATCCTTAGAGGTTTGATCAAAGTGAGACATATTCCTAGCCATTATCAAACTCTTAGCCACCCAACCAAGTATTTTAATGCAAAATAATCACAACCATTCAAGCTTGACTAAGAGAAACTATATCAATATTTGCATAGATCAAAGCCATGTGATTAGACCAAATTCAATATTTATACGAGTTGAATTTGCACGTGCACATTTGATCCCACACTTACAAAAATGATCCACGATGACATACAATGACATCATATATTTTAAAACATTTGTTTGACCATTAATTATTTTACTAAATCTTAACACCTCATTTTCAAATTTTTATCACAATATGTCAACTTTAATCTTATTTATTTATATTTATATTCACACACTACTCTAAACGACTATTAACACCAATTATATAATCATAAAATAATTTTTAATTATAGTTACCCTTATTTTATTCTCCCTTTCAAAAAATTTAGTCTACAATCGAATAGAAAGGGAGGATTTTCACTAAGTCACATCACCCTTGTTAACGTCTTTGAAAATATGAAGTAGAATACAAATCTCTTTTGTCCAATGTTTAAATATAAATTTATTGGTATTTTTGGTAAGACAATGATGTGGGGGTAGTTGGTAAAAAACATAAAATAACAACTAAAATTAGTGGGTGGAGAAAAGTTAAAGAGAACATTACATCAAAAAGGAAAGGAACCAAAATGTTTAATGATTTTCTTGGTCACATTTTATGGGCTATATAATTAGGAAATTGGAGACTTGCCATTCAATGTAGAAAAAAATAATGATAAATAACATTGGTTGAGTGCTCGTGTGGTTTACTTTCTATCAAAGAAAGAATTGGTTCCAACTACTTTATCCAACGACTTTCAATGATTTTGCTACCGACTCATGATAGGTTTCCAAATACCTTTATGTAAATTGAATGATTTGTCCTCATTCCATAATTAGAGTTGTAATAATATAATTTTAGAATGTGATAATTAAAAAATGGATTTAGTCAATTCTCATGATCAATAAATATTTGTTCATTATTCTAATTATAGTTTAGAATAAGTTAATGTAGATGTAGGTTAATTTAAGTAAGTTTATATTTACAATTTTGATATTTTTGTGTAGTTTTAAGTTATATGGTTTGGTTCTAAATTTTTGTATGAGTATGGACCTATGGTTTGTAGATCTTTAATACCCGTAATAAAGACTTGTATGTACCTGATCTTACAAATAGAGGAAGACAACTAACTTCCCACCCTTCACCTTATTCAAGCCTTATTGATTGATTAAATGATTTTAATGAAGTTGGAAAACATAGTAATGACAAATATAGTATACAATGATGTGGTTTAATTGTTGTGGGTTGTGTGCCCTGAACATAAGTGTAACAAGTGATAAGGTGTCTTAGTGCAAGAATTAGGATTGCGATGCTTGTTGCTAAAAGGGATAATATAATCAAAATTGTTGATGTAAAATAGATTTATGAAATATGAATATACATGATTTTGAGTATGACAAATGTTGGTAGTGAGTGATGTTGGTTGGTGGAATCTAATATTATATGAGTATAATGACCTAAGGGTGATGTCCTTTTATAGATGTACTATGCACATTTTGTGAACCTTTTGATGTAGGAATTGATAAATGATGGTTAGTTGGAAGTGAGTTGGTTGGGACAATAACTAGTATACACATCTTAATACATCTATCCAAAAAATGTTGATGGATATCAACCTTGAGAGTTATTTTATTTACCTGAGAGTTATTTTATTTTACTTTAGAACTATTTAAGAATTAGTTGTATTTTAGTTTTTATATACATGATCATGACATTAAACTCCATGCTTTGTTGCCACAATAATGCCTCTCAACTCAATTTGTTTTGAAATTTGAAAAAGTGGGTTAAACACATGGATTTAGTTTTGACCTAGGTCAATCCCTCATGTGTAGTTTTGATATTGATTAATCCCTCAAATGTAGTTTCAACTTAGGTAGACAAGGTATTGATCTAAGATTTGAGATTGATTTGGTTAGATACAAAATATATTTGAGTGTAAATTTAAATATAGGGGTTGTGTGTCAAATCAATTAGAATCACGTGCTAGGGAAATATACTTAGGATATCCACACAAAAGTGATGTAAAATAAAAGAGAATTTATGAAAGGGTATATTTTGTACCCTTATATTTTCCCCCTTTTAAGTGCATACATATATGCATGAGAAAATAAAGTAAATTAAAAAGAAAAAGACAAGCAAAACTAAAATTAGCATAGTTAGAGCAATAATTAGAGTCAATTTGTAAATTGTAAATAAAATTTAAAATTAAATTAGTAATGGTATGCCCCATTGGTTTTATGTGTTCCAAAAAGAAGTACACACAAATAGAGGAAAAATAGAATATGGATAAGCATTGAGCATGATAAAATAATAGTCTAATGCATAAGCATGAAAATTTGAGTATGATATTATGAAAAAAATGAGTATTTAAGTATCTCATAAAGAAATCATGTGAAAAACAAACATACATACTTGAGATACTTGCCTACATGTGATCACTATGGATGTAGATGAAAGATGAATGGTGCCCACTTTTTCCCCTAAAAGGGAGCACTCATCAATTTATGTAACATACAAAAAATAAACAACCTTACCCTCGAGTAGGAAGATCAATTGAAAAGCATGGAATAATAATTATAAAATAGAACATGTAGTAAGAAACAAAATGAACCTTATGTGAAGAGGAACTATAAACACTACAATAAGTAGTCCATTAATTATCATTTATTATGCATTATTGTTGTTAAAATTTATTAATTATTCACACTATCTTAACAATTTATTATCATATAATGTTTTTCATTATCCATCATTAAAAAATCATTTGAATATTTTTTTTATTATTTATTTAATATTAGCTAACTATGTATTTAAATAAATTAATAAATTCATTATTATCCCTTTGCAAGTGAACTCATTCATTGAATAAGAAAATTTCTCATTGAATTTTCCATTAAATCAACTAATGGATTCATTATTATCCTCTCACGAGTTTGAAATGAAAATAAATTTCTTACTAATTTTAGTTCATTCATCCACCTCTTCAAGCTAAACCAATTGAGTTAGCTCCTAATCTTTGATCAAATCTCCATTGTCCATTTGATCTTCCAAAATCTTTAAGTCCTCTTTTCACTTATCATTTTCATCAAGAAACTTCATGCAAAATAACTTTGTCATTTTTATCATTAAAAATTATTAATGTTACGTTGCCGAGTTAAGCATCCACTTATTATCAAAGTCTTGAGAAAATCCATTTTTATGCACTCAATCTAAGGTTTGTAGTTGAATTTAAAATAGGATTTAAATGTATGTTTTAATTCTTATTTCATGTTTCAAATTTTAATTACATACATTTTAGTGAACTTGATGTGAAATATGATTATCCTTCATGTAGTCTTGATGCTTGTGATTTTTCGGTGATTTTAATCTTGTAGATTCCTTCTCCTTTTTAGTTGTTTTCAAAGGTCAATTTTTTTGGGATCCCCTTGATGTGAAATAGATATTACAATCATCTTAAGAGAGGTCAAGAGATGGATTTTGATATATAATTAGCTATATTTTGGTTGCAATTTTTTAAAATATTTTTGAGAGGTGCTAAAAATGCTTAATTGTATGGATCCATGTGATTGTATAGAATATATATGACTATATAATTCATATCATATGCGTTGCATTATATTATTGTAATTTTTTATGATCCTATGATCCATATTTTATGGGTTGTGTTGTGTTTTAGTGTACATTTATTTA
The DNA here is from genome assembly GCA_007258455.2 of Sequoia sempervirens. Taxonomy (NCBI): domain Eukaryota; kingdom Viridiplantae; phylum Streptophyta; class Pinopsida; order Cupressales; family Cupressaceae; genus Sequoia; species Sequoia sempervirens. Next base: position 229,469,296 of record VDFB02000003.1, on the reverse strand, counting down.
TATATATATATAAGGTTTGGATATATACAAAACACTAGGGTTCAAGTATATACACAACCATATGGTTTGAAGCATACATCCTACCATATACTCATAGATATGTGGATGCATACACAACTAATTTTAGGCATATATAACCATATCGGTGTGGTATACAAATAGAGTTATAGATGTAATACACATAACCCTGCATAGATATACAATCCTCGGTAATACACACACACATATACATAGATGGGTATATACAAGCATGGCCTGCAATATGTACACAAACAACCTATAACATATATACATAGTCACAAGTCTATGATATACACAATTTAGCTATTTCAAACATGTGCCTTATTATTTGCTTCAAATTTGTGCCCATTTTCATTTGGAATTTGCACCATGGAATTTTATTTTAAATTTTGTGGGGGCTTTAATTTCCTTTTTATTTTTGTTATAAACTAGTTGTTGGTCATATTACTAACCAAGAGCTATGATCCTCTTGCATCCCCTGGTCCCATAGGCTCCTAAGCCCTTGTTCATAGGGGCCTCTCCTTTAGTGTCCAACCCTCTAAGCCCAACACCTAAACACTAGTCATATTGGTGACTAGGAGAAAAACTATAAGGGGCTAAACACCTATCCATCTCCCTTTGATTTTTTTTAAAGAAGCACACTTCACTCAAATGAGCTTAATTTTTTTTGTTGCTAATTAGATTTTTGAATTTTTATAGGTATTGGAAAGTTGACTAAAAGCTCCACATAGTGGTGTAGTGTAGAAAAATGTAACCCTTTACATTTTCTCACTTGTTTGGGCCCTCCTATTTAAAATGGACTTAATATTGCCTTAATTTAGTGTTGTTAGATGTACATCCTTACATTTACATATTTATTTGGGCCCTCTTAATTAATTGATCTTAATTATGCCTTAATTAGCCCTTTAATTCATTTTCCAATCCTAATTAATTACATTTTCCGAAGAGGAAACCTGACAATAATTAATGCCTAAACATAACATTTTACATTGGCAATGTGTGTTCTAGGTTTATGGACCTGGGACCCATTCACCATCCCTAAACCTTAGGACCTAAATTTAAATTATTTTTTTGGTGGTATTTTAACATTTTCAAATTCATAATTCAATGTTGGCTTGTGATATTTGAATTTATGGTAATTAAGGATACATAACTATAAATACAAGGTTATTTCACTATGTTTCACCTAGAATTTTCAAGTGAGAAAAAGTATAGAAAATTTTATGATCAAGGGCATTCAAGAGAAGATATATCAGAGTTTTATTGTAGCATTCAAGATCTAGTCATCATGTCAAAGTCTTCTTGCACCATGCATGTTTTCAGAGCTAACATTGTGATGTAGGTTTCATGATCAAGTCAAGCATTCAAAGTATCATTTCAAGCAAGATTCAAGTGTCAAGATTCACATCCAATTCAACAATCTCATACAAGTTACATACCTCCTAATATCTCCATTATCAAGGTTTCATTCAATGGTTTGTTGTGTGGTAGCATAACTTTGTTCATTCTTCATTCCCTCTTTCATGTTTCATTTCAATTCAAGGTTTGATTACCAAAACTGGGTTTGACCAAGGCAAACCCCTATTCACCCAAAAAAAACATTTTTCTCTCTTATATGTGTGATTGTAGATTTAGGTTGAAGAAGACTCAAAGACCTTTTGAAGAGCAATATTTACAAAGTTGCAAAGTTGTCAAATCATGAAATCTCACCTACAAATCAGATTTTTGACTTTTTGACACTGAAACCTGGACAAATCAGAGGCTTCAGATTTGCATCAAAGGTTCCCAAAAGATTGTTGCAACCCCCTGTACTTGGACCCATTTTCCCATGGGTGAATGAGTCTCAAGTCAACTTTTGAAAAACACTTTTGGTTACTGGTACACAAGTTTTTTCCCTTCTTAGATCTGCTTTCTATTTTCTGGTTCTATAACTATTGAGTTTAATATTATTGTTCCAAGTGTCAGATTGCATTTTGGTCTTGATTTACTATTTTTAGTTTTTTCTCCAAAGTGTTGTTTGACCTTGACCCCCATCCTTCAGTCATAAGGAAATCTAAAGATTCTCACTTTGACTTGATTCACCTAAGGGTTGTTAATCAATTCTTTGTTGGGATCTCATTTCCTAATTAAATAGAAGAAAATAAGGTCCCTAATTGGTTCATCAATCCATTTTGGTGAACCTACCTCTATATTTTTCTATGTTTCATTTTGGTGAACCCAATCTTTGAGCATCATATCAATCATTTTGCATAGTATTTACATAGTATTGCATCATCATTCATTTACATCTAAAAATTGAATTAAAATTGCATCTCAAATTAGGTCCTTTTGCTTGTCATTTAGCACTATTTTGTGCTTGCATTTAGACCTTATTTTACATAAATTTGAAACTATAACTCACTATCGAAAACCACAATCTAAAAACCATAAAAATCATCTCAAAAACTTGCAAATTGATTTTTAAAAACCTTGAAGTGAGACCCATTCACCCATGGATGAATGAGTCCCTGATCAAGGATTTTCCTGAAATTTTGAGCATTAAAATCACTGTTTATGCCTTCTATGTTTCTATATTCAGTCTGTTGTTTTAGTTTTTTGAGTTTTTATTATCTGAAATTGTTCATATTAAGCATAATTGGTCAACATCAGTGCATTGTTTGAATTCAAAATAGCATCTAAAAGACATCTTTTTTAGGCTTTTGCATAGCATAAATAAAAAAATTATCTTGCTTTAAATCTAGAAAATTGCTTACATTGCACTTTGCATTCTAAGATATTTCATTGCATTTTACCTCTTATCCATTTTGGGTGCACACCGAGTTTGTGAAACTTGTATGATCTTCACAACTTGGTGTCCTATTGTCAATACTATTGTGAGACATAGTTCGAGACTCATGTCATCTCGCAATACACCATTCATTACGGATCTTGGGTTTTCTATCTCTTTCACTCATGTTGTTGACACTATTCAACCCACTATGGATCATAACCTTAACACTTCATTTCCCATGACTTCCCTACCTACACCTAATGTGACTAATGTTGATGCAATTATTGCTAATTTACCTCATGAGAACCTTAGAAGAATGGATGAATAACTTGATAAATTACAAGATTTTGTGAGTTCTGAATGCAATGCTCCTAATGTAGTCCCTATGATAGATAACATGAGGAGAATAATTGACAATGAACAAGGAGTAGAGATTGATTATAGCTTAGCTCACGTTATTAATAAACATGTCCCTACCATAAGTAGTTGTGCTCAAGCTTTGGGGTATACTCAAAGTCAAGGTGGAAATCCAATTCCTCCTTCCACAACCATAATGTCTATTCTGATATACACCAATCCAACTATTAGAACAACCTACTAGCAATGTCAACACTTCCTTAAGTATTTCCACTAGGATTCCCTTTAGCTTTGTGCATTCAAATAGCATATCTCCTAATCCATCTCTCCTCACAAACTTACAAGTCACTTGCCCTCCGTATACATATACACCTCCACCTTATACACTTCCATCTCACAACATTAACAATGATCATGTCCTTAACACACTCTTGCAAAATGTTTTAGCCCTCCAACAATAAATTGCTACATTAAGTCAAAATCAAAATGGCTAACCTTCACAATATGTCAAAAGAAATCCCTTGTCCTTGGAGATATTGAGAATGAAAATGCCACAAAGTATAGAGATTCCTAGATTTGATAAATATGGTGGAAAATGATATCCTATTAGCTAGCCATGTTTCTGAATATACAACCCTATGTAGTGATTTCATCTTTGAAGATAAACTCTTGGCTAAAATTTTCCCTAGATCCTTGAAGGATGCTGCTTTGGAATAGTTTTTCTCCTTACCAAATAATTCAATACGTTCACTCAATGAACAAATTGATGCCTTCTATAATCACTTCCAAATACATATGGGTCCTAAGATGACCTTGGATGATTTAGTGACATGCAAACAAAGGGATGATGAAAAGATCACTGATTTCATACCACAGTACCAAATGCTTTACTCATTGACGAGTCCAAAATATGCTCATAATTTGGATATCATGGTGTACTTTTAATACCTTTACTTTTTTTGTTCATGGTTGTTTAACTCTCTTGAAACCTTTTATTGGGGGATATCATGTAGCAATACACTTTCATGTTCTTGCAGCCTATCATGTTGATATGTCTATATTTATTACCTTGTTTGACTCCCCAAATGACTGGTATAACGCATGTAGTTTTTGAATGATGAAATAGATTTAAATATGTAATTAATGAATGGATATTGTGTATGTGCCATGCCACTTTTTCTTTCAAAAG
>VDFB02000003.1:229360708-229458635 GCA_007258455.2 Sequoia sempervirens | reverse complement strand
GTTGAGCAGGAATAGGTGTTTGTTTTGGAGGGCAAGTATTTATTGCAAGGGCTGCAGGAGTTGTAGGAGGAGGCATAAGGGTTGGAGGTTGTGGCTGCTGAGACTGCAAGAATCCAGGGGGTTGGTTCTACCATTGTTGAGGACCTCTCCATTGAGGGTTTTGCTGCCAGTTACCTAGAGGTGGAGTCCATTGTCCTTGTAGCTCTTGCCAGCACCACTTGAGGCGGTTGCCATTGAGGGGAGACTCGATAGTTAGGCGATATGGTTGAGGAGCATTCAAGGTGGAGTATGGGCCATATGTAGGTTGCCATTGGATATTATAATTAGAGTAATGATTACCAAAAGTCAAAGGATCTTGAGGAATACCTTGTCTTGGAGCCCATGGTCTCCTTTTGCAACAAAGACTTGGTCATCATCACCTTCTATCATCTTAAAAATCGGTAGGTAACTATTTAGCCTCCATGTTGGCCCACCATCTTGCATTTGCAGTCACGTTTCTTTTGTCTACAATGTGGACAGAACTCAGCCAGGATTGCCTCAGCCTCTGCATGTTTCTTGCAAGCTTGCATGGTATCCAACTATGTAGCCATATTGTTTATGATATCCTGCTTGAAATCAGACAGCAAATTTGTGATCTTCATCCGGGAAACTCCACTGGAAGAAGACTTGCCCACTGTAGCTTGATGACCTCTACCCTTCTTCACATTTGCTCGGGAGTAATTGAGACATATCTTCTTGATATCATCCCAAGATGCTTGGGTGATATCTCTACCTCCCATCAGGTCCAAGGCATCTATATAGGTATCATTGATTCCCCTTAGAAAAAGTAATTTCTGAGATTCTTCATTAAGAGTGTGGTCTGAATTCTTTTTCAGAGAAAACAAGAATCTTGATATATAATCCTCCAGGCTCTCATCCTCCTTTTGTTGAATTCTGAATATATCATCACCTTTACTACCACTCTTACAATATTCCTTGTATTTCTCAAGAAATTTTGTTTGCATGGCTGCCCAACTATCAACAACACCCCTTCCCAAACTCATGAACCATCTGAGAGCTCCCTCCTTCAAGGTAGCAGGAAACAATTTCAGTTTGTGAGCATCTGAAGTGTAGTCATAACTGTGACAGAGGATATCAAACTCGAACAAGGTCTCTGGGTCTTCTGTAACTAAGCCATAGAACTTGGGAAGTAATGAAGAAGGAATATTCTTAAGGTTGTCATTGTCTTGTTGAGCAACAATGGGGAATTCAAAAGCAGGAGGTCGATTAGGTGGATTACCTGCCATGTTCACTTGATCAAGTATAAAAGCAAATGGATTTTCTTCAGGTTCTTCGTCAATTGGGCCGAATAGCAAGTCAACACACAAATCTTCAGCAAATGGGTCAATATCTAAGTCTCCTTCATCCTCAAATAGGCTATAAACTGGTTCAATTTTCTTAGCAATGGATGGTAGGTTAGGGAGAAATCCTCCCTGAGCATCTCTTCTTCTATGCATGCAACAAAAATGGATGGTATTTTAAAAGAATTTGAAAATACTTGAACAACTGACTAAACTACTGCTAACAATGACTATAGCAGGTTCTTAGATTGACACCATCCCGACAGCGGCACCAAAAATAATTAGCACCAAAAGGATATGAAAATAATGGAAAAACCTATTCTAGAGGTGGACATTCCAGCAGTGACTAATATCTCTTCGTGGTCATTCATTTACTTGTCAAACTAGGGAACATATGCTTTAAATGGAGCGGCACTATATGTGCACTAAGAACCGGTTTCATTCACAACCTATTGAAAATAAATACTTGGAAATAAATTCTACCTATGCTACAGAAAGGTAATGCAAAGTTCTCTTAACTCAACCATAATTTAACTAAAGAAGAAATCATAATAGCTACAACTGAGAAACAAACTATAAACTGGCCTTATGCTACAGGAACAAACACAAGGATGGGTTCCCAATGCTACAAGAATAGTATAAGACTGAGCTTGTGTTGAAACTTCTAAAATGAAATCTAACTTGAATTAGCAAAGGATAAACAACTACTCTCCTACATATACTTACTAAGTGGGCCCCCTTAGCAAGCATCAACTAATTTACACAGAAGATTGTACTCAAAACTCCATCAACTTTTATTCATAACGTGAAATCATTTACATTGATTGTTTTATACGAAAATAGCAAAACTACGATTCATATTATAGCTCTAACTCTTACATAATTTGGTTCTATCTGTTTCCTATTTTTTCTTTTCTCTCTCTTCTTATTCACCCGCATAGGAGGAACACTTATTTAAATTAGGAAAACAACTAACTAACTAACCCTAACAGAGAAAGACGTGGATGTAAAAATGTATCCTGAAATCAAGGAACAAACTTCATAAATGAGTTTATTCATTCAACCCAATCCAGAGAGAATTTGGCACTCCACTCTTTCCAAATTAAATGACCTTTAAAATCCATCCCAACAGTTTTGGTCAAAAAGTCTTCGCTAGAGCTTCCTCGAAGTCATGCAGAAAATGGACTTTACTGCATATCAGGATCACCATGCTTATCCTCGACTATACTTTCTTCAACAACTGCGGAAACACAAGGTAATACGCGAAGAAAAGGGCGCGATGGCACATGCTGACAATATCCATTCATTAATTACATATTTAAATCTATTTCATCATTCAAAAACTACATGCGTTATACCAGTCATTTGGGGAGTCAAACAAGGTAATAAATATAGACATATCAACATGATAGGCTGCAAGAACATGAAAGTGTATTGCTACATGATATCCCCCAATAAAAGGTTTCAAGAGAGTTAAACAACCATGAACAAAAAAAGTAAAGGTATTAAAAGTACACCATGATATCCAAATTATGAGCATATTTTGGACTCGTCAATGAGTAAAGCATTTGGTACTGTGGTATGAAATCAGTGATCTTTTCATCATCCCTTTGTTTGCATGTCACTAAATCATCCAAGGTCATCTTAGGACCCATATGTATTTGGAAGTGATTATAGAAGGCATCAATTTGTTCATTGAGTGAACGTATTGAATTATTTGGTAAGGAGAAAAACTATTCCAAAGCAGCATCCTTCAAGGATCTAGGGAAAATTTTAGCCAAGAGTTTATCTTCAAAGATGAAATCACTACATAGGGTTGTATATTCAGAAACATGGCTAGCTAATAGGATATCATTTTCCACCATATTTATCAAATCTAGGAATCTCTATACTTTGTGGCATTTTCATTCTCAATATCTCCAAGGACAAGGGATTTCTTTTGACATATTGTGAAGGTTAGCCATTTTGATTTTGACTTAATGTAGCAATTTATTGTTGGAGGGCTAAAACATTTTGCAAGAGTGTGTTAAGGACATGATCATTGTTAATGTTGTGAGATGGAAGTGTATAAGGTGGAGGTGTATATGTATACGGAGGGCAAGTGACTTGTAAGTTTGTGAGGAGAGATGGATTAGGAGATATGCTATTTGAATGCACAAAGCTAAAGGGAATCCTAGTGGAAATACTTAAGGAAGTGTTGACATTGCTAGTAGGTTGTTCTAATAGTTGGATTGGTGTATATCAGAATAGACATTATGGTTGTGGAAGGAGGAATTGGATTTCCACCTTGACTTTGAGTATACCCCAAAGCTTGAGCACAACTACTTATGGTAGGGACATGTTTATTAATAACGTGAGCTAAGCTATAATCAATCTCTACTCCTTGTTCATTGTCAATTATTCTCCTCATGTTATCTATCATAGGGACTACATTAGGAGCATTGCATTCAGAACTCACAAAATCTTGTAATTTATCAAGTTATTCATCCATTCTTCTAAGGTTCTCATGAGGTAAATTAGCAATAATTGCATCAACATTAGTCACATTAGGTGTAGGTAGGGAAGTCATGGGAAATGAAGTGTTAAGGTTATGATCCATAGTGGGTTGAATAGTGTCAACAACATGAGTGAAAGAGATAGAAAACCCAAGATCCGTAATGAATGGTGTATTGCGAGATGACATGAGTCTCGAACTATGTCTCACAATAGTATTGACAATAGGACACCAAGTTGTGAAGATCATACAAGTTTCACAAACTCGGTGTGCACCCAAAATGGATAAGAGGTAAAATGCAATGAAATATCTTAGAATGCAAAGTCCAATGTAAGCAGTTTTTCAGATTTAAAGCAAGATAATTTTTTTATTATGCTATGCAAAAGTCTAAAAAAGATGTCTTTTAGATGCAATTTTGAATTCAAACAATGCACTGATTTTGACCAATTATGCTATATATGAACAATTTCAGATAATAGAAACTCAAAAAACTAAAACAATAGACTGAATACAAAAACATAGAGGGCGTAAACAGTGATTTTAATGCTCAGAATTTCAGGAAAATCCTTGATCAGGGAGTCATTCGCACATGGGTGAATGGGTCTCACTTCAAGGTTTTTAAAAATCAATTTGCAAGTTTCTGAGATTATTTTTATGGTTTTCAGATTTTGGTTTCAGACAATGAGTTATAGTGTCAAATTTCTGTAAAATAAGGTCTAAATGTAAGCACAAAATAGTGCTAAATGACAAGCAAAAAGACCTAATTTGAGATGCAATTTTGATTCAATTTTTAGATGTAAATGAATGATGATGCAATACTATGTAAATACTATGCAAAATGATTGATATGATGCTCAAACATTGGGTTCACCAAAATGAAACATAGAAAAATATAGAGGTAGGTTCACCAAAGTGGATTGATGAACCAATTAGGGACCTTATTTTCCTCTATTTAATTTGGAAATGAGATCCCAATAAAGAATTGATTAACAACCCTTAGGTGAATCAAGTCGAAGTGAGAATCTTTAGATTTCCTTATGACTGAAGGATGGGGGTCAAGGTCAAACAACACTTTGGGGAGAAAAACCAAAATAGTAAATCAAGACCAAAATGCAATCTAACACTTGGAACAACAATATTAAACTCAATAGTTGCAGAACCAGAAAATAGAAAGCAGATTTGAGAAGGGAAAAAACTTGTGTACTAGTAACCAAAAATTCTTTTCAAAAGTTGACTTGAGACTCATTCACCCTTGGGCGAATGGGTCCAAGTATAGGGGTTGCAACAATCTTTTGGGAACCTCTGGTGAAAATCTGAAGCCTCTGATTTGTCCAAGTTTCAGTGTCAGAAAGTCAAAAATACGATTTGTAGGTGAGATTCCATGATTTGACAACTTTGCATCTTTGTAAATATTGCTCTTCAAAAGGTCTTCACGTCTTCTTCAACCTGAATCTACAATCACACATATAAGAGAGAAAAATGTTTTTTTTGGGTGAATAGGGTTTGCCTTGGTCAAACCTAGTTTTGGTAATCAAACCTTGAATTGAAATGAAACATGAAAGAGGGAATGAAGAATGAACAAAGCTATGCTACCACACAACAAACCATTGAATGAAACCTTGACAATGGAGATATTAGGAGGTATGTAACTTGTATGAGATTATTGAATTGGATGTGGATCTTGACACTTGAATCTTGCTTGAAATGATACTTTGAATGCTTGACTTGATCATGAAACCTACATCACAATGTTAGCTCTGAAAACATGCATGATGCAAGTTGACTTTGACATGATGACTAGATCTTGAATGCTGTAATAAAACTCTAATATATCTGCTCTTGAATGCCCTTGATCATAAACTTTTCTATACTTTTTCTTACTTGAAAATTCTAGGTGAAACATAGTGAAATAACCTTGTATTTATAGTTATGTATCCTTAATTACCTGAAATTCAAATATCACAAGCCAACATTGAATTATGGATTTGAAAATGTTAAAATACCACCAAAAACATAATTTAAATTTAGGTCCTAAGGTTTAGGGATGGCGAATGGGTCCCAGGTCCATAAACCTGGAACACACATTGCCAATGTAAAATGTTATGTTTAGGCATTAATTATTGTCGGGTTTCCTCTTCAAAAAATGTAATTAATTAGGCTTGGAAAATGAATTAAAGGGCTAATTAAGGCATAATTAAGATCAATTAATTAAGAGGGCCCAAATAAGTTTGTAAATGTAAAGATGTACATCTAACAACACTGAATTAAGGCAATATTAAGTCCATTTTAAATAGGAGAGCCCAAACAAGTGAGAAAATGTAAAGGGTTACATTTTTCTACACTACACTATGTAGAGCTTTTAGTCAACTTTCCAATACCTATAAAAATTCAAAAATATAATTAGCAACAAAAAAATTATGCTCATTTGAGTGAAGTGTGCTTCTTTAAAAAAAATCAAAGGGAGATGGATAGGTGTTTAGCCCCTTATAGTTTTGTTCCTAGTCACCAATATGAATAGGGTTTAGGTGTTGGGCTTAAAGAGGATTGGACACTAAAGGAGAGGTCCCTATGAACAAGGGCTTAGGAGCCTATGGGACTAGGGGATGCAAGGGATCATAGCTCTTGGTTAGTAATATGACCAACAACTAGTTTATAACAAAAATAAAAAGGAAATTAAAGCCCCCACAAATTTAAAATAAAATTCCATTGTGCAAATTCCAAATGAAAATGGGCACAAATTTGAAGCAAATAATAAGGCACATGTTTCAAATAGCTAAATTGTGTATATTATAGACTTGTGACTATGTATATATGTTATAGGTTGTTTGTGTACATATTTCAGGCCATGCTTGTATATACCCATCTATGTATATATGTGTGTGTAGTACCTAGGCTTGTGTATCTATGCGGGGTTATGTGTATTACATCTATAACTCGATTTGTATACCACAACGATGTGGTTATATATGCCTAAAAGTAGTTGTGTATGCATCCACATATCTATGAATATATGGTAGGTTGTATGATTCAAACCCTATGGTTGCGTATATACTTGAACCCTAGTGTTGTGTATATATCAAAACCCTATATATATATGTATATAAAATGTACACTAAAACACAACACAACCCATAAAATATGGATCACAGGATCATAAAAAAATACAAGAATATAATGCAACTCATATGATATGAATTATATAGTCGTATATATTCTATACAATCACATGGATCCATACAATTAAGCATTTTTAGCACCTCTCAAAAATATTTAAAAAATTGAAACCAAAATATAGCTAATTATATATCAAAATCCATCTCTCAACCTCTCTTAAGATGACTGTAATATCTATTTCACATCAAGAGGATCCCAAAAAAATTGACCTTTGAAAACAACTAAAAAGGAGTAGGAATCTACAAGATTAAAATCACTGAAAAATCACAAGCATCAAGACTACATGAAGGATAATCATATTTCACATCAAGTTCACTAAAATGTATGCAATTAAAATTTGAAACATGAAATAAGAATTAAAACATACATTTAAATCCTATTCTAAATTCAATTGCAAACCTTAGATTGAGTGCATAAAAACGGATTTTCTCAAGACTTTGATAATATGTGGATGCTTAACTCGACAACATAACATTAATAATTTTTAATGATAAAAATGACAAAGTTATTTTGCATGAAGTTTCTTGATGAGAATGATAAGTGAAAAGAGGACTTAAAGATTTTGGAAGATCAAATGGACAATGGAGATTTGATCAAAGATTAGGAGTTAACTCAATTGGTTTAGCTTGAAGAGGTGGATGAATGAACTAAAATTAGTAAGAGATTTATTTTCATTTCAAATTCGTGAGAAGATAAGAATGAATCCACTAGTTGATTTAATGGAAAACTCAATGAGAAATTTTCTTATTCAATGAATGAGTTCACTTGCAAAGGGATAATAATGAATTTATTAATTTATTTAAATACATAATTAGCTAATATTAATTAAATAATAAAAAAAATTCAAATGATTTTTTAATGATGGATAATGACAAAAAATATATGGTAATAAATTGTTAAGATAGTGTGAATAATTAATAAATTTTAACAACAATAATGCATAATAAATGATAATTAATGGACTACTTATTTTAGTGTTTATAGTTCCTCTTCACATAAGGTTCATTTTATTTCTTACTACATGTTCTATTTTATAATTATTATTCCATGCTTTTCAATTGATCTTCCTACTCGAGGGCAAGGTTGTTTATTTTTTGTATGTTACATAAATTGATGAGTGCTCCCTTTTAGGGGAAAAAGTGGGCACCATTCATCTTTCATCTACATCCATAGTGATCACATGTAGGTAAGTATCTCAAGTATGTATATCTATTTTTCACACGATTTCTTTATGACATACTTAAATACTCAATTTTTTTCATAATACCATACTCAAATTTTCATGCTCAATTTATCATGCTTATGCATTAGACTATTATTTTATCATGCTCAATGCTTATCCATATTCTATTTTTCCTCTATTTGTGTGTACTTCTTTTTGGAACACATAAAATCAATGGGGCATATCATTACTAATTTAATTTTAAAGTTTATGTACAATTTACAAATTGACTCTAATTATTGCTCTAACTATGCTAATTTTAGTTTTGTTTGTCTTTTTCTTTTTAATTTACTTTATTTTCTCATGCATATTTGTATGCACTTAAAAGGGGGAAAATATAAGGGTACAAAATATACCCCTTCATAAAATCTCTTTTATTTTACACCACTTTGTGCGGATATCCTAAGTATATTTCCCTAGCACGTGATTCTAATTGATTTGACACACAACCCCTATATTTAAATTTACACTCAAATATATTTTGTGTCTAACCAAATCAATCTCAAATCTTAGATCAATACCTTGTCTACCTAAGTTGAAACTACATTTGAGGGATTAATCAATATCAAAACTACACATGAGGGATTGACCTAGGTCAAAACTAAATCCATGTGTTTAACCCACTTTTTCAAATTTCAAAATGAATTGAGTTGAGAGGCATTATTGTGGCAACAAAGCATGGAGTTTAATGTCATGACCATGTACATAAAAACTAAAATACAACTAATTCTTAAATAGTTCTAAAGTAAAATAAAATAACTCTCATGTAAATAAAATAACTCAAGGTTGATATCCATCAACATTTTTTGGATAGATGTATTAAGATGTGTATACTAGTTATTGTCCCAACCAACTCGCTTCCAACTAACCATTATTTATCAATTCCTACATCAAAAGGTTCACAAAATGTGCATAGTACATCTATAAAAGGACATCACCCTCAGGTCATTATACTCATATAATATTAGATTCCACCAACCAACATCACTCACTACCAACATTTGTCATACTCAAAATCATGTTATTCATATTCCATAAATCTATTTTGCATCAACAATTTTGATTATATTATCCCTTTTATCAACAAGCATCACAATCCTAATTCTTGCACTAAGACACCTTATCACTTATTACACTTTTGTTCAGATCACACAACTCGTAACAATTAAACCACATCATTGTTGACTACATTTGTCACTGGTATGTTTTCCAACTTCATTAAAATCATTTAATCAATCAATAGGCTTGAATAAGGTGAAGGGTGGGAAGTTAGTTTTCTTCCTCTATTTGTAAGATTAGGTACATACAAATCTTTATTACGAATATTAAAGATCTACAAACCATAGGTCCATACCCATACAAAAATTCAGAACCAAACCATATAACTTAAAACTACACAAAAATATCAAAATTGTAAATATAAACTTACTTAAATTAACCTACATCTACATTAACTTATTCTAAACTATAATTAGAATAATGAACAAATATTTATTGATCATGAGAATTGACTAAATCCATTTTTTAATTATCACATTCTAAAATTATATTATTACAACTCTAATTATGGAACGAGGAAAAATCATTCAATTTACATAAAGGTAGTTGGAAACCTATCATGAGTCGGTAGCAAAATCATTGAAAGTCGTTGGATAAAGTAGTTGGAACCAATTCTTTCTTTGATAGAAAGTAAACCACACGAGCACTCAACCAATGTTATTTATCATTATTTTTTCCTACATTGAATGGCAAGTCTCCAATTTCCTAATTATATAGCCCATAAAATGTGACCAAGAAAATCATTAAACATTTTGGCTCCTTTCTTTTTTGATGTAATGTTCTCTTTTAACTTTTCTCCACCCAATAATTTTAGTTGGTATTTTATGTTTTTTACCAACCACCCCCACATCATTGTCTTACCAAAATACCAATAAATTCATATTTAAACATTGGACAAAAGAGATTTGTATTCTACTTCATATTTTCAAAGACGTTAACAAGGGTGATGTGGGTGATGTGACTTAGTGAAAATCCTCCCTTTCTATTCGATTGTAGACTAAATTTTTTGAAAGGGAGAATAAAATAAGGGTAACTATAATTAAAATTATTTTATGATTATATAATTGGTGTTAATAGTCGTTTAGAGTAATGTTTTGAATATAAATATAAATAAATAAGATTAAAGTTGACATATTGTGACAAAAATTTGAAAATGAGGTGTTAAGATTTAGTAAATTTATTAACAACCAAACAAATATTTTAAAATATATGATGTCATTGTATGCCATCGTGGACCATTTTTGTAAGTGTGGGATCAAATGTGCACGTGTAAATTCAACTTGCATGAATAGTGAATTTAGTCTAATCACATGGCTTTGATCTATGCAAATATTGATATAGTTTCTCTTAGTCATGTTTGAATGGTTGTGATTATTTTGCATTAAAATACTTTTGGTTGTGTGGCTAAGAGTTTGATAATGGCTAGGAATATGTCTCACTTTGATCAAACCTCTAAGGATACTTAGTCAATGACTTTTGGAAATGATTGAAAATAGTAGGCAACCATGCAAGAGATGTCCTAGATGTTGATACACGTAGGTAATGTAATAGTGAATATTCTAATTGAGTGCTTAAAGGATTAAATCTAATTCTCTTACAAATTCAAAATATCTAAACATGAACTAGAGTTAATCCTTAATAACAACTCCAATGGAAATAAATGCAACATTTTATGCTTCAAATCAACACATAGTGATGAGTTGGAAGGGTTATGTCGGCTTGAATTTGAATTTAAAATTAAAAAAATCTAGGGGTCATTTCCCCAATTTGCATAACTAAACTAGCTTACTTGTGTAAATCATAAATTTGGCCCTAGATGAGAAATGAATAAAACCAAGGATCATGGTTGATCTCTAAGAGTGAGTGTAAATGTAAATAGATATGATTTGTGGTATGTGCCAACTTTTGATAAAAATCATGTCACTTGTACATTTGTCATTATATATGAAATAACTAGGTCAAAGTGAGTCCAAAATGAAGGGAGACAGTGCAAGGTATGCAATTTTAACCAAATTAAAATTTCCCCCCACTTTGACTTCCATGTGAGTCACCATTAAAATTTATGTGAAAGTAAAAATTATGCAAACAACATGAAAGAATTTATTTGAACACTCATAGATAAGGATGTCCAAACATTGTTCTTAGTACATACTAGAAACTTACAAAATAGAAAAAAGAATTCAATTATTAGAATCACATAGGCATCTAATACAACAATAAATTATTACAATCAAAAGAAAAAATTAAAAAAAAAGGAAAGGAGTTGGGAGACAATTTATTTGTGGTGGAACTAGGGTACTCTTAGGGCATTAAACTAATAGATACCACCTTGGGGCAACAAATGCATATGAAATTATGTGAAATAGATTTTGATCATGTGGTAATCATTGCAATCATACTCAAGAAATAAATGTTAATGATCTTGTTTGCCATATCTAACTAGTTGCATGCAAAGAATGCAATTAAGCTAGAGGAGAGTAGAAAAGATACATTAAATGAAGTAACATTAGAGACATCAATGATCGTATAGGAATGTTAAGATAACTTCATGTGACATTGTGAGATTATAAGTAGAGGTATGCTCATGAAAGCACATATCATGTTAGGTAGATGTAAGGTTAAACATTGCATACACCATAATATTCACCTTTTATTTATTCACTCATTTGGTTCCCATTTCCTAACTAAAATATCTATCATAAATATACAATGCACAAATGACAAGTATTATATTCCTATCCTTTGTATACCTCTAAAAGCTAGAAACCTTATTCTTTAAAGATATTAGCACCCCTAGTTTCTTTTATCTAGGTTCAAATTTTAGTTTTAGTTTCCGATGATGATCGAAACCTTGATTTTTAAACAATTTTTTGTTAAGGATCTCTCTCTAAACTTTATATCATCATCACTATGAAAATTAGACACTATCACTTTATTCTACTTGATGCTTCTTTCATCTCCATGTTGGAGCTTATTTTTTGGTCTTGGGAAATCATCGGTGCTTTATTGAATCTTCAACAAAGTACATATTTTAGCTCTCCCATTTGGCCTTTCACACACCTCCGTATCTATATTTTTATCTCCTATTATCCTCTCTTTTTATCTTCCCATCTAGGTTAATGTCTCATTAATGTCACAACACCATTATTTTAGAAATCCTTTATGTATCCCTTCTTTGTCTCAAATATGAACCTTTAGCCTCATCCAATTTACATTACTCATTGCACATAAAATTGAGCTTTCCATCTCCCAATATCTACTTCATATCACTTGCACACACCATATTTTTAAATTCCTAATTGAAGGGCTTTTTTATTCATAGATCCATAATATTTGCACACACTATCAAAACACCACACTTAGAGATACACACATTCCCAATGCTTCATGTGTTATTGTGGAGGATAGAATATGTCAAATAAAGGAATAACTAAGGTAGTTTTCCCTTAGTTGACAATTTTCTCCCCTCAAAGTTTTTCCATAATTTTCTTATTACAAAAGAAAAACATCAAAATATATGCAAAGATAAAAGGGATTTCAAAATAGGAAAATGGATCCTAAAAGTTATTAAGCATTCATATTGTTAGGTGCAATTCCATTACATCTATTTTTTAGTATAAGTTGTATAAATATTTCATCAATAAAAGTAGAACATTTAGAGTAAAATATATGAGCATATAAGGAGAACACAAGCATATGAAACCGATACATGAAAAATAGACATTGACCATGATCACTCCCATAATTAAAGTTGTTGGACAATGTCCAAAATCATGAGAGATGATTGTTTTTCCTTCTTAAGACCATTTTAAACATTATCTATATCATCTAGACATGTATTCCTATCCATTTTTGTAGTATTTGCACAACTTTGTCAACTTCTATTTCCATACCTAGCTCTTGTGATTTAGTATAATTAGATTAGATTTAAATATTTATGTTTGTCTAAATATTGTCTAAAATATTAAATGTTTAATTTATTAATCAAATTAAAAAGGAATTTTACTCTTAAAGCATATATTGTGAGGTAAAATATAATCTTTTGGTAGCAAAATACTCCTCAGTAATACCCCAAATAGAGTGATGAGTGTAGCCATGGATTCTAGGTAGGATATCATGTAAACATAAACAAGTGTGAGATGTCATTATGATAAACATGTTAGAAAGTATAATCATCATAAAACATGGTAATAAAAGATGTCATTGTTGTTACTATAGTATGAGTAAGCATAGTATTATAAGGTGTAAGTATGGTAATTATAAAAAATCACGTTAGTAAATCATGTGATTACAATAGTAATCATAAGTATTTGTATCATATAGAAAATCTTGGAGCTAGAACATTAATATAAGATAATAATGATCAAAATCATAAAGGATACATCCCCAAGTTGAAGACACCATCTAAATAATGTGATATACATCCACTTGGGGATGTATCCTTTATGATATATTGATCGTTATTATCTTATATACACACACATGTATATATACATATACATATACATATACATATACATATAGTAAGTGTGAGAAATCTGAATTTCAACCAAAAATATTAGAAGGATCATCTTATAATAAATCATCTTCATCCCAATTGTGTGGTTTCTAACTACCTTCAAGTAACTCAAATTCATCTTTAAGAAATGTCACTTTTGGTGAATGTACTTTTGATATGAGGGATGGGTGCAATATACTTTGTTATCCATGACCCCTCTTCTTTTCAAGTAGGATATGATTTTTCCTTTGAAATATTTGCATTTTTCTTTGGAACCAGTTTGAAGGAAATAACTTTGGAAGAAGTAGCGATGGTATTGCCAAAAATTCCTTTTATATTCTTCCATAAAAGATAAGGATGAAACCTTCCTTACCTCGATATATATATGGAGGATGATAAATATCTTTATCTTAGTTCACTTTTGGTGGAGGACAAGAATTAGAAGTTGTTTTCCATTCTTGAGAAAGTTGAGGAGGCAATAGAAAGGGCTTCATTTGCTCCTTATCTTACTTCGTAACTTATAACTTATGAATCTTATCATGGCACTCATAGGGAGCTTCATTAGGAATCACCATGCTCATCCTCCTCACTTTTATATATAGATATTTTATGATACTTTTTATTTAATCAACACATGTGAAAGTTTTTGGTTCCTTCATTTAAAATAAATGCATGATAATTTATGAATCTTATCTCAACACTCATAGGGATTTTCATTAGGAGTCACAATGTGATGTTCCTCCTCCTAACATTTATAGAGACATTCTATGATATTTTCCATTTAATCAACATGTGTTAAATGAATTGACTAAAAATGCATATTTCCATTTAAGTAGCAATAAGGGCACTATTAGTCATCTTAAAAGAGAAAATTGAAATTGCATTTAACTTTCTTGTTGTGTATGATGATCATATAAAAATTTCCATCAACAATAGCCTAGACACTTTTGATTTAGTTTTTGCAAAATATGCTTGTTATATGTAAAATCTAATAGATATCCAATTTTTTTTGATAATAAAATCAAAACCCATAAAATATTTTTCTTTCCAACTCATTGAAGATGCACTTTAATTAAAAAAACTTCAATCTCTAGGAAAATGGTCACACCATGCTATTTTGACAATGATTTTTATAATATTTGATTACTATGTACAAAAACTAACACATACCCAAATGGGTTTTTCTTGATGCAAACAAAACCCAAAAATAGTTTTTCTAATTATTTACAACAATTTTTTGGATTTGATTGCGTAAATTTTTTTGCATCAACATTTCAAATCACACTCTGTGATCCATCATTAGGATGAAAGCAAAGAGCTGAAGGAGAATCACAGAGTGTGATCTTTGCTTCAACTCTTTGCTTTCATCCTGATTATAGATGACAAAGTGTGATCCGAAATGTTGATGCAAAATTTTTTATGCAATCAAATCCAGAAAATTCTTATAAATAATCATTATGGATTGTGGAAACTTGATATCTCTAATAGTTTTTTTGTCCGATATGTAGAAAATATGAATTTGATGCAAAAATAAAATGCCTTCAACAATTTTTTTTACCAAAGTATGCATGCACTAGTATTTTGAAAGAATAACTTAATTAAAAAAACAAATCAATACCCAATTTTCAAAATCGCTTTACGACACTTCGATGATGGGGTTATGTGTGGGGGTCACCTTAATGCATCATCACAAAAGAATAACACCAACATCATAAGGATACTCTATTATTGCTTACCGTCTTTGACCATTGTACCAAACCATTGAATTAATAAAAGGTTTGACCATGAAATAACAATTCTAACCTAGCAAGCTCCTCAACTATGCCTGCTCACACCACCCTTTTCAACATAGATTCCATAAATCAAGACAAGTAAATCTTTAACACATCAATTTATGCGTCGTTTAGATCTACATATTATATTTAGATCCACATGCATGAAGATCAATTTTACAAGCTTGAAAGTGCATCAAAACACGAGACAATAAAAATATACATTCAAATACTTGGGTGTACCATATTCCCAATGTCATTAGTGGCGTCACATTTAGTATTTTGATAATAAAAAAACCTACGGCCCGCCAGAAAAATGCATTGAAAACGACTCCAAGTCGTTCACGAGATGGTTAAATCTGCGAAGATGCCAAAGTTAGTAAACATGTACGTCGTAGAGTATTTGACTTTTTATGCTTCGCAAGATTCTTTCTCTTGTATTATACTCCATTCCAAAGGCATTCTAATCCATCGAACAAAGACACGTAAAATAAAAAAATAAGCAATCTAATCCATTATTATTCCCTTACAAATACCTATGTTTTGATCTCAAAGCCTAATTATTCCAATCAGAATGATTTCCTCAATAAAATAAAGGGAGTTATATATTCCAACATTTAAGGATTGTGTTTAATTGTTAAATGGGTTATTGCAATTATTAAAGGTGAGGAATTATATATTTAAAAATTGTTATACTTATAGTTAAAGGAAAATATTAAATGTTTATTGGTTGGGCAATTTTATTTTTTGTGTAGGACAAAATTCTTTTAGTTAGTTTGTTTTGGATTGAAGTCTTCTTTATTATTCAATTCATTTGTATAGTTTGAAAGTAAGTATAGTCTTTTAAATTAGAAAGAGTCTTTATTATGAAATGGTTTTAGCTTTCTTTTAATTGATGGAATAAGCATATTTGATATCAAGGGAAATCTTTGGACATTAGTTTTTTTAGACAAGCTTATCACTCTTTTAAGAAAGGAATTGGATGGTTTAATGACACATTAGATTTTATTTCTTTGCATTTGTCTTCTTGATTGGTCATTAAAGAATTTTTTGACTTCGAATAATAATTCCAAACAACTTTTTAATTTCGTGTAGTTTTTGATCTCCTAATTTAATGATTAAATTCTATAATCTAATACTATGAAATTTCTTGAAGGATTAACATTGGCTCTCTTCTCGATATTTCTCACTCTTCTCTGTGAAACAAATATATATCCTCCCCCTTCCCAAGCATTTTTAGTTCTTCATCTCAACATTTAATAGAATTGCAAATTTAGCCATAATATAGAGTCAAATTGAGTGCGCAAATCTCAAAATTGAATGCTCATGTGGATGTGAAATATTTGCTTGAAATTTTTTAAACCAAAATGCCTACTTATTCATCTAATTAAATGCCCTTTTTTCCATTGAGATTAAACTATGAAACATTTATTTTAGGGTCACATTTTTGTTAATAAGTAATGGGCTACTTTTAGAAATATGTTTGTTTTATTTGGTGAAATATAAATAAGATTTATTGAGAATGAGTTTAAAAAATAACGTGATTATAGATTAAATTAGATATGCTACCATTTTTTAATCATGAAAAAATTATATATTCAACCATGTTTTCTAATATTTTCAAGATTTATTTTAATATATTTTTTCGAATTGTATTTATTGTTTTCCCTATTACAAATTATGTTAAAGATTGACAAAAAAAGACCTATCAACTAGAATAAAATAAATCAAATAACAACCAAATCACTCAACAATTTAGAATTAAATTATATACACTATCATAAAATCTATATTATTATTATAAACAACTACTTATTATACATAATATCATTATCACTATTATAAAATTATTTTATATAAATATTTAATTACTCATTAACCATACATAATTACTTATTTTAAAATTCTATCATTTTATAAATTCAAAACAAATTTTGACTAGTTTAGAGCATCTATTCACTTTAAATCTTTCACCTAGATTAAAGAGAAGATAATAGATATAATAAAAATGAGACTTATCAATTGATGAGCTAAAGGGGCTTTATAATGAATGGTTCATAAGGCACAACACTTGGGGTTGCAAGCTAAGTGTGCTTAACCCTGGGAAAAACTCCATGGTTAAGTGCGCTTGAGTTGGAGTAGTACTAGGAAAGGTGACCTCGAAGACCTAGTGCTTCACCTATGTGAACATCTGTAGTGCCCACCCCGTTTCGGTCATCATTGATGTCAAGTAAGTAGTTGTTAGTAATGTCATGATGATGTGGTGATTTTATTATTTAATTTAATTTTAAGGTTATGAGATAACACTAATAATATGTTTGGATTTGATTAATAAAATTAATTTAATTATAAGGTTACCTGTTTCATTTGGAATTAAATAAAGAATTAGATTCAATGATAAACGTCAATTTAATTATCGTTGGGAGTTAGTTATTTAAAATAATCAGATTAAATGAGGAAAGGTAATTATCATTTAATGATTAAATTCAATTAATAAATTTAAAAGTGATAAAATATTAAAGAGGATTAAATATTAAAATTGTACTTAAGTTTAAATAAATTACGGTAAAAATATTTATTCAATTATATTTTAATTAAAAGTTAATTATTTATGAAAATTTGTTTTAGTTAAAATTTAGAGTTAAGTGGAAGTAATTTAAAATAAAAAGAAGTTATTGGTTGAAATTAAATAAACTAAATACATAAAGTAATGATTAATTAAAGTGAGAAAATATTAGAAAGGATTAAATATTAAAATTTTACTTAAGTTTGAATGAAGGTAAAAACGAGAAAAGCCAGTAAAAGTTGGTACCTAATTATAATTAAATAAACAATAAACATGCAAATAAATATTATTTGAAATTCAAGTTTCGGTTTGGGGAAGGTGAAAAGTCATTCGGTGGTTGGGAATTCGTTCTTGGTTGGTAACTGACCAAGAAAGAAAATAAGAGGGTGATTTTTCCGAATGCCAAGGGGGACTTTGGGAAGAGAATTGGCAACCTGTGAAGAGAGGGAGGAATTTTACTGAAAGCAATTTCCACGAAGGAAGGAACAAGAAAAGAGATTTTTTTTGAAAAGAAAGAAAGAAGAGGAATTCAAAAGGGAAAGCGACTTCCAGGTTTTCTTTTAAATATTTTCCTTACAAATAGTGAATAGATGTTTTCCTGTGAAAGATTTCCTTCTTCCTTGAAATCTTTTGTATGCCAACTTCAAAATTTAGCTGAGTATTTTAAATGTCTTATTTTTCGGGCTGTACAAATTTGTATTTTCCTTCCTTTCATTTTATATATACTTACATAAATATGGTATTCAATATATGTATTTTGAGACTGTAAACTGTCTGTAAATGAACTGTTTCCTGTGACTCTATTCAAACAGTCTAGTTGTGTCATCCATAACATTTTTTATACAAACTAGTTTGCTGGTAAATTTAAAGGGTTTCTCCAAATTCCAGTTTTCTATTTGCTGTCCAAAAATCTCAAATACCCAGATTATAGTTTTGGCGTTATGCTTAAAATACGAGGCTGCTGTCAAGCTGCTCCCTTATGGTTGCGTTTTGCTGATAATAAATATAATTTATAAAGAGTTAAATTAAATTTTGCTGTTAAGATGTTAAGGGTTTATTATAATAATAAGTTGCATTTTGTTAGTTATTAAACTTAGTGGTTAAAATAAATTGATTATTAGGGAAGTAATACTTGGAGGGAAATGATTTATTTATATTAAAAGAATTGAATAAATAAAATATAAAATCAATCATAAATAAAATATTAATTTTATTTAGGTTAAGGTTGTGCTGTGAAGAATTAGATTTTATCCCAGCTAGATAAATGATCTCTTATTTTTAGTCAGAAAGTGAAGATTATATATATATATATATATATATATATATATATATATATATATATATATATATATATATTGTTTATAATAATTAGAGTTGAAACATTGTACAGAATTAAATAGCCTCTCTGATTTCTTTGTCAACCTGTCTGAGTTAGGGCATTTGAATTACCAACTACATATATGAGTGACTTTCTATTTATTATGAAATTATATATTTTTGATTACTATTCTTTTATATATATATATATATATATATATATGCGTATGGTTATATAAACAAGTATAGATACATAATTATAGGTTAAAAGATTTGAAGTGAAGGTAGTCTTTTATATATTTAGGATTTATGAGGTTATTTCAATATATAAGCAGATTTGTATGATGAGTATTATTCAAAAGAAAATGGTTCGTATTTATATAATATGTTTATAAAATATGAATAATTTCTTTAATTGTTTTGTTTATGATTTTATGGTGGTGTAAAAGTAAAATATGAATAGAGTGTTAGAATGTTCTGTAAGATAGTGAGTTAAGTAAAAGTGTAATTTTATTTTAGGTAAATAATTAGAGTGAAAATGGTTATTTCGATAGATTGCTTAGTAAAATATTATTTAACAAAAGATTTTAATGGAATAAACATTATTGAATTAGGTATTTAATTTTGTTGTAGATAAATGAACTATGTATTTAGTTAAAGTAAATCGATTTATATGGTTAATTAAGTTTTAGGGTTCACTAAAGGAGATAAGTGATTCTACATTTACATAGTTTCTTTTACTTAAAGGTTAATGATAAAGTTATTTTTAAGTGAGGATAAATCCCAGGTTCATAGGTTAATTAATTTAAATGATACTGATTAAATGTTAAATGGTTTTAATTACCTTTTTGTTATATAATGAGTTTGTGAATGATAATTATTTATCAAACTACTGTGTGAAATAATCCATTAGTGTCGTCACCTTAGTATTATAATAAAGTTGTAAATTATAGAATTGTCATCTTAGTATTACATTTTAAAGTTATAATTAGGATTCGTATTAAACAGTTGATGGAGTTGGTTATCTTATAGATGATGTAGTTATTTTAAATATAATTATTTGTCGTAAATACTCTCTTAATTAAATTAAGTGGATATGTTAAAATAAGTGTTAAGAACGTTGTAATAATGCCTAAATTAAAGGAATGTCTTTATGGTTATAAGGTGTGAGTGATTGTTGTTTTAAACAAAGTGTTTTGAGTATTGGTTTAAGTGTTATGTAATTGTTTTAAGATGGGTGTGATTTGTGGGATATTTATGGAGATGTCTCAATGGCCTGTTCATTGTAAGTGTTTTAAGATAGTGTTCTTCAAGGTTGATGTGTTTGATGGTTTTCTTGTATGGAATTATTCCTTAAGACTTTGTAATTAATGTGTTTATATTCAAAAAAATGATTTATTTATAGGAGTTAGAAAATTAGAATTATTAGGTAGTTAAGTTAGGTATTATGTTATTGAGTAGGTTAGTAAAGTGATTAGAGAGAGAGTTTCCTTATGTTAATAATTTGGGTAACATTGATAGATTAGTTTATTATCAATTTGATTAGTTTCAAGTGGGATAGTTAACTTAGAAATAATGAAAAGTAGAGTTTTGTATGTTGTTGATGTATGTAGATAATATTGGTGATAAGGATTATTTCTGTTTAGGTGGGAGAATTGATTTATAAGATAAATGGAAGTAAATAAATTTGAAAACTTTAAATAGTTGGGTATTACGATAAAGGCTAGTGAATGATTGTTGATTCGATAAATGTTTTGATTAATTATATTTAGTTAAACAAAGGGTTTATGTAAATTGATAAAATTAGATGATCTTTTCTAAGTCAATTTCCCTCATATTCTTTTAATAGTTGATTTGTGGGGTTTGTATAAGAACAGTTCTAGAAAATACTTGTGATTGATATCAGGATCAAATTGTTGGTTTGAGTGGGTTGATCTTCAAAGGGA
The DNA here is from genome assembly GCA_007258455.2 of Sequoia sempervirens. Taxonomy (NCBI): domain Eukaryota; kingdom Viridiplantae; phylum Streptophyta; class Pinopsida; order Cupressales; family Cupressaceae; genus Sequoia; species Sequoia sempervirens. The sequence continues at coordinate 229,437,247 of VDFB02000003.1, read as the reverse complement.
GATTGTTGTTATAATGTGTAAATTGGAATATATTTGTGTTTGAAAGAGTATACTTGTGAATAGTGTCTTATGGCTTAAACCATTAGATTTTACTTTCACTTCGTAATATTGTGCTATCCTTAAATGTTGGAAATGATTGATCTTTAAACTAATGTTCTTTTTAAAATGTTTCAAGGTACTTCTTATTGAATGGATTGTGTGGTTTTATGGACTCTTTCAATGTGACTTTTCCTAAGTTGATTTTTGAGTTGGAGTTTTTCTCTCATTTTATTTATGTTGCTATTCGTTGGGAACCAATATGTGTTCTTTTGTTCTTTACCTAAGTGGCAAATTGGTTAATGTTAACTTTGTCATGATTGATGGTTCTACTTGATGAGTCAAATTGAAAAGTTCTTTGAATTATGGGTATTCCGAGAGGAGAAAATAGAGGTTTCCCTTGGATTCTCGATTTAGTTCGTATCGAAGTTGTTGGCGTTGTTGATCTTATTTTGGTGTATTTGCTCATTATATTTATATTGGAAATAGTTCTTTGAGGTCTTGCAATTATTGTTGTCAGTTCTTTGATGGGAAACCCTAGTGTAACTTTATCAGAATCTTCCAGAGGTTTATGTTTATTGTTGGTTAATGTTCCTCCTTTTTGTGTGCCCTTGTTGTGGCAAGTGTTTTGGTTTCACAATTTTGAAAGGGTTGTACATGAATCATTGAGATTTTGATTATGTATTTATGTCAAGATGGGTAGTGCCTTGCATGCTTCTCTGTTGTGATCTAATGTACTTGTTATGTTGTACAACCCTTGGATTTTGTTTTTATGTTTTGAGTGTCTAGAGTGAGAGTGGCTCTAAGTGGGTGGTTGGCGCACAAAGGGGCGCCAGGATAGCCCTTGTTAGAGTGAATTTAATAAGTGATAATTTAAATAATTAACTAGGGGGTGGGTAGAATCACATTAAAAGATAATTGATGCCTCATCCGCCGTTTAGTGCTATCATAGGCTAAAGGGGATTGAGAAGGCCGTGGTTGGCAAGATCGTTACCTTGTCTTCATGAAAGTTTAACGATTCCGCATGAGCAACCCTATGGAGTGGCTCCTTGAGATAGGTAGTCTGGATAACCATAGATGGAGGCGGCTCCTAGCGCTCGGATTGTCTGGATAATTCGTTAGTAGACGGAGGCGACACCTTGCGATAGGTAGTCTGGAGAATCCATATTAAGCCATGTGATGACACTCTCCTCTAACAGTCCTTATTGTGTTGCTTCTTTGGAAATCCTCTGGAAGTGGTTCTTTGTCTTGAACTGATGAAACATAGTTGTTTTGAATTGATTTATGGTTTTACCCTATTTGATCTTTAGTGTATTCTTTGGTCTTGTATAAATCTTGTTGATGTTTGGGTTTTGACCTTGTACTCTTCTGGTACTGTTATATGATGTTATTGGAATTGTATTATGTTTTTGGAAGTGTTTCATGATCATCCTTCGGTTATTTGTTTACTGGTTATTGCTTTGATTCATGTGATGAGATTTATGACTCTTGGATGTGGTTGGATTGTGTCATTGAAATTCCTGAGTGTTATGATACTTTTGTATGACGTTGAGTCTAGTGGTTCCCTGTTGGATGTTCTTGGTTGAGGTCTCCTTCTTGTTAGCTCCTAGCATGGGGGGTGGGTCTTCGGACTCACATGGTCGGGTGGAACGTGCTAAGCACCCCATTGGGTCCCCAGTCAAGGATCGAGAGGTGCGGATTGGTGCTGTTGCAGCGACTCCAGAGTTGTATCTGTCTTGGAGCCAGTTATGATATTGTGCATCATGTTATCTTGTTGTATGGTTTCCGTTCATGATTGGAAACACTTTTGTATCATTGTACTTCTTGAACATTGTACTGTAATGTAATATTAGCCATGGTAGTTGTTATTCAATGTGTTATGTTAATCATGCATATGATGTATTTGCGTATTCAGATGGTTTCTTATCATTGATCATCATGTATGTGTTATATTTGTTAATGCTTACTTTATATCTTTAGATTTTATTCTTTATGGTTGTTGTATGGATCTAAGTCGCGTAATGACTCCTCATGTACCCCAAGGGATGTATGTGTTAGTGAATTTACTTAAATGAAATTCATGTTATGAATTAATGTGTTTTACATGTATGTTATGTTATTTAAAAAAATTTGCGGTATTAATTATTGTGTTGTTGTCCTTTGGGGTTACGCAGTGCGTTACAACATCACCTAGATGCAATGAGTGTTAAGTGGACTATTCATTATCATGAGAGATGGGTTCTTGTGAACCACTACTCATGAAATAAGGGTCAATGAATTTGACTTGTAAAACTATGTGATTGAATCCTTATAGCAATATCACAACAATATGAAAGTGAAGTCATAAAAATATGACTTAATTACATATAAATGTGCAAACCATAAACCTAATATTAACTATTTAAATAAATAATAATAACCTCTATATATATATATATAGTAAAATTTGAAAGTAAAAGCATTAAAAAATTAATAAACAACAATATTCCAATGCGAAGTGTTTTTCCCAAAATAAAACACGTCTCCAGCATACCCAGATGTTTGCGAGAAGGGCAGAATGATTGGTTTGTTGTGCAGCACAATAAAAATCAGTTTTTAAAATCTCTTGAAATCCGCTCTTCAAAATAAAAAAAATAGCCACCCAGCCGAAGAGCAGCCCAACAAACCTGGGAATTCCCTGGTCTCCAAATCCATATCCAAATCCGGTTCATCAAAATGCGTAAACCCCACTTCATTGTGCACACAGAGCGCAAATGGCTTCTACCTTTCTTAGCAAGCTCGCTCGTATCAATACTGCTACTTGCGGCGATCCTCACTCGATCCGGAGCTTCTACTCGCTCCAACGAGCCGCGCAAGTTCGTTTTCGAGTCCAGATCGATGGACGGAATGCCAGCAGCTCCCAGACTTGCGTACTTGATAACGGGATCCAAGGGCGATGGCGAGAGGATTAAAAGGCTTCTGCACGCGATTTACCATCCGAGAAATCAGTATTTACTGCACCTGGACAAAGAAGCTCCCAATGAACAGAGGCTAAATCTGGGATTCTATGTGCAATCTGTTCCTCTGTTTGCTGCGGCGGGGAATGTAAATGTGATAGGCAAGGCGGATTTTGTAAGCTACATGGGACCTAGTGCTATTGCTTCTACGCTCCATGCTGCTGCTATTTTCCTCAGATATGCTAAAGATTGGGACTGGTTTATTAATCTTAGCGCTCTCGACTATCCTTTAATTACACAGGACGGTAAATGTCTTTATTTTTGGCTCGCTTCCTTTGATGTTGGTGTTAAAATGTATTTTTAACTTTTACTGTTACTTCATTTAAATGGTTTAGTGCCCTTGTTTGGTTTAATACAGTGGAACTAGAAGGTATTTGGGTTTAATTTTATGCTATCTTTTTGAGTTTTTCGATGAACCTTATTGTAAACTTTTACCTTACCTCCTTCGACAGCTTTGTCTGGCCTAGTGGACGATACAAATTTAGAATCAATTTAATTAGGTTTACTTATTTTCTCTTTTTCCATTTGCGTAATTTGTAATAGCTAATGTAGAAAATTATCCATTTTTCACCCTTTTAATCGGTGAAGTTGAGAATAAAACTAGAGTTCGAAGCTCAGTGCAGTATATTATGCCAGACAATCCGCGATCAAAGAAAACCCTCAAACAATTTGGGAGAAAGTACGGAAAAACGTAGGATAAATGCTTACTTGTGCTTTGCGAAAATTGATTTTTCTTTTTTTCCCTTTTTGCATTCCTGATCAGAAAATGGTGATCAGGTAAAGAAGTAGGACTTTACCACAGTTGGTCTCAGAATCGCGTCTTCCTTGGCAATTGGCATAGCTTCCCCACCATAAACGTGGTTACCTGAAAAAGATTAAAATAAAATCAATCATATTCAGAAACATGGTCATAAGCCCCCGGGGTTCAGCTTGAGTAGTGGCGCGGGCAAGCTATAAAGCAACGAGCTCTCAACGGGTCTCAAGTTCAAGTTCTGGTTTACCCACGGTACGTGACTTGGGGTGGTTATAAGGGCTAGCCCTGTATTCCCTCGCCATGGTGGCAGATCCAGGTCGCAGGGCACTGAAATTGTATATTATGAAAGTATAGAAATGCTAAATATCATACTCATGTTTGATACACGGGGAAATTTCTAAAGTTTTCTCTAAACCTGATGCAATCTACACTAGGGATAGACCTCTTCAATAACTCCTCTGAGGCGTGAGCTGAATATTATTTACCTTTTTTCTTTAGCAATATCTTGAGATCATTGATTTTGAAAGGGGCCAACATAAATACTTGCCCACACACTCATTGGTTAGTTTAGCGCTACTAACTTTGTCAATGAAAAAATGAAGAATGACATCCTCTAGGTGCTCTCTAAAGCCTCAAATGGAGTAAAGACAAGTTATGAAACATATGGTATTTCCTTGGAACTGCTCATACAAAATGGGCTTCTAAAATAGTTTTCTGAAGAAGCTTGCTCCCCATAAAGCCAGGAGACCTTGCAGATAAGCAGTCTCTCATGTTTTGCTATCTAGCATGCCATGAAGGGCAAATCAATGACCCACAGCTAAACACAGATCAAATTGAAGAAATGGAGATGGATTGAACAGCCACAAAAAATGGAGCAAATTATTGCTCTAAAATGCAGACAGCAGGAAGGAAACATTCCATCTGTTGTTGTGGCTATATGTGAGTCATGTCTGTATATTTGAGACCCTGTGAACATCCTTGCACATGCCTATCTATCAAAAATGCCTTATTTCCATCTTCTAGAAATGGGAAAACTCCAATGTTTCTAGAAGAGGCTGAAATTTATACAAAGTTGTGTTGCTCCAAGACATTTTGCTTCAGAGACAATAAATCTTAATATGCCTTCAGTTTCACAGTTTTCACTTTTCACCCCTATCTTGAGTGGAAATTGTACCATTGACCAAGACTCCACTGTTAGGCTTTGTAGGACCATCTTCTGCATTGTCTGATTTCTGAATGTCAGCCATGCTGTAAACCATTTGAGCAAAATATGGCACTGTTTCTGCAATTATTGTTTTTGAAGATGATAAAATGGTAAACCTGATGACATTCATCATCCAAGAAAAGAGTACCAGGCTTCAACATTATTCATCAAACATGTAAAAGTAGGCACACCAATGCCAGTGAAATTTTGAATGGGCCAGTTTATTATTTCAGTCAGGAGCTTCAACATCTTATCAAGTAAAGGATTCACTACAGAATAGAATTTGACAAGGAGGTCCATAACAAGTTGCAGTGCCAATGTACATTGCCAGAAATCCAAGCATCATAACAAACATCATTATATTTACTTTCTAAATCATTTGACTGTAACCATAGTGGCATTATTTGGAGTTGAGAGTAACTAGGCAAACTTAAAATATAAGTGAAATTCAATTTCTTGGTATTTAATTTTGCACAACCCAAAACAGTTTCAAGATTTTTACTTTTTAAAATGAGAGCAAGGTCCAGGGACAGCACCCCCAGTGGCGTCAAGGGGATCAGGGATCTTCATAGCATTTGCACCTTGTTTTTGTTTGTTCAAATTTTTTTATGCTAAATGACTGTTTACAGGGAAGTTTTGATTCTTCTTCCTTTCTTCCTTTTTTGCCTTTTGGTGATTGCAATAGAGCATGGGCTGTAAATTTTGTAAGTTTTTTAGGTTGGAAGGCCTCGGTGGGCCCCTCCTTTAGGTTTAAGGCTTAATTTTTAAATGCAAAAGTCTGGTTTATTTGACATGCAAGGACAACTTGTCATTTCCAGGACGGTCAAGGGATGTCTGCACATCTCTTGGCCACCTTAGGGATGATAGGATGGCTGGAAGATGGAAATGATTCTTAGTCATGTTCATATGTGTGATGAACGAATTGGCATTAAGATGGAAATTTGATCTAGTTTATACCTTATAGGAGTATAGTTATGTTCTGTTTTCTAAGTGAGACATAAAAATGTTGTGATAAGGAAATTATACAACCTTTATTTGAATCTTTTTAACAAAAAATAGTCTTAGTAAAACAGAAACATGAATAATCAAAGGATTTTGAAAAACATGATTAAAAAGAAATATTAAAAGCCTTACAAGTTACAAAACTATACTCAATTGCTACTTGAGGAGGCAATATATGTAAAGGGAGAAAAAAATGAAAAGAGTATTAATAATTTAATAGAATAGATTCAAAGCTTGGCGGGTACTTGTGAGATGTTTTGTTGGCTTAGTACCTCGGCAACAAACTCATTGAAGAGTCTAGGCAAGTCCATAGTGTAAAGTTGTTGTGAGTTCTTCATGGGTTCATTGCACTATAGACCTGCAAACATTTTAAGTAAATCCGTTCCTTGTGATTCCTCAAACAATATTTGCAACCTTGTTTGAGTGATCAAAGAAGTTTGAAGGTGATTTTAAGAGCAAAATTCTACAATTTTCAAGTTTCAGGTCAGACTTTTTTTTCTTTTTTTCTAAGCATTTCGAAAATTTTGCTAGGTACGTTTTGAAAGCATTGAATTCAGTTTTCATGTCTTTTAATGCTGATTTCATATTATTGTTAATAAACAAAAATGTGGATATTTTATTTTACTAATTAGGGTTTATCAAATTATGGAATGGAAAAACTTTTTTTTGCTTCATTTTGTAATGCTCTTTATTTATGTTTGAAATGCATACCGTTCAATTTAGTTTTTCATTTTATGTTTAAAGCAAAATTGTTGTAGCCTATAAGGTTTAAAGTGTTTTAAGGAAAATTTAAATGTTGTTTTTTTGTATTAAAATTTGCTACATTAAAATGTATTTGTTTGGTTTCATGAATACCAAGTTTGCATTTAGCATACAATGGCATCAAGAAGTGGAAGTTGATCCACTTCTCGAAAGAACGCTATTTGGAAACATGACATTGTGAGACTAAATGTGAGGAGTGCTATATGCAACTATTGTGGGTTGAGAAGGGATACAGACATCAATTGTCTCAAGTACCACCTTGAATGTATTTTTGGCCATGATATCAAAGTGTGTCCCAATGCCATGGACAAAGTAGAACAAAAGATGAAAGCAACCTTTGCATTGATGGATTAAAAGAAATTAGAGAGAATGAGAATAAGCACAACTACAACAATGAATCCCAACTTGGCATGGAAAATATATGTGGATATGAAAGAGATTGTGGGCTCAAATCATGGTCTGTGTTTGTGGGGCACATCCACGTGATCTAGCATGAACAAAGATTAACCGCAAGGATTTTTTGTTCCTCAAAACACATTTGGATCACAACCTTCGCTTGCAAGTACAATGTGAAACAAGGAAAAGCAGGAGGATGTAGATATGGCTTGTGCTAATTAATGGTTCTACGTCATTTTTCCTTTCAACATGGCAAAAAATCATATTGCAAGTTTGGTCACAACATTGATAGTTAGAGGGAAAGGGTACAAGATGCTCTTTGAGTATGAATAAGTTGGTGGTTTCTCTAGAAGGTTGCCATAGATGTAAAAGACAATTTTGGAAGAACAAATGAAGTAGTGGCACAAGTTTGGATACACCCTTATTTTCTAATGGATGGACATATATAAGGAATCACACCCTCATCAATTTTTAATGGCTTCAAATAGCGAGACAGTGTTTTTGAAGTCCATAGAAACCTTTAATAATGTAAATAATGTAGGGAATTTGAGTATAACTTTGGAGGAGATTGTGTTAGAGGTGGGCATTGTAAATGTAGTGCAAGTTGTAATTGATAATACTACAACATATGTGGCAGCATCAAGACTATTTTATTAGAGGCATATATATTTGTCTTGAAAAATTGGTGTTGGCATGCACAGGAGGACTGGGACACCTAGGGGCATATGGGTCTCTGATAGGGTGTCCTACTTTGCTTTTGGGGTCCTCTAATGACAGATTTGAGCTTCTGATTTCCAGTTGTAGAGTTGTCGGAATGCTGTCGGATAATTCTATAGGTGAGTTTCTGTGAGTTGACAAGTTGTAGGGCTTCAAATGCAACAATGAATAATTTGTCTTCAAACTCCTTCCAATCCTAAGATCTGCACATTCAAAAAGAGAAAATGTTGGGCCATTTAGGGGGCTTTCCTCAATCAAATCCTGTGTAAGTGTTTCCACTTCCACAATGTCAATCTCTGATAAAATGATAATGGATAGGAAGGAATAATGAAATCACAAAGTGCTGAAACTCACCACCCTCCAATGGCTTCCTTGAAGGACTGAAGTCATGCACATCACCTTAAGGTCTTGATCTTGCTTGCTTGATTTGCTTGAATGCTTTGGAGACCTACAAGAGTGTTAGCCATCACAAACCAATGATAACATGAACACACATAAACTCACATAGGATTTGACATGATGTTAGGATCTTGAATTGCTGCAATAATGCTCTAAAATGCTGCTCTTGGCTTGCTTTTGAATGCTCTTGACATAAGTTTGCCAATAGTTCTCTTGTTAGTGCTAGATAGATTTCAAATGATGCAATAACTAGGTATTTATAGGCATTTCTCTAATTTCTTGAGAATTAAATCCCGATAGCCGACATTTGAAATTTGAAATTTGAATGTTAAAATGCCGACACCAGCATATTAAAAATTGGTCCTTGGCAGAAAAGGGGGACCCATATGTCCACTGGCCCTATTCTCCAGGACACAATGTATCGGGGGAAAAATATTAATTGCTTGCATTTGTTCAATGCTTGCAGTTTCTTGGAAAGTGGTACAAATGGGCTATAGAATGCATAATTTAGGAATTTAGGGACCCAATTAGGTTCAATACTTTGGGGGGAGCAAATCATAGTGTGAAATTGTCAAGGGTGGCAATTTACAATGCTACACCTTGTAATGTTTTTGGATGTGAGTGCAACTAGAGTTTGGTTGAGACCATTCATATGAAGAAGCACAACAAGTTGTCACAACAATGCCTCAGTGAACTCATTTTTGTGCGATACAACCCCTGCCTTTGCACAAAAAAGGTAGAGGATCCATCTGTTTAGGAGCCTACAATATTGGATGAGATTGATTTGTACATAGATTGGACTACGTAGGATGAGGACATCCCCATGTTTATAGAAGATAGGATTGTTCATTTCGAGAGGAAAACAATGGAGGGTGCAATAGGAGACATTAAATTGGATGATATCATTGCAGATGAGTTAAACTTGAGATGAAGTTGTAAATTTTCTAACTTGCATGGATGTGTAATTTTTGATTCATCATAATACATAATAAGTATCATACTTATCAGCTGATCATTGTTGTATTTACACAATGGTGCAATATTGTACTCTTATAGTATTCAAATATAACAGAAACCACTTCCCCAATGTTTTATACACCCAATTGATACATTTTGTAATTAAATAATGTATAATTTTTTTAAAGGAATTTAAGTACTTTTTTACGTTACTGAGTTCTCAAACTATTTTTAATAGAAATGAAAATTGTATATGACAAAACATCTAAAAGACTTGAATAAACAATTTGCAACTAAGTTTGGGAAGCATCCAAAGTAAATTCACTTGTAAAAATGAAAGTTAAAACAGGTAGGAGATGTGGAGATGGAATTTTAAGATGAAATGAATGAATAGGGTTTGTACTAGATTCCCATTGTCAACATATGAGAGCTATAGATATTTAGGCTGTGTGTGTTGCCATGTTCACTGTAGATATTTAAGAAAGGGCTTGCAATAACCAAAAAACAATTTATGAAGGAATGAAGAGAACAGCAAACAAGGAGATACAAAATGCATGCTCAAATGGAGACATTCAGGTTTCTTTATAATGAAGGTGGGGATTTTAACATCATGAATGAAAATGTTGAAAGTGGCTATCAAAACAAGAGGTTTTTGAATTTCCAAAATAATTAAGGAGAAATATTTAAGGAAAAATTAAATTAGAAAAAATAAGCTGACAATCTATATGATGGAAAAATTTATTTGGAAATTTGATGGGATATGATTTGATGATGCCTAAATGCTAGGTTCAACCACACATTGAAAAACAATCTGGATTTTCTTGTCATTATAAAAAAATTGAAGTATTCCAATAATCTAGAATTTTGATATCAAAGTGAATTAAATTAGGAATATGTGCTTCACTAACAATGAGAACAACATGATTTTAGTGCTTTGGTACCATTCTAAGGGCATTTACCATAGTTATTGGGAGACGCGTCTCCTACCCCTTGAGATGCGTCTTGGAGACGGAGATGCGTCTTTGGTACTTGAGACATCTCCTGAGATGCCTCCAATAGCACTAAGATGTGGACGAAGATTCCCAATGTCTCCTGAAGTCTCCCGCTCAGGAAAGTGTTGTCTCCCTCCGTCTCTTGCGCATCTCCTGCCGCATAAAAGCCAAAACACATGAAAACATTGAAAAGTAATGAGAAAAACACGTTTTAAACATAGGTTTTCCCATGCTCCAGCTGAAAATGCAAGTATCATGATGTGTAGATGATAGATTTCTGTTTTTTGTTTTTTGTTTGCACGTCAGCCTATCAAGCTATCAATATTTCTGAATTTCAATATGTAATCAAATATTAAATATCAAATGTGTAATGTCAAACGTGAACTATGATTATGAAGTATGAACTCTTTGACTCTTTGATACAATGGCATTTGTGTATTTAAAGTCAATGTTCATTGTTAAACTTTACTACTGCTCTTGTTTTAAAAGTTCAATGTCATGATATTTTCTATAAATTATTTATCTTTTTATTTTTTATTTATATTAAAAAAAAGATGGTGTCTCCAAGTACCCCCTGTCTCCTATTTTCAAAAAAAAGCCATATTGGTACCGGTACCAGTCTCCCGTACCAGTACCAGTACCAATCTCTTGGCAACTATGGCTTTTACTTAGGGATGTCTTACAAGGCTCTATCATTAGCCATCACAATCTTTGAATATGGTTCAAAGGAGTTCTTGGTAGATGGGCATATGCAATGAATAACTAAGTTGCCGGTTCGGGTACGGGTTCAGATGCGGGTTCGGGTTCGGGTTCACCAGTTCGGCAATTTTTTTTTTCATAGGGTACGGGTACGGGTACGGGTACGGCCGTACTATATATATATATATTATAAATTTATAAACATAATGATAATGCCATAGACTCATAAGCATGCTCAAAATTATAATCATATGATCATAATGCCATAATGCCATAGAATATTGAAACAATGAAATACGCCATACGATAATACCTCATATAATCTGTAATCATATTCATAATTTGCAAAAATGTAAGTAGTAAATTACTAAATAGTAAATACTCAAGTCTTAAAATGTCATTACACATTGAAAATTCAAATAACAATCAAGACAATATTTAATTCAGTATTACTATTCTTCAAATTCGTCATCCTCAATTGGTTCAATTTCATTTGAACCACTATCAATTGGATTGCCACTCCCACTAGGTGCATTAGTTGCCTCATTGTCATCTATAGAAGCCAAGGTAAGTTGTGCAATTGTAGCATCTAAATCAGCACACTCAGAGGTGAGATAAGGCAATCTGGGCACTTTTTAGGGTTTTATTTTTTGTTTTTAAGTTGATTTTTAACCTTTTTCTAGGCTGGACGACGTGGGTTCTCCTGGGTCCTTCTGGGTTCTCCTTGGGTTCGGCCAGGGTTCTCCATTTTCCACCCAGGTTCTTTGTGGGTTCTTCACAGAAGGACCCACAGAGAACCCAGGTGGAAAATGGAGAACCCAGGCGAACCCAGAGAAGAATCGAACCCGAACCAGAACCCACACATATTTTGGCGGGTTCGGGGGGCTAAAATGAAGGACCCGGTAACAAAGATGAATAATACATGTAAGTGGAGTGTGGTGACAACAATAAAGATTCTAAGCAGAGGAGAGGAAGTTGATCAAGTTGTAAGCATCGTTGCATTTGATCAACATGTAGAGGCAATGGTTTTATATGTAGATACTCAAGTTCTAATAGGAAATGGGTACCATTTTGTGCTCCTTAACCATTTCCGGCATTAGGTTAGGGTTTCGTTCCCTTTCTATCTTGCTTCTTCTTTGAATGCTAGTTTGCAGAACTATAATTTGAACCCCATTAGGCATTCTATCCTCCATGAGGGTCTGCTTGTTTTAATCCATGATCATTTTAAAGCCATGCCGGCTTTGTCCCACCAGACCCCTTCCCTCAAGGGAAAGGCTGCCAGTAAGGGGAAAAGGAATTCTAGCGTCTCTCCCCAGAGGAAGGGAAAAAGAAAGATCTTGAAGGACCCCTCTTTATGATGCCAATGAGGAGGAGTCACAGTCGTCCCCTTCCTCTGATTCTTCTAGTTACCCTACCATGGACAAAGAGGATAGGCCTCGCTTTCCCAGGGATCTTAAGGAGGAGGACCACTACTTTAAAGCTGAATGTGAGTTCCTTGAGGACATTCTTGCGATTGCCCGTAATGGTTCTGTGGACTTCTTTCGTTTAATTAGATGCGTATTTTTTGAAATTAAGGAAATCAAGCTGAATCAGAGGGCTATTAACCTTAAAATGGATAAGGTTGATAAGAATGAGGGTATTAATAGAGACAGAGATAAGATAACTGGTCTTTGGACTGAGGATGAAAAGAATTATATGGTGGGGTGTCTGAAGAAAACTGTTGAGGAGCTGCAGTAGTTTAAGAATAACCATGATGGTAAGCTTTCTAAAATAGAGGAGAAAATGAAGAATATAAAAGATTCCATCCACAAGGTGCTGGAATGAGCCACAAAATTCTTAAATCAACGGCAAAGACCATGAACACGATGGTTGAAAATTTTGAAAATGCTTATCAGGTCAGGACGACGGTGTACGTGGATGCTAATAGAGAGGAAAGCCATGTGGAAGCTGGTGGGTCGAGCAACAGAACCAGAGCGCACCTAAAGAGGAAGGCGGACCAGGCACTTGTGAATATTTAGGGGATCAAGAAAACTGCGTTAAATATGAATAAACTTGAGCAGGAGGCTGCGGAGATCCTCAGGAATCTGGCCTAGAGGCTGGACTTTTGGTGGTTTTTTGTTGGCTCTTTGCTGTGCTGCCATGGATTTTCCTTGTTTTCCTTCTTTTTTGGCAGCTGTTTGTTTTTTGTAGTGGTCCTTTGATGCTTTATCTGTCTCTTGCTTTCTGTTAAGGGATTTCGGGGTCCCCTCAAAACTTGTTTGTTCCTTAATAAAAAATAGCCAATCTCAATAAGTAGCATGAATAATGGTCAAAACGATATTAAAATAACAAATAGAAGCTCAATGTTCTGCTATTATATGTGATATGGCCTACTCTCCAATCCACACTAGCATTAGTTAATATATTTGTAAATCCCCACCTAAGCTTATTCATAATGACATGCCCCCGATTTTCCCCTATACCTAGGAAAAGTCGCAGCAATGAAAATGTCGATCAAGCTAAATAAAATAATCGAGGCCTTTTAGAAGTTGTCCCACTTGGCAAATGCAATAATTATATTATTAAGACTAAGGAGAAGGCAACGATGAGGATTAAGGAATGATTAATAAAGTCAGCCGACCACCTTGAAATGGAGTGCCCCATCCATGTGAAATGATGCAAAGGAAAGTGGCGCTCAGGAATACAAGGACAGCAATTAATCTAAGGAATGTGTCCCTCACCAAGGGAGGGCATAATGATGAGTTGTGTCTGTTCTACAATGAGGATAGAAAAGGGGCATGCTTCCAAGCAAGAAGGGCAGTGAATCATCCTCAGGAAATATTTGTTCTCAAGCTGATATCTGTAGACTGTAGAAAGCAGATAAGATTTAATCATCTGCATTCAAGGACAGAATTAGTAATTATTACACCTGCTGTTGTAGATATAGCAATCATATGTTCTTATAGATATTGTGGTATGCTCTATCATTATTGTGATGTATTTACTGTTGCATAATCTCCATGAATCTGAACATATTTAATGTTTTGCAATGCTCATCAATGCAACCATGGAATGGGGGAAATTCTAGTAGGGTGAGCAATTGCTAGGTTCCTTTCTAAGCCACTTGGGGCCAGGGGGTAAGTATCTGCCCTTGGGCTTAGGAAGGTCAATCTATGGGCCTCCTATTGCAGCTTCTCTCCATTCTCCACATGGATTGGTTGTTCGTAAGAGGGATGGATGAGGTAGCAAGGGTAGGGAATGCAGTTACAAGTTTATCCACCAAGTACACCACCCCATGCTGGATGACTGTGTGTGCCACTTGAGGGCCAAGAGGGATGGTATATACTCTCTTGGGCTTGGTATGGATAGCTTCGGGCGGACTTATCATGCTTCTCATCCAAGTACCGTTATGATCAAACTTCCAATATGCATTATGGGTATTGGGTGGTTTATATTGTTGAAATAGTTATGTATCTACGTGATTTTAGATAAGTCATTTATTATATATATGTTTGATCATATGAAGTATATTCCAATGGTATCTAACCTAATTGCAGGACCTAAACCAAGATTTATCTGGCTTAAGGCATTTAAATTGGTGAGTTATAACCCTAACTACATTATATTTGTGATTCTAGGGCAAGATTTAGGGTTATCCAAAAAGGGGACATTACACATAATTTGTACATGGTAATGCATTTTATAGGAAGGAGACCATAACATTATATGAGAACATGGTCAATTGAAGGAGAGAACATCATTCTATACTGTTTTATGGTCATAGGGAACACTAGATTGAGCTTTCTAACATGTTTAACAATTGTTTGTTGATCTTATGTTAGCGGAATTTCTTAGTGAATGACCATAAAATTGTTTTGTCAATATGGCACAAGCTTTTGTTTAAATTAAGGTTAGTTTTTTTGTATTCATTTTAAAAATATTCTTCCATTTGATATGGTGCACATAAACTCTCTATATTTTTATCGACTACATATAATGAGGTTTTACATGGTAGCCAATTAAGATGTGGATTTCTTAAGCATCATGATGTTCAAACACTTTTTTTAAGGGTCGGCCATTCAGTGACATTGTCTTTTGTGGCAAAAAATCTAAATATTTCTAATCTATTATAGTCACCATGATACATAATTTTTGTTTTTAGTTCAAAAATTAATAATTCAATGATTCATTCAGTTATGTTTATTTACAGATTTGCTTCATGTCTTCTCCTATCTGCCAAGGGATCTGAACTTTATTCAGCATACAAGTGACATTGGACAGAAAGAGTATGTAAAAGATATTAATTAAACTGGAATGTGAAACTTATTGGTTTGGTTTGTCTTTCTGAATTATGAAAAGTTATTTAATTACAAAATGCTTTGAGGAGTCAGATCAGTTTTGCTTTTTGTTCTTGACTGGAGGCAATTTATTTTGCAGGTATCTTACTGTAAAACCTATTGTTATTGACTCTGGGCTTTTCTCGTCTGGAAAAAGTGAGGTATTCTATGCTACACAGAGGCGGATGGTTCCAAATGCTTTTAAGCATTTTACAGGTTGATTTTCATCCTACACAAGCTCTTTGATGTACTGGTTTGCAAATCAAGAATTAATGAGCATCTGTAGAATTATGTTTAATTCTTTTCTCTATAATTAAAGGACCTGCAAATCTGTATTGCAGTGTTTACAGGAATATCTTTGTAGGAATGAAGTTGCTGAAATGTGTGCTGTTAAACATTTTAACGATCACTTAGGAATATCTGCTGATTGTCAATGCCTGGCAACAATTTTTTTTGCCGTCTTAGCAAACCAAAGTGGTAGATCCAATGTTTCCATTAATTGCATCAGCATATCCCTTCTTCTCATGATAAATGGAAAACAAAGGAAAGATAAAATGCCAAATGCTCATTTTGCTTTTGCCTGTTTGATTTCTAATAGATATAATTAAAAAACAAATTGGATACACAAGGTGATATTGGAGAATACCTAACAAAATGTCTGTGACTACTATTATTTAGGAAGACAAAGGCTCTCTCTAGCAGAAAGTCTACAAGACCAGACAAAAATGAGGCCAAAGAGGGGGGTTAAAAACAACTTTCACAGCGACAGGGAGAAGCAACTTTTAGACATTAAAACTTAGTACTTACATACCATAAAAATGTGAACTTCTGTAGTTTATGATTTATAAACTTCCAAGCACAGTTTCAAGGAGGACTTGAAAAAGCACTAACTGCTGTTGCTACTTGAAAAATGATTCAGATAGTCAATGTTCCTGAATCATCCAAAAACTAGGCCGATTCTGGGTATGAAATGTCCCAGAATTGGAGTCTGCATGGAGTCGACACGGAATTGGGTAGGGTTTGGATTTTTTGTATAGTGACAGAGATAAGCAGTGGATGGGCGTTTTTGTCACAAATTTTCCTATTGAAAAAGATATTAAAGAACTTTGTAAAAGAGAAGAAAAATGGCTGTGACGGAGCAGCAGCAGGGGTTTCAGTGAAGTCAAACTAATTTTTTTCTACTTGATAAAAAACATAACTACATTTAGGGTTTTAAAAACCCTAAAAGGTTGATTCGCATGTCTATGTTAAAAACAAGGTTTCTTTTTCTATCGATTCATATAGATATAAAATATAATTAAAATGGTTCGATTTGATGGCCCTCCTCTTCTTCAATAATTGCGCCCATTGCTTTGAATGCCTATTATACCACCCCAACAGCCTTTTCTCTAGAAAAATAAGCTTTCTTTACAAAATATAATGGATCGGTGCACCAACCAAAAAAATCAGTTATTTTAAAATATAAATTATTATAATAACATTTATTATTGATTCCTTTAGTAATTTTGAATTTTAAGTTCTTAAAAATATATTTATGATTTTATATATATATATATATATATATTTGATCGGTACGTTGTGGACATGGGGTCCACTTATTGAATATTTTGTCATTGATGTCAAAGGTACATGGTATCTGAATGTTTTAAGTTTTGGTTACCTGTGTAAGGTTTGTTCCATGTGATGATCTCTTGCTTACAGCTTCACTAGTTAAGTCTGTTCGGATAAGACAAGGGAGCTGTCTATTTTTATTAGAAGCCAAGTGTAGGCCCTTAGCTTATCGCCGCTATAGTGGAGACTACTGTTGACCGAGTTATGATTTGAAATATTGAGTCAGCAGTTTCGTTAAAGACACAAAGGTCCGTGATATTATATTTGGAGTTGACTCATTCTATCAACCATTGCCAAGTCAGCTTTGATTTGTCAGTGGTCGGGCCATTTCTCTTGTAACGGCTTGTTACTTGTATCTTGGCAGGTCTACTTATTTTGGATTATAGGTGTATGGAGCAGCTAATGGTAATGTCAAATTCATTAATCTCCCGGCGTCGAGTTTATTCTTTCTGACATGTTTGCTCGCTTTTATTTCTGTGTGATTTGCTTTAAATGTCAGTATGTGGGGCAGCGATGATTATTTCATGCTTTTGTGGAGACCAAAAAATGGAACACGCATATACCTTTTTAGTGATGGCAGCTTGTTTGTCATTGGCGACGGCTTGTTTATGGTCTGTATCTATTTTGAGCGACGGCTTATGAGATTTTCTTTGCATATTCGCTATTATTTTTCTATGGCGTCTGGGTCGAACTCATGTGCAAAGGATGTTTTTGGAGGAGATTGTATTGAGTGAGGGAGATGTGGTTTCTTGAAAAAGACGTGGCCTGAAGATTTCATTAATCCTCTGCCGTATTGATAACAAAAAATTCCTTTTGCATTTATTTCTGAGGAGACATTTTTGTTGAAGTGGGGCTGAGTATGCATTTTGACTTAGTGCTCATATCGATGGCATTTTGACTTAAGTTTTCCCCTTTTTATGTACCTTAAGTGATTTTAAAAAGCAAATGATAAAAGGGCAAAGGGGGCATGGGTTTTCAAGGAGCTTATTGGATCAATTTTTAGGTTTTCAATGTGGAGCATTGGATTAAGAGCTGGTGAATCAAGGGTTGAGATTAATTCATCTCTTTGGGAGTTATTATATAACTCTCTAGGGGTCTTTTAGAGCTCATTTATGTTGTGAGTTTTCTGTTTATTGCTGTTGCAACTTGGCTTAAGGTCTGAAACCCTTGAGTATCCTTGGTTTCAGAGAGACTTACAGGCTCCCCCTAGTCAGAAGGGTGTGTTTTGGTGGAAGAGTTTTGGTTTGTGAAACCCTAGCACATCATTTTTCAGAGCTGCAATCCTTTATCAGGTTTGGAGGACATTTTTGGAGGTGAGATTCAAAGCATCAAGTTCAGATTTTGATAATCTACAGCAAGGTGTCTTCATGTTACTGAGCATCATTGAAGATAGCAACAAAAAAGGACCAGTGGAACAGACCTAGCACTGATTTTCTGAGGGTTTTGGCAAAGGGTGGCTAGGGTTTTGAAGACATTTTCTGAGATATTTGGGCATTAGCCTGTATACTGTTTGTTACATTCGTCTCAGGAAAAAATAAGAAAAGTAATGAAAGCTGTTTCTGAAATTTCTGGGAAGTTTTAGTGGATTTTCTGTAACTTTTTCATATTAAAAAATATTCAGAAATTCCTATAAAATCATGGAAAAATCAGAAAAATATTTTGAGCATAGATCTGAGTTTGTTGATGGGTTTTCTATTTGCAAATCAAATTTAAATTTTTTTTATTGCATATTTTTGGAGATACTGTAGTTTTTCTATTATCCCTAGTTAGGGATATTACATCACCTAACTCTCTTTGCCCTTACAGCCACTCTTTGTTTAGTAGTTCATTCCTTCTACACTCAATTCCACACTTCATTCATACTCCATGCACATCTACGACATACTCATGTTCCCATTTGCCAACTTCTTCTTCTCTTGTCATGCCAAGAGAGTGTATTTTTATGCACTAAAGGACTCTCAACTGTTTTCAAAATGAGGGGATTCAGTCCTTT
This sequence comes from Sequoia sempervirens, assembly GCA_007258455.2. Classification (NCBI taxonomy): domain Eukaryota; kingdom Viridiplantae; phylum Streptophyta; class Pinopsida; order Cupressales; family Cupressaceae; genus Sequoia; species Sequoia sempervirens. The sequence continues at coordinate 229,418,413 of VDFB02000003.1, read as the reverse complement.
TTACCAGTAGTTTGCCTGTTCAAGTTCCCTTGGCAAAAATACTGCTTTGTGCAGATTGTCGGTTTTGAAACCCCCACCTATGTTAATTGGGTTTTTCATGACCAATAGTATGCTGATGCTTAAACGAGTTTGTGTTAACTGTTCGTTTAATAAGTGACACTGTGGTACTTGGCAGTTTTGTCATTGCACAAGAAATACTTTGTTTTGAGGTCTGTTGTTGACTGATTCATGTTTGATCTATGTAGCCGGTTCTTCAGGTTCTGGCCCGGGTCCTGGTCCGGGTTCGCCCTGGGTCCTGGTCCTGGTCCGGTCCTTCTGCTGGTTCGGCCAGGGTCCTTGCATTTGGGCCTTGGTTCGCCAGTGAAGAACCCGGGCGAACCCGAGCAGAACCCGGGCGAACCCAAGGCGAACCCAAGCAGAACCCGGGTGTCTGGGCAGCAAAAAGTAATTTTTTTTTGTTTTTTTTAATGTTTCCTTCACTTTGACTTTGACCCACGCCCATGGGAACCCTAAAAGTGACCTCTAAAACATGTTAAACACCTAAACTGCCTCATTTTCATTCATTTGTTTTTCAAACAAGCATTTTCATTCCAAGAGGCTGAGTACTATTTACTTATCAGCTTGTGATACAACTGAGATTATAAGCCCTCAGCTAGCCCTCAGCTAACACACATCTCTTCTCCAAAGAGTTTCCTTTATGTTTATGTTGCTTAATAATGCTTTTTGAAGTGCAATATGATTTTTTCTTGGATTTTGGGTGTTCTGGAATTTTCATATTCCAATATTGAAAATTAAAACAAAAACAACAGAATATCATATTTCAGTTTAGTTTTTCCCTCAGTTCAGAATTTACAGAAACTACAATGTCAGTTCTTACACCACTGTTCTTTACTCCTATATCTGATAAGACTAGTACTTAATAGTAATGAACATAAACAGCAATGAATACTAGGTAGACTAAAAGAAGTATATCTTTATTCATATGAAGTTCTTACTTAGAAATATACCAGAGATGACCAGCCAAGGATCAGACTACTTTCCCTGACTAAGAAAAACCTATTTAAAGAACCTGATGGTTGACAAGCAGGACACAACCATCAACACTATTAATAACTGTCTCCTTAAACCTACCCACAAGCTGATAAGTAAATAGTACATAGTCAGATACAACCAAATTAATATAAGCACACATGTATATACATATAAATACCATATACATACATAAATATATCTATGCATGTATATAAGCACACATGTATATACATATAAATATACTATTCATGCTTCTAGGCTGCATATATATATATATATATATTTTTTTACATTTTTTTGTAATTTGTACTAACGAACCCAAGACGAACCGAACCCACCCCAAAAATTTTGCCGAACGGGCGAACAACCTGCGAACCCAACCAACCTAACCCAACTCTGCCACTTAGTGTTTGATTGATGAAGGGGTTTTTTTTTCTCAATCTTTATATATCATAACTCCATTCTCAGAGGCTTTTGGTAATACAAAATATTAGTGGATAAGAAAATGTGGGAAGAGTTCTCCCTTTTTGTCCTCGAGGTATTATTTGACCTACCTTGGTGTCTTGCCTTTGAGTCAAACCTGCCAAAATTCTTGTAGTCCTCTTCTAGTCCCTCTGATTTTACGCTACAACACCACATCCTCCAATTCTCCTAGAGAATCTATGACCAAGTCTTCAATGGATGGTAATAATTGTCCTCTATCCTCCTCATCTAGCATAGATGGTTTCTATGGATAGGTTTTCACAATTGGCTATAGAGACATGAATGGAGGTAACTCAAGATTGAAAGCATTCTCTCCAACTTGCTTCGGGATGATAAATGGCCTATATCTTAAGGGCTTAAGCTTCTGAGTTTGTCCTTGGAGCTTCTCTTTGCTCAATACAAACTGTTGTCTCCTACCTTGAGTGTACGCTCCATTTGGTGCTGATCATTTTTAGCTTTGTATTTGGATTGAGACTTCTCAAATTGCTCACTTTGAAATGGATTTGCCTTACTCTCTCAATCAATCTTGGCTCTTTTTTCATTACTGAATCTTGCTTTTCTTGTCCTGTTTCTTGTTCAATTGCAACATGAAGTGGGCTAGCAAGCAAATTATCCAAACATGCTTCAAGTGGTAGCTTATTAGTGGACATATATACGGCCCTATTTATGAGTCCTGGATAGATTCCAAAGACTTATGCCATGTCCTTGGACACCTGCTGTTACAACCTCTTATCAGCTGCACCAAAGTCCTATTGATTTTTTGGAGTAATCCAAAACCAAAGCCTCCCAAAAAATCTTGAGCCTCTATTTGAAATAGTGGCTAGATAACCCAAAATGCATCCAAATATAAATAAAAAATGATTCAGCTGTGTTATTTCTTGTAATATTTTTCTTGCATTGAATCAAAATACACATTTTGCCAAAGATATCTACAATAACATAAGGATAGTCAAGCCTATGTCTAGGTTTTGGTAAAATTACTCACAAAATCCTTAGAGATGCTTCCCATGGTTTAGTAGGTACAGGAAGAGGCTTATACTTTTACTTATTTCCTAATCTCAGGCTTACCCGTACAACATAGTTTACATCCTCTAACGAATTTAGCTACTTGTTGCTGCTTATTTGGTTAAAACGCATACTTTTGTAAATGATCCCTAATCTTATTGACACTGAAAAGGCCTGAAACTTTAGAAATGTGCTTTCCTAATTCGTAGAATTCTTTGGTCTCTTGGCACACATAGTTTTTCCAACTTGTAGAGTTTTCCATCTTTGAGGTAGCATTTCCTTTTGCCTCCAACATCAATGTTCTTGACCTTTAAGTGCTGGAGTTTTCCCCCAAGATCTGCATCTCAAGCTTCCTCATGAGCCTCTTTTGTGAAAAGCTCAAGTTGTGAAACAATAGCCAAAGCTGAAACATGATTTGTTATAGCTGGCCTAGATAACATGTCTGCCTCTATATTTGCACTTATTTTCTAAATCTGTAACATGGTGGATATTCTACTCCTTACTTAGCAAATATGAGTCTTAAGTGCTCCAATCAACAAAAGACTAATAAAAATGCTGTTCTAGAAGTAAAACTTGAATATGACAGGCCTAGTTGTCTTAGAAATGAAGTTGTAGGAAAATAACATACATGAACATAACAAAACAATAAAAAGTAGTAAGCATGGAATGAAAATGAAATAAACACAAAAAATGACATGGAGAAACCCAATATGGGTGAAAACTTTAGAAGAGTGGGATCAAGTCCCCTTGAGTGACTATTGCTAAATGCTAATCACAAGGTCTACTACCTCCAAAAGGGTTTATGGACATCTTACATTGTGAAATGACATCCAAACGCTTATAACAACAAAATCCACTATCCTCAGTCCTTTCGACTACAGTAATGCTCATACAACTGAACATCTTCGATTGTTCAAATGTGTTGTTACTATCAAAATCATGGAAGGAACCCCTTCTGCAAGTTAGAAGGGGACTGTTATAGCATTCTTTTCAGTTAAAAGAGAATCCCCAGAAGCTCCAAGCAATGCCCACCTCTCTATTCTTGGATCTGCGAACATCTTTTGATTATAGGTGATGTTCAGCCTTGCTCAAACATGTCATTTGCAGATTGTTTGATACTGAAAGATCTGATCACGGGTGTACCTGTTAGTATGGTAGCTTAAGGAAGTCTCTTTGGATGTTAGGGTCTTGCAAACTGTGTTTTGTCTTATTACTCCCAAGGTGAGTCTTGACTACACGTGTCATATACTAGGAAGGGGTTAGGAAGTGACTTAAATGAGATTGTTGGTCATCTAAACCAACATGACTGGTCTATTTCAATCACTTATTGTACTTGATTCCCAAATAAAATTGTTGAGGAAATCCCATCCACTTATAGTGCCTTGTTGTAACTTGTTTTGTGCTTGCAGATATTGGAGAGGCTTGTGGTCAATGTGCACAACAGTTTCATTTCCTAACAAAAAATGGTTTCATTTCTTAATTGCTTAAACTAGTGAGTACAGTTCCTTATCAGAAACAAGTTACCCTTTTGTTATAGGAGTAAATATGTCTGAACAATAACAGACCGACATACCTCCTTGCAACAAAACCGTTCCCATAGCATACTCACTTCTCTCCATTTCTATCTCAAATGGCTGTAGCAAATTAGGAAGAGCAAGCGTTGGTACATGGCTAATTTAATATCAATAATTGAAAAGTACTATAATTTTCCTTACCCCATTTTAAAATTCTTACCACTTGTAGTAACATGTAGAACAGCTGTAATTTTGAGGAATTTGGGATATATTTTTCATGTACTGTATTCCTCTGACAAAACTTATAGTTTCAGTGACATTCCTAGGTGTAGGCCAATTAGTGATAGCCTTAACCTAACCTGGATTTACTCTTAGTTCTCCTCCTCAAACCATATGGCTTAGATGGACTGGTGATTGTTTTGGAAACATACATCTTTTCATATTACATAAAAGCTTTTTGTCCTTTAACACTTGCAATACTAATCTTAAATGACTAGAGATTCTTTCAATGTAGCACTAGAAACTAACATATGATCTAAATACACTATAACATTTGCATCTATGAAAGGTCTCAATACATTATTCATTAATTTCATCAATGTAGCTGGTGCATCAAGTAAGCCAAATGAATGTACACACCAAATTCTTACAAACTTTGTTTTGTTTTGAAAGCCATCTTCCATGTATCCTCCTCCATACAAACTTGATGGTTCCCAGATTTGAGATCCAACTTAATAAATTCCTTTTGGATTTTAAAGTTAGTTCAACAAGTCATCTGTGGGAGTGCACCAATTTTTGATGGCGACCTTGTAAAGGTTCTATTATCTATGCACATTCCCCAAGAGTTGTCCATCTTCTGTACCAGGACAATAGTTTATCCACATGAAGTATGAGTCCATATGTTCCCTTGTTGTAAGAACTCCTGTAGTTGTCTTTGTACTTCATTGCTCTCCATAAGTGATTTATTGGATAAACCAGTGTTACGGTGATTTGGGAAGCAATTGAATCTAGTGTTGTACCTCTCGTTTTAGTGACATACCTTGAGGAGCTTGGAACATGTCTTGAAAAGAATGTAGTAGCTCAGTAACCCCTTTAGCCCTTTGTTAGTACAATCAATTGTAAGATTTCTAGCCCATCCTCTTGCTTATCTTTCAAAAGAAGAAAACAAAACTGTTTATTTCCTGAATAAATCCAATGGCTCGGTTGGCGCTTACCACAGCAAAAATTTGGACTTGGTTTAACATGCTTTGATGATATACTTGGCCCTATCCTTGATCCATTTGTATTTGTTAGCTCTCATTAAGGCTAGGAAGTTTCAGCTGATAACATATTGCCTTATGAATGGGGTTTTTCTGCAATGGAGGTCATAACTCGAGGTTCCAGTTCATGGCAGATATATTGAAGAAACTGATGTGGAAGGAAGAGTGAAACCTGAAAAGAAGGGACGAAAATTTACAGTAAACAGTTAAGAGAAAAGGGAGCCAGAGTAAGAGATTGAGTACTTATTCTTTAATCTACACTTTGAAAAGGATCTAGCTTGCTCTACTTCAGTAGAAATATATTGAGTTTGCTTATACAAGCAGGTTTAGTAATCAATAGGCTGTTTTTTGCAGCTGTTAGTGATAGATACGTTTACTGATTATTTTTTTGGTCTTTTGATAAATACAACTTTGGGTGTGGGAGTGACATCCAGAACTGTATCCATTCTTCCAGTAAAGTTCTTTCCTAAAGGATCTTGGTATCCGTTCACACTGTAGGACTACAAAGCACTTCAGAGTGAATTTATTTTGTTTAGCCTAAATATGCAGAAACAAAAGTGGGTATTGCATGAAATGTTTCTGTGGAACCATATATCCCCTTTTGTTTCAAAAATCCGAAATGAGGGTACAACATTGTTCAAGATAAATGTGCTGAAATGTTTTTGGTTTCTTCTCACCACCTTAAATCTAGTGATAAAGCCCCATGCAAGCAACTAAGCATGTTATATAAACCTGAATCACACTTGAATTTAGTTATTGTTGAAATTTTAATGACATTGGCATATTTAGATAAACTATATTTCTTATGCATAGTTAAGGCCTAAATTTCAAGAATTAGTAGCAAAATAATGAATTTAGTTGATCAGACCTAACTTTGTGTGACGATGAAATTTCTTTGTTGTGTTGTTCAACAATAATTTTTTTATTTAGCATTTATTTTAATCTTTGTCTAAATTATTGTTTCTTTGATAGGTTCAGCATTTGTGTTGTTGAGTCGCCACTTCATTGAATATTGTATTCTGGGATGGGACAACTTACCACGTACGGTACTGTTATATAGTGCAAATATTCTTTTACCTCAAGAGTCATACTTTCAGACAGTTGTTTGTAATGCACCAGAGTTCAAAAATATAACAGTTAACAGTGATCTGCATTATGTGGCATGGAATACTTCTTCCAAACCAGAGCCATATTACCTTAATGTAAGTGATTACAAGAAGATGGTACAAAGTGGTGCAGCTTTTGCAAGACCATTTCACGAGAATGATCCAGTTCTTGACAAGATTGATAGAGTAGTTTTGCATCGCAGGCATGGGTTGGTTGTTCCTGGAGGATGGTGTGTGGGCAAGTCTAGTGGGAATAAAGATCCTTGTTCTGTATGGGGTAACATTAGTGTCCTCAAGCCAGGGCCAGGTGCTAAAGTATTTAAGGAATCGGTACTTAAACTTATTGCCAATGAGACATTTCGGTCTAACCAATGCAAATTTGTCTAAGAAGACTGCTCGAGAACACCTCACAAATGCAGTTCATATGCAAATGCTACTTCATTTTCCTGTGGTAGCCCACCCTTTGATAACTTGATTGCTAGTTGAATGGAGGATTTTTTTCTTGCAGAGTAGCTGGAGATATCGAGCAGTTAAACAAACAACTATATTCCTGTTAAAGTGGCTTACCATCCATTTTTTTCAAAATTTTCCTCTGGATGACTAAGTGAAACCATTTATGGTGAACTCAAGAATACAGAGTTGCTGCCAGGTCTCACTGCTGTCAATTTTAGCTTCCCACTGTATTTTTGGCAAAACCTAACTGCAGTGGTGTAATTCTATATTTTTTTTTATTCATCAAATGTGCCTTAGATTACATATTTCTGCATGGATTCAGCGAGAAGTTTTTCACCTTTGATCTCAGAGCTGGACCGAGATGAAAAATGTGAAAATTCAATGAGCGATTCTTTCTTTTTCATCACAAGTTGTTTCAGTCACATATTCTCGCCATGACACTATGAGAAGCTCTGAATAATCTTATTTGCATGTAACCAAGCAAATTGGTGAAATTTGAGCCTGAAGAAGTATGTATCAGTTTGCAGCGTCAGTTGTGCTCTTTGTCATGCAATTTTGTTGAATTCCTGTGTCGTTATGACTGTTTATACAGTGAATGATGGCCATGCATTAGGTTCCAGATTATTGAAGAACTACTCAATTTTATCCATTTCAATTATACCATGAAAGGCAACGTTTGAGTTTGATGTATACTCACAGATTGCAGAGCTTATGAACACTGAAATCATGAGAACAGCTCGGATTGCTCGGCCTGATATGTTGATCATGTTGTCTTTTAAAAGAGATATTGGCAACCACTTATCGCATTGTCTTTCAGAAGAGATGTTTTCAACTTTTTCTTTAAGGCATCCTTTGAAAGGATTTTCCTCAATATTGCTTCCATTTGTAGGGAGGTGGCTTCTATGTTTTTGTATGAACGGTGGGACCATCTCAGCCGTTATTAACCATTGGAAAATTGGAACTTGTAATTTCAATAACTTTTTTTTGTTCGTTCCCTCAAGCATTGAAAAATTTCTATTTTATGATAAACTTTATTTGCTGCTGAATTTATATATCAAATTCACAGCTTCTGCTATTTGTAATTTGAATTTGCCTCCATAATGCATATTTGAATGCATTCTGTTTATGTACACAATTCAAAAGGAAATCTATGCCCACATGCCATTGTAACTTTATTTATTTTTATTTACCACGTTGAAAGCAGATATATAAGGTTTGCATATTAAGCAGGTCATATCAACGCAACTTATTTAAAAAACTGTGCCTTGTATGGGAATGTGAATATAATTATTTTGCACTTATCTTGTGAAGGTATGTGCATAAAGATATCCATAAAATCAATCTTCTAAACAAGTGAATCATATTATACTGATGGTTCCAACTCCTTATTATATTATATAAATATATATCTATGAATAACTAATTACAATTTAACTTACTTCAATAGGACATTCAAGATAGAAGGAAATTGCTCTACTTTTTTATCATGTCGATGATAAATGTTCCCCGTTCACTACAATGGAACCAAATAGGCTAACACAAAGATATTAAGTTGTCCTTTGGGCCTAAATGGATGGATAAATCTATTGCTGGATGACTATCAGACCAAAGGCATGAGGCACCAATTGTTTGACTCCCACAAAAGGGAAAAAAACACACTTGTACCTCAATAATATACATATGACAAACATGAGATTCTCAGTCCATGATAATATTGAGGCACCAATCGATAGATTCCCACAAAATAAAAAAAAACACTCGTACCTTAATAATTATACACATAATAAACATGAGATTCCCACAGTATATGATAATGATTGAAATGTTTCAGAAAAATTCAGTTTGTTTGCATAAGTATTTCCATTTTTCACTAAATTAAAAATAACTATTATCTAATTTCTTTTAATTTAAAAGAAATGTTTAGGAAATAATTTAACCGAATTTTCATGAAGGAAAGTGTTTGGAGGTTGAAGGAGTTATGCTCGTAGTTTTTCATCACCCTCAAACATAAGTGGAGTTATTACTAAAACAAAGAAGGTAAAATCAAAACCTACAAGACATTTTGATCATTGTGGGAAATACGGTCATAAAAATTCATGTTACAAGTTGTATTTGGAGGACCATCACAAGAATAGTAAGAAGGGTAAGTAGAATTGCCGTCTCTTAAGGATAAATAGATTAAAAAGAGAGATGACAATTCATGTTGACTAATAGGGTAAATGACACAATGAAAATATAAAATTTAACTTGAGTAAGCATATGATTAAGTCGGGAGGATTGATGTACCAATGGAGAAGCAAACTTAAAAAATGCAAACTACATAAACACCATATATATGTAAAAAAGCCCTTGTGAGAAACAACTCCACCACGAAAGAGACCCAAACTTGTATTAATCACCAATTAGATGTACGCACCAATATAATCACCTAATCACTTTGACAATAATTCCATGACACAAGAATAGCTATAAAAGAACTTTACAATCCTCTATTCCATGCTTTCATTGTAAATAAAAGTTGAAAACTAAAAACCATTATGTAGTATCCAAAATTATAAGTAAAACCATGTGTTGTAGCAAATATCCAATGTCCCCATACTTATGCCCTCAAGCAATCTAGAATAACAACTAAATCCTCTTATACCTCTTACACATGTTACACCTCTTACAACTCATAGATTTTAACATAATGGTCAAGTTGAAAATTTTCCAAATCTAGGAACTCCATGAGAGTATTTAATATGTTTCTCATAACCACCAAATTGGAAAGATGCTTTATAACTCCTAATTTTGACATTTTCAATGTAACCTCCCTATTTAATGCTTTTTTACACTATCCCAAATATGTTGGAGACTAGATAATAAATAAATAACATCCCCACTGACTTGAGTGTTTCATTTTTCCCGCTCCATGATGTTTGGAGATCATAAATGATTTGTCTACATAATTAAATATATTTAAAAGACTTAGGATTTGCAATCTAATCCTAACATTCTCCCACTTGACATTCATTTTGCAAAGGCATAAAGGGAAATTGAAAATAAATAAAGTGATAGAAGAAGTGAGGTCCATGACCTCTCTAAGCCAACTAAATTTCTTTGTGCTCATTAGCTTAGTGAGAGAATCTACAATAGTAATTGAAGTGTGAACCTTTTTTATCATGACTTTTCCCCCTCATCCATCTTGCAAAAAAGTAATATTAAACATTGATATGCTTCTATGAGCATGATACGTGGATTCTTCACCAAACATATAACACTTTGACTATCACATCTAATCCTAACATATTTACACTCAAAGCCAATATTTAAACATACTTCCTTTAACCGAGCTTCCTCTTTATAGGCATATGTTGCAACCATGTAATCTACTTTTGTAATTGGTAATACAACCACAAGGTGTCACTTACTCATCCAATTGATAACTCCTTCAAATAGAGTGAACATATGACCTATTGTAGACCTCTCGTCCAAATCATTGTCCCACTTTGAATCAATGAAACATTGTATATAATCTACCATTTATGGCAATCTTGATTCCTCCAAATACCCTTGCAATTGCTTCAAATGATTTCATGCCAATGTATTTGGGTACTTCTGGTGTGGTCAATGACCGATTGGTGGTTGTGTCTACCTTGACTATGACTTCTCTTTGGGTTCCTATATTGGTCCTATCGCTTCTTGTCTTTGGTGAGTTCTTTGGCCATGGTGATGATGTTAGTACCTTTTGAATGCCTTCTTTTAGTGGTGATGGCCTTATTTATGGGTGGGTTATCAAGTTGGGAGCTTGCATGAATGTGTACAAGCATTTGTTGATTCTCTAGGCCATGGATATATAGTTAATGCAAGGGCTCAACTTGGTGGCTTAGGCGTAGGCAATGTTTTTTTGAGGTCCTACAAAAACATTGCCAATGTGGGGGTTCCTACACACTTTCTTTTGCGAGATAAAATTTGACCTCTTCCCTCTTCACAATCAACTCTTGTCATGGTTTGTGTACAAGGTGTGAGTTGAAAATGAATATTTTTATCTTTATCATGTCCTAGTTTACATATTCAATATTTTGTGGTCTTCTCTTTTTGATTTACACAATTGGGTTATGGAATCACGAAAACCCCTCATTGGTGGAAAGAATGGGATTTTTCCTTATGCTACCTAGGCTTTGCCTCTTCAAAGGACAATGATTTGGTTCTTAACAACATGATGTATGCGAAGAGTGTACTCCCTCCTAGTTAAGCCTTGGTTGATTTCCTTCAATCCCCTCTATGAGCCTCTCAACATTACACTAGTTTGGGTTAGACTATTGAATATTCCTCTCTATTTTTGGAAAGATTCCTACTGTGAGGTCATTGGCAATGCAGTTGGTCACTTTTTGAAGGTTGAATCCACTCTTCCATGGGTCATTCCATGTTTGCTCATATTTTGGTGGACATAAATATCTTCAAGGCTCTTCACTAGGATATTGTTTTGATGGTGGGGGATAGGCCTAATAATCAACCATTGGACTATGAGGGTCTCCCCTTCAAATATAGACAATGCTTTTCCATTGGCCACCTAGCTTCAAATTGTCCAACCTCTCAATGCAAGGGCATGACTATGTGATTGAAGAATGATTACAATGACCACTCGACTATTAACACATTTGATTCTTTGGTTGGTGGCTCCTCTCAGGATGTAGAGTCTTCTTAAGATGATGGCTCTTCTCTTCTTGTTCCTCTTATGGTGAGTCAATAGGGGATTTCTAATGTAGTTGGTGTAACTCTGTTGAGTTTCACTTCCACAAATACTTCAGATCTTACTGGTGACACTCATCTAGCTCTTGATCTAGTTTTTTAAATTCCCATTTCCATTGTTCCTGTTACTCCCTTAGCTTCAACATGTCATTCGTTGGATCCTAAGGTAGTTGATCATATCCTTCTAGACATTCCTTTGTTTGCATTGCACCCATGGATGGACCCTCTTAGGAGCATTTCTCCCCTTCTTCTAGGTTTGAGGACTTGGAAGATAACATTTCTTAGACAATTGTTCAAAGGTAGAAGAAAGGTCTTCCCAAATTTGTGTCACAATCATACACTAACGTTAAGGGTATAAGGTTGAATATGGTAGTTTTTAGCTTGTTTAGGCTAGATCCTTATGTATAGTTTTACACTTGGCAACATTCTTGTATTTGTGTTTATATCTTTCTTGGTAGCTTGAGTGTAGTATAATTTTTGTCCCATCTAAGATCTTATTGTGTTGTGTTCTCTTTGATGTACATGTTTTATCGTTTCTTCAAAACCAACTTATCTTACTAAAAAATAAAGAATTGTATATCAAACAACTTATCCATTTTATTATTTGCATGATAGCATATACAATAATCAAAAGTCATTCAAAAATACTTGAAAACCTTTTTCAGACAATCCTCACTACCAAGGTTAGACATAAAACTTGCTAAGAAATCCCATTGCTTGGACAATCTTTGGTCTTGCATAGATGATGACATATATTGAGCTACCTATGACACTAGCATACAAAACATTATACATATCCTTCAAATATCATTTGACTTGTGTCATTGATCTAATGATAACTTAGTAATGATGGATAAATAAATACTCAGTAGCTTAGAGTCTTATGTAGCAAACCATTACAAAATAGTCTGAATATACTTATTTTCACTAGCCAAACTTTTTTTTCCAACTTGATCCATGTTGATCTTTGGATACCCAAGATATATTTTTCAACACTAAAATTTTTCATGTCAAAGACACTAGATAGTTGATTTATGAGATTCCTAATCATATCCTTATTATTTCAATCAAAATTTTATCAACATACATGACAATGATTAATCGTTGATCATCAATCAATTTGAAATAAATATAATGAACACATTCACTCTTGACAAACCTATTGGGAAATAATCGGACGGGCATCTCAGAAAGAAACACCCAAGATCAGTAGTGCCTTCGTTAGAAGACAAGCACTACTATGCCATAAAGTGGAAGCAGGCACAATTCATTTCCCACATTAATCCTTTTGAGAGAAACTCATGAAAATCAAGTAGCTTCAACAACACCATTGAACAGATTCAATCACATAGAACCATTAATCATGAAAGATGAAACAAAAGTCATGAACACACAAATTTACATGGGAAAAACCCTTTCGAGTAAAAACCGCCACACTCCAAAAGCCCAGATCGCCATTGTATTATTCAACAACAAAGACAGTTACAATACAATATTAGGCTCACAACCTTTCCAGGAGATTTACATCTTGTTTCATTCTGGAGAATATTCAACAACATAACCCATCTCAACTACCTCTCACAGTGAGAGACATCTCTTTTGGCTACATAGCCTCACGACTCAACCACCGACCTCTTGGCCTCTCTATCGCACAACCGTTCAACATTCACCTTCTACAAGATTCATCTTTCTCTCGGCTACCCAACCTCATGCCTAGACACTCGACAACACCCGACCTGCATCCAGCCTCTCGACTTGCATCCGACCTCACGACATGCACCTAGCCTCACGACATGCACCCAGGTTCTCGACCAGTCCGCGCCCATCCTCACGACCTCTCTACTTGCATCCAGCCTCTCGGCCTGCATCTAGCATCTCAGCCTATTCGGCGCCTAGCCTCTCGGCCTCCATGCTTCGAGTAACCATCGCTCTCCTCTGAGAGATTGTCTTAAAGCCTTCGCCACATCCAACCTCTCAACATGAAGCTCGACTCGTCCCTTGGTCACTGCCATTCTCCTCTGAGAGATTCATCTCTTAGCCTTCGTCGCATCCTGCCTCTCGGCCTGCAGCTCGGCTTCACGGCCTGTGCCCAGCCTCTTTGCCAATTCGATGCCCAACCTCTCGGCCAGTTGTGCCTAGTAACCGTCGTACTCATAGAGTGATCGTCGTTCTCTTCCAAGAGAGTTTTTTTTCTCTCTCTGACTGTTCAACTACCACACCCCTTTATTGTTACACCTCGAGCCACACACCATCATCTTGCATTCAAACCTGGTCGTCGGATAAGCAGTCAAACAAATCTCCACCATCGAACTTAGGGTTATCCACCTACACCATTTTGCCCAGTCGAAGAGATATTCATTACCATCTCAACAATGTTCACCGAGCACATGGGCCCACATACCATTTTTCCTCCATGTCATCACTACCTGTTGGCCTTCATCATGATCCACCAACCTTATTGGGTCCCAAGTGGTGCCCACAACCATCGGCATGCAAGTCGCTATATCGCTAGAGAACCAAACTTCAAAACTTCTTGACGGAAGTTGTGAAGTTCCCAAAAATCATGAATAGTCGATAAAGGAATCGCCTTGTCACTTAAAGCCCGAACTTCAAAACCTCATGTTGGATGTTGCAAAGTTCCCGAAGCCTACGATGAGCTGACAACAAAAGAAGTATCCTTCCCTCCACAGTCGCTAAGTCGGGAGGTTATGAAACTTTAGAACCCCGCAACTTTAGTTAGATAAACTTGAAAACCAACGACTTAACTCAGGCCGATGAAGGAGGAGAACAAAGCTGCTCTAGGAAGTCGATCAAGCTAGTAAATTTGAGTCACGTTTCTCAACATTCTCCCACTTGACAAAGAACTTACTAGCTCCTTCCAAAATAGACTCAACAATATTAAAGAATGCTTCTGCGCTCCAACCAAGACACCTGCAATGACATCCAAGATGCCCACCAACTCAGGCAATAGTTCCAACCATCCACCACAAGAAAAGGAACGAGCCAAGGCGTATGTGCACTAGTCTCAAGAACACAAGCATAAGATCCTACAGACAACAAGGGCACCAACACTGCCACCACTCCACTGTGCTCACAAGCTATACAAAAACAACACTACATCAACTTCAAATCCCTCGACATGAACACAACCGTGAAGTCATTCTCTAGAAACAAGATAAAACATCAATTAGAACAACAACCAGAAAATTGACTGCTCCCATCCAACTGATCAACCCATGTGACTGAAAATAGCACACACAACAAGTGATAATCCATCCAATCAGACATACCTCCAAGGTATCAACATCAACAAACTCATCCCACTTCATGACCAACCCATCAACCACAAGTACAAGCTCCATGTGCCAACCAGTCGAAGAAGACAAAGCATGTTCGAGAACCCCCACTGCATGGGTAATGAATCTGAAAGGATTAAGACATACCGAGTCTACCAACAACATCACATAGAGAGTGTGAACATGTAGTTTCAAGGAACCATCCACAATGATGTGCACATCATGTACCTGTAGAAAATCCTCCTACGTACACCTCTAAATGCCAACTGTGTCACCTTATTCTCCATGTATCCATGAGCACCTGCAACTGATAATCTCATGCTAAACTCCAAATGCATCATTGCACTGTCATGCAGTTCTCAAGCCTATGACCAATGCACTCAAAACACGGAGAATCACTAGACCATTGTCAAAGCTCCAAGCATTTGAACTAGGAACTTATCATGACATCATGATCTACACATCCCCTTAGGAGATCCCATGCTCCAAGTGAACATACCATGGTCTCAAGAGCACTGCATCATGCTAAAACTCTAATGCACAGTCAAGAGTATACCATGACATGAAACACAATAGACTCTAAACCAACATCACCTGTTAAGCAACACCAACATATCAACCAAAGACTCCAAGAATCCTCCATGGCTATGAGATGTTGCACATCCTCAAATAGTGTCCATGCAAATGCGAAAGAACCCTTTTGCAACAATAGGATCTAAGGGTCCCTCCTAGTAACATCTGCAACACTAAAGAAGATCATTCACCACCAAGTGATGAATCCATAGTCACTGCTAAAGTTCCCACTGAATCATGATACCGAGCTTTCCAAGCATCATGACCAAACATTTTCTAAACTAAAAATCCTTCAGGTCCACACAACATGTCCATCTGACAACAATACCAAGTGGCGCCAAGATCTCCAAACCAAGTAGACAACACCATCACTATCAAAAGATTACACAAAGCAGTGTACTCAAGCTATCCATGACATCATGATACACATGCTATAGGTCTCCAACACCAACTATCCAGGTAATCAACACCATCCATCCTCTCATCTCAAAGTAGCCACACCAATCCACAAGTGACTACAAACAAGGCCAGCTAACAAGTTTGCACCAACACAAAATTAGATCTCGCAGATATAGACAGTCCACTTCTGAGTTGTCTTAAAAAAAACATGTAGGTAAAGACAACCCACAACATTGCACAACCCGTAGATCCATTCAACAAAAAAAATGCAAACCCATTATCGCATTGGAAACTGCAAAACTTAGATCTCAATGAGAATAAGAACAAAAACACCATGACTTAAACACCAGACTAAGCTCAGATCCGATTCACCAATCATGTCCACAACTTGAGCACCATAGTCTAGGAACCCAATGAGCAACACCACAAGAATGATGAGTGACAGATCATGTACCAACACTCCCATACAGAGAAGACATCACACCTCCTCAAACCATGCCGAACTGCAACTATCTCATCTAGTCACACCCCAAAAGCTAGGGTCTAGAAAATAGCTTAACAAAAGCTCCACATACTCACATGTTTTTTTTGACAGTGCAAAACCTGCAAAACCATTGAGCCATGCAAGTACAAACCATCTTTAAAAGGAAACAACAATTCAGGAAATCTAGGCCATATCAAGCCAAATCCAAAACCACCAACATGCACATGCATACGAGAGAGCCAAGATATTCAAAAGTTTTCAAACCACCCAGAGATCAACTTCATAGCCTACTTGCAATCAGGGTACCATAAAATTGTGCCTTCCAATACCAGGAAAAACACCTAGCATAAGCACACTACTCCATGGCTGAACAAAAAACACCCAATATGAAAGCTTTGCTGCAACATAGCCACGAAATAAAATATTCCACCCCATGCATTAGGGTTATATCGTTGCCAACTAGGAACTTCAGATCACAACATTCTAGTATGACCAGTTCCAGTTTCTCCATCTTCACCATCTTCCATGCTGCATGTTGTCTCAAAAACTTAAACATAAGAGCAAGAATTTCCACTCACCAAAGGATCAATACATCAGTCAATTCCTCCAGATTTCCTCAAGCCTGACAAACTAAGAAATATTCACAGAAGGAATACCCAGAACCAACAACACACTAGGAAGAAACACATCCTAGAAGAAGGCTTTGATACCACTTGTTGGAAAATAATTAGACGGGCATCTCAGAAAGAAACATCTAAGATCAGTAGTTCCTTTGTCAGAAGACACGTATTACTATGCCATAAACCGGAAGCAAGCACAGTTCATTTCCCACATTAATCCTTTTGAGAGAAACTCATGCAAATCAACTAGCTTCAACAACACCATTGAACAAATTCAATCGCATAGAACCATTAATCATGAAATATGAAACAAAAGTCATGAACACACAAATTTATGCAGGGAAAACCCTTTCGGGTAAAAAACCCCACACTCTAAAAGCCCAGATCTCCATTGTATTATTTAACAACAAAGACAGTTACAATACAATATCAGGCTCATGACCTTTATAGGAGATTTACATCTTGTTTCATTCTGGAGAATATTCTACAGCATAACCCATCTCAACTACCTCTCACAACAAGAGACATCTCTTTTGGCTACACAACCTCACGACTCGACCATCGGCCTCTCGGTCTTTCTGTCGCACAACCGCTCAACATTCACCTTCTACGAGATTCATCTCTCTCTTAACTACCCAACCTCATGGCTAGACACTCGACAACACCCGACTTACACTCATCCTCTCGACTTGCATCCAACCTCACATCATGCACCCAACCTCACGACATGCACCTAGGTTCTTGGCTAGTCCGCGCCTAGCCTCACGACCTCTCTTCTTGCATTCAGCCTCTCATCCTCTCTGCTTGCATCCAGCCTCTCGACCTCTCTGCTTGCATCTGGCCTCTCGGCCTACATCTATTATCTTGGCCTGTTCAACGCCTAGCCTCTTGGCTTCCATGCTCTAAGTAACCACCTTTCTCCTCTGAGAGATTGTCTTTCAGCCTTTGCCGCATCTAGCCTCTCGACATGCAGCTCGGCTCGTCCCTTGGTCACCGCCGCTCTCCTCCAAGAGATTCATCTCTTAGCCTTTGCCACATCCAACCTCTCGTCCTACAACTCGACTTCACGACCTGCACCCAACGTCTCTGCCAATTTGGTGCCCAACCTCTTGGTCAATTCGTTCCTAGTAACCACTGCACTCAGAGAGTGATCATCGTTCTCTTTCGAGAGAGTCTTTTCTCACTCCGACTGTTCAACTTTTGTACCCCTTTAGGGTTACACCTCGAGCCACACACCATCATCTAGTAATCAAACTTGGCCGTTGGATAAGTAGTCAAACAAATCTCCACCGTCGAACTTAGGGTTATCCACCTACACCATGCCACCCAGTCGAAGAGACATTCATTACCATCTCAACAATGTTCATTGAGCACATGGGCCTACATGCCATCTGTCCTCCACGTCATCACCACCTGTTAGCCTTTGTCATGATCCACCAACCTTATCGGGTCCCAAGTGGTCCCCACAACCATTGACATCCATGTTGCTATATTGCTAGAGAATCAAACTTCAAAACCTCTTGACAAAAGTTGTGAAGTTCCCAGAACTTGTGACTTGTCGATAAAGGGATCGCCCTGTCGCTCAAAACCTGAACTTTGGAACCTCATGTTGGATGTTGCGAAGTTCTCGAAGCCCATGACAAGCCAAAAAAAAAGGAAGTAGCCTTCCCTCCACAATCGCTATGTTGGGAGTTTATGAAACTTTAGAACCTCGCGACTTCAGTTAGATAAAAATTAAAACCAATGACTTAACTCAGACTAATGAAGGAGGAGAACAAAACTACTCCAAGAAGTCGATCAAGCCAGTAAATTTGAGTTACATTTCTGAACAAAATCCAAGTTTTGATATGAAGGCATCAAAATCCTAATACCACATATGAAGTAATTGTTGTAGACCATAAAATGATTGCTTCAACTTGGAAACCATGTTTTCCTTCCCTTTATCAGAAAATCATAAAGTTGTTTTATATAAATTTCTTCCTCAAGATCTACATGCAAAAATGTAGTTTTAACATCTATACACTCTTATCTCTAAATCATAAGCAATGTAACAATAGAAAGTAAGAATCTAATATAAGTTTTTGATAAGGAAAAACAAGTTTTGAAGGGACCCCGAAACCCTTTACAAAGATGAAAAGTTGCAAAAGAAATTAAACACTAAACCCAACAACCCAAAAAATCAAAAAGCTAACAGAAGATGAAACAATAGCAACTTGTCAGCAATCCCAACAGCAAAAAACATTAGCAAACTTGCTGAACCAAAAAAGGAAGCATGAGCTACAATAACTTATCTAAGAAATCAGCTGAGGGCCCGTGTTCTCCTTAATGACCTCCTCATGCATACTGATAACATCCTTCAGCTCTTCAACAACCACAACTGCCCTCTTTTTTGTCTTACTTCTCGTCCTAAGGCACGAACCAGCCTGCAAGTCTTTATCCAACGCAGGAGTAGAAGCCTCCACTTTCGCAACCATATAAGAGCCACTAACCTCTTCAATCATATTCTCCATATCACCCATGTCAAGAGGTTTACTCATCCAATTCAACGCTTTCTCTTTTAGAACAAAAAGACCCATCGCAGTGGTCTTCAAAGAATTATTACTGATATTGACCATTTTTTTTAAGCCCTCCGACATCTTTCCAATTTTATCCTCCAAGCTAGCAACTCTGTGTTCCAACATTTTATTAACAATACCTTCCAAAGAGGAAATCCTTTCCTTGTGTGTAGCCCCCAAATGACCAACATCCACCAGAAGCTTATCAAGCTTAACATGCATTGATTACACTTTGCCTTTTATTTCACACTCCTTTTGGTTGCTCCTAAGAATAGCAACAAAGACATCCTTCTAGTTTTTCATATGAAGATTGAGCTCCTTTACCCCAGTAAATAACCACATAACCAAAGAAAGTAGGTTTCTTGTCCCATCTTCAGCCATCCTACAAAACATATTCATATCAATTTCATCCCAGTTAACCGAAGGTTGATCATTCTGCTCCAAGTCATCAGGGGCATCAACACAATCCCTATTGTGTCTGTCCTCTTCTTCAACAGGGGAATCCTCAACCTCCACAATGTCCACCTTGATTGTCTCCTTGTTTGGAAAGTCAACCAAATCAGCTAACACTTCCAGACGCTCCTTCTTCACTTCCCTCTTAGCCGAAGAAAAAACCTGAGAACAATTAACCACTTCAATCCCTTGCATTTCAAGAGGACTAGTATCAATCAACTTATTCTCCATCATAAAATTACCCAAAATAGCATGATCTTTCGAATAATCACCCACATTTTTTAGAACTTTAAGCCCTAACACAAGGGAGCTCTCTAGCCGACCAGTCTTACCAGGAGCAGGGTTCTCCAAAAAGGCATTATGAACACAATCAACATTCGAAGGGGCCACTTCACCCTCAGGAAGACATCCCTTCAAACCCTCATTACCTGAAGACAGCACAGGATTCACATTTTGACCAAGGGATTTTGCTTCATCACCTATCACAAGAAGAAGCTTTGACTTTCTTCGAGCCTTTGGTTTTCCCCTTCGGAGAATTTCTGATAGAATTAGCCAAAGTCTCTCGTAACTCCACATCAGTCTCATAACCCTTACCCCACTCTTTCAAATCCTCTTCCCCTTCCTTAGAGCCTTCTTCATCAACAAAAATATCCTCATATTCTGACTCTTCCTCCTTAGAACTAGCAACCCATTCACCGACAGAGTCCCCAGTATCATAACCATCATTTTTAACCCCCTTCTTACTAGGAGTTTTAGGGGAAACCGAAATCAATTTAAACTTAATATGAGAAAATAAAAAACTCATAAGCCCTTCGTGAAGAACTGTCTTCTTATAGGGTTCTTCCTGTGGTCTTCAATAATCTTCTCCATAGAGAGTAACAGATAAAAAGGAAAGGAGATAGAAACCTTATGCCTAAAATGGTTCAAAAGCACAAAGTGATAAGCGTAAACCACAAAGAATCTACCTTCAAGGGTGATGTAGTAGATAATGGCCTTCGCGAGGTCCCTCCAAAGCGGCTTCAGGGACTTCCTAGCATAATCACCACTTCCAATTTCCCTAATCTGATTCCTCTCATCATGTTTGAAAAAGCTCACAAAATCCTTCTTGGCCACACCCCTGTCTTTGAAAAACTTCCTCCCAGTAACTGAAAGACTAGTTACCTCCACAATGAAATCCTAATCAATACGAAACTCAACACCCTTGTACTGCAGAGACCTTGCATTCTAGCCTTTCACAAAGAAATTAGTGGCATCAGGGTCCAGGCCTTGAATTCTCTGCATAAATTGCAAACCCCCCTCCCCCCCCCCAAATTCTAAATGCTTCCACACAATAGCATTCTTTTGAAACTCTTCACAGGAACTCGACTCAATTTTGTAATGGTCGCCACCCATGGTAACAGGCAACAACCCAGAACAGAACAAAACCTGGAAGAAATGTAACAAAAAAAAGAACCAGACACTATTCAAAATGATACAACAAACACCCACAATACGTGTGGGATTATCATTCAAAGTACTTCCCTGCCAGAACTTTCAGTCCATCCTTCTACAAAAACCAATGAAAAAATAATTTATCAAATAGGGAAAAGGTTTGAAGTTACAATACCAAGACAAAATCATGATGAAAAACCTTTCCTCGAGGACACCACCCCTATAAACAATCCATCTGGTCATTATTAGAAATACACTTCAAATTAGTAGGTAGTGATTCAAAAGAATCCCACTTAGACCTCTCCAACACTCCCACATTGGAAACACCATCGGCCAACATGTTTGCTTCACAAAAAACATGTGTGATTTTGATCTCCTCAAAAGAGTTTATAATGGCAATAAAATCATTAATAAAATGGGAAATAGACCACCAAGGGGGGCACTTCAATAAAAGACAATTTATCACATTAAGAGAGTCCCCCTCCAACCAAAGCTTAGAAACCCCCTGTGACTTAGCTAAAACAAGGCCATGGTAAGCTACTGCAACCTCCGCAAAATGGTTTGTATAGATTCCCAAGAGGAGCACCATAACAGAGAAAAAATTACCATTTTCATCACATAACCCACAACTAGCTGGCCCCAAATTTCCTTTAGACTCTCCATTAAAATTGACTTTGCACCACCCTATTGCAGGAGCCTTGCATCTAATCCCCTCCCTGGGATCTTTCAAAAATTTCAGAGGATTGGAGAGGTCACAAGGGAGATTCCATCTTTTCCCCACAAGAGAATCAAAGGGGGACACCACCACTTTCAAATGATGGGTTGTAATCAACGAAAATTCAGACATAAAATTTTCCTTGATGGCATCATAAATTTTGAAAGCCAATTTGGAAGGTGACAATTCCTGCTAACGAAAAACTCTGTTGTTTCGTTCCTTCCAAACACCCCAAGAAACATGAGGTAGAATAAGATACCACAACAAAGAGAGCGCCGAAACATTATTCAAAGAAAGAAGCTGGAAACACCCAAGCCAAGTCCCACATATTAAAAATATGTGACCAAACTCCCCAAGTAAAACTACAACTAGTCAGCAAATGGAGACAATCCTCAACATCAGTTTTACATAAAAAGCACCTATTTGACAAAGCCATACCCCTCTTCACCAGATTATTCAAAGAATCTTGTCCTGACACATCAGCCAAAAGAAAATACCAACTTTTGGCAACTTCTTATTGCACACTCGACCCCAGAAGGGTAGAGGACCAACCAACCGAGTTTGGTAAGAAAAAGAAGAAGAAACTGAGAACTTCCCATTAGTAGTTAGACGCCAAATAATAGAGTCCTCATGAGCAACTGAAGGAATATGAATCAAGGATAGGAACTCCACAAGGGGCTTCAGATCCTTGTTCACCAAATCAAGATTAAGCTAATTGCCCTGCCTAGTATAATAAACAACATAAACACCCCATTCCCTGACCCAAAAATCCTTGAAAGGAGCCACCCAAGGTTCATCCTTCAAAGGCCCATGCCCAATCCACCAATCATCCCAAAAAAAAATCCTTCTACCATTACCCAAACACCATCTCAAACCATCAACCACAAATGATCGAACCTGGCGCATATAGTTCCAAAGTACCAACCCCTGCAAAGGAACAAAGTTCTCCTTGAACAAATCTCTAACCTTATCCACACCCCTCAAGTACTTAGACTCATAAATAGCAACCCATTATTTGTCACTCACAAAGAGATTCCAAAACTATTTAGCCATAAGAGCATAATTAAAATCCTTTAGCTTCCACAGTCCTAACCTACCTTGAGATTTCGATCTACAATTTTCTTCCCAAGACAAAAAATGAAGCCTCTTTTTCTCCTCCACACTAGACCATAAGAATCTCTTCTAAATTCCCTCAATTTTTTCCCAAAATCTTCAAGGAATTTGGAACAAGCTCAAAGCATAAACCAACAAGTTTTGAAGAGTAGACTTAATTAACTAAATTTTACTAGCTTGACTTAGCAAGGCTTCCTTCCAACCAACAAGTTTCAAATTGAACTTATCAATCATGCCATTCCAAAAGGAGTTAGGGACACCATTAAAACATAAAGGAAGCCCCAAATAAGAAGAAGGAAGTTCACCAATACCACAACCAAGAATCCCAACAATCCTCAGTTGACGAAGCTCCAGAGTATTAAGAAAAAAAGTAGTACTTTTAGGAAAACTGACCTTTTGACCCGAAGCAACCTCGTAGTTTTGAAGAATAAGATGGATGGAATTCGCCGCAGCCACAAACGCCTTTGCAAGAATAAGAGTATCATCAACAAACTGCCGATGAGAGCAACAAATTTGACGAGAAGAGGGAAAAAGGCCTTTGAAGGCCCTGTTGGAGTTAAAATGACACTGAGAGGGGGGGGGGTGAATCAGTGTCTTAACAGATTTGACAAATTTTAAAAATTCAAAAACATAGCTCAAATTTGATCTCAATGTTATTCTGATTAATGCATTCATGAGTTGAATGTAATCATTCATAAACAAAATTGAGAAAAATAATAATCCCAACAGTGTACTGAAACAACAACAACACAGTACAGTAGTGAGAACATAGAAGAACAAAGTGACACAAGATTTTCTGAGTGGAAAACCCTCCTGGGGTATAAAAACCACTCCCTAAATGCCTTCCAGGCTTAATCTTTTAATCAACTGTTCACAATGCCTTATAGGTTGATTTTTGAGCACCCACTCAAGGAGCACCAACCCCTCGTTTAGAGATATCTATCTCAAGGAGTACCAACCCCTCAAATTATGTTTTGAAAAATAATAATAACTCAAAGGATTTCTCTGTTTTCAGTTAAGCACATATTTCTCTGTTTTCTCGTCTACAGAATACCTTAAAGATTCAATAATTGAATCCCTAAAATACTTCATAGAGAAGAAATTTACAATCTCTGCATCTTGTTATTCAGATTTTATTGTAGAGTTTTATCCATACATTTTCATACAGCCAAGGAATGATAATCTCAGAATTACAACGACAGCCGCAGAAAAGAGTTTTCTACTTCTATTTATACATTTGCCATATAGGTAATTGTCTTCAGGAGTAATGGCAGAACAACCAACCCAGCTAAGAGTTGTTCTCAACAAATCTGTAACGCATGAGTTCATTTTACTACATAAAAAGCACAACTATCCACCACAGAAAATCATAACCTCTATTGCATGAATGACAATACTCAGTCAGGGCATCATATTGACTGAGATGCAGAGAGCAGTTAAAGAAAAATGGTGATTATAAACCAGTATGTGCAGCATGAAATGCATAAATAAAAATACCAGACAAATCTATAACTCCCATGGCTCCATCAACCACTGTCGAGCTTCTAGCCAGAAATGCACCAAATAAACCTTCCAAAAAACCACTGTAAAAACCATTACAGTTAGCAACAACAGAAACGTAAACACTCAAGATGGCGGCCAGGCTAGGGTCCGATACCTAGCTAAAAGAATAAACTCAAAAAGTTTTCCCTATTCCTTTTTATTTCCATCGATGACACGTTATGCTGAAGGCAACTTTAACGTCGCCAAGACCCATCAGAGTCGGGAGAAGTCATAACAAATACATAATTTCACGCCGAGAGCTCATAACTTCCTTCTAGTCAATGAGACAAAAAGGTTCTCTCACCGAAATGAAACCATAATTCGCTATCGCTATAGCTTTTGATATCGGAGAGACATCATATAGATCAACTTTGTTATACCGAAAGTCATTCATTTGACTTTGTCGACAAGACACACCATCCTCGCCATGACCTCACATCGAAGAAAGAGTCTCACTGAAAAGACTTTTCAATTCTTATGAGTCGCTGTAACCTACAACCTTCGGGGAGACCTCTCGGAGAATACTCTGTCACACTGAAAAGTACTTATCCACTGAGTCGCTGAGACAATGCCAATCTCTCGCCGAACACACTTCATAAGACTTAGTCGGCAAGACCAAAGAGTTCGCTATGTCATTCCACTGAAGCAAAACTCTTGCCGATACCCATCCATCCACCACTGATCAGTGTGACATTGCATATTCGATATAACCTCATACCGAAATAACCCTTTGCACAAGTCGGTGAGACACAAATCTTCGGTGAGACTATATACCGAAACCGCCCAGCACTTGCTGATAGACTTCCAACTGCATTAGTCACTGAGACATAGTCCTTTTCGCTATGACCCTTTGCCGAAGCCTTAAACACTTGTCGAAATGTTCCCATTCAACCTCCAATAGGTGAGACAAGGTAATTTCGCTGTGACCACATACCGACAGAAAAACTTATGCCGATATGATCCTTTTTTGTCACCGAAACAAAAGAAAAGTCCTGCCAAAAGCTGCCTGAAAGTTAAATTCAATCGACATGACATCAAAAATGTCTTGCCGATAGGCAACATAGACATTTCAAAGTGGATCGAGGAGACCCTGCCATACTCATGCCGATATGTGAAAGCCCGAATGAGAAACAACCAATACCTGTGATGTGCAAAAAGAACCACCCTGACAAGGAAACCAACTGTCAAACTCTGTCAAACAAAGAAATAGCATTCATAACATGAACCAGAAATCTCATCACCATGAATTTGAATTATAACAGATATCTTTCTGTAATAGCCAAGAGACATCAAAGAAGTGTCATAATAAATCATAAGGATCCAAATAGAGACTGATCACCAAAGAGAACCAACTGAAAGATATTTTGTCATCAAGGACAAACCATAAACACAACTGAGATCCAACAGGCCCCATTAGCCACAACCTAGAGAAAAAATCGGCCCAAAGATTCCACCATAATGATAAACAAAAAGGGGGAAATAGGGTCCCCTTGGTGCAAACCACAAGAGCTCTTTAAGAAAGCCGAAGGAGAACCATTAACAAGCACCACAAACTAAGGGGAAGAAATGAACTACCAAACCAATTGAAGCACACGATCTGAGAACCCAAAAGCCTTGAGAATACTGCAAAGGAACCTCCAATTCACACGATCATAAGCCTTAACCAAGTCAAGCTTCAAAATAAGACTAGGCTTCTTATTGACTTTGAGGGAATGAATTTTCTCATGTACCATGATAATAGAATCAAAAATTTGCCGCCCTGGAATGAACCCATTATGTTGAGGAGAGATAATCTTAGATAAAACCCTTTGCAATCTAGAAGCAAGAAACTTTGAAAAAATCTTATAAATGGAGTTGCACAGACTAATAGGCCTGAAATCACCAAATTTATCAGCCCCCAACTTCTTAGGAATCAAAACAATAAAAGTGGAATTCAACTCCTTCAATGACTGTCTACTCCCAAAAAATTCCTTTGTAGCATTGATAACATCCTTAGAGATAATGTCCCAAAAACTGTGAAAGAAAAAGGAAAGAAAACCATTCGGCCCCGAGGACTTATTTCCCTCAAAAGAAAACACAACCCTTCTTATTTCTTCCTCCAAGAGGATAGCAGACAAAAAAAATTTCTCCTCCTCTCAAATTAAACTAGGAATAACATTAAGAAAACCTTGTTGACAGACAAGATCCAACGGGCCTTCCTCAGAAAGGAGTGACTCAAAGAAAGACCAAGCCGCCGATCTAATATCACCATCAACCTTAAGAGAAACATTATCCACCACCACTTTAGAGATTCTATTAGACGATCTGTGTTTCAGGGTCATGAGATGGAAAAAATGAGTGTTTTTATCACCACTACGAAGCCAAAAAACACGCAATCTCTGCTTCCAAAATTCCCCCTCTCTAGCCACAATATTGTGCAGTATAGACAACATACTCTCCTCTTGAAGTAACACAAAATCAGAGCCAAAAGCCTACATATTCTGTTGCACAGTTTCCAATTTAGACTTCACAACCGATTTCTCCTCAAAAATGTTTCCAAAAGAATCCCTGTTCCATTGAATCAAATTATGCTTAATTGAAGCCAATTTCCTAGCAACTTTAAACATGGAGGAACCATCAACCTAAATATTCCACCACTGAGCAATTTTAAGACATAGATTAGAATGGTCAATCCACATCTTCTCAAATTTGAAAGGAAAAGCCTTTTTACAGCCAAAAGGTTCAACAATCAAAGAAATAGGGAAGTGATCTGAGCCAACCCTCACAAGAGCCGACAAGGAACACACATACGAATGCAACCAGTCCAGAGATATCAATGCACTATCCAATTTAACCTGAATTAGAGCATCCCCAACACGCCTATTAGACCAAGTATAAGCAACTCCCCCCAAATCCAAGTCAAGCAAAAGATTATCATTTATGAAATTCATAAGGTCAAGTCTACTTTCATCAATATGAGCACCTCCCTTTTTATCAACCTCATTCAATGGGGTATTGAAGTCCCCCATCACTTTCCAATTGTGTAAAGAGAACTGAGCCTTAAAAGAACTCAATCTATCCCAAAAACGCTTACGAGAGCTTTTATTATTGGGAGCATAAATATTGGACAACACCTAGGAAAACTTGTCCCTCAAATGCACAAACGAGGTAGCCACATGATTATCAAAAGCTAACAACTCAAAACTAGACACCACTTTAGGGTTCCAAAAGGAGGCCACACCACTAGAGGCCCCATCCGAGTCAACAAAATGACAACCACAATCTTTAAAAAATTGGTTCTTAATCTTCATCACTTTCTCAACACTCATCTTAGTTTCTTGAATCAAAATAATATCAGGCCTATGATCTCTAACCATATTGGAAAAAAGATCTTGTTTATGAGGTTTATTCAATCCTCTAATATTCCATGAAAGAATGTTCATAAAATATTATGTGAGGGACCATTTAGGCCCATTTCAAGCAGAGTAATTTGCAAACTGTCAACAATATCACACTTGCTAACCCTCTCCCTGATATTCTACACAGAGGGCCTCCCTCAGACCCTCGGTTCCGAACCATAATCCAACTTTAAACGGTTTCGAGTAGTCATCCCAAACCAGAAGGAATAGTCTTCTTCTTGCTCTTAGACTTAGCTGAAAGAACAATAGTCCAGGGCTCCTCCTTCTGAGGAGCCTCATCAGAAAAAATCATGAAAAAAGAGGTGAGCACTAATTTCTCAGCTACTGATTCCACTGGAGGTTCAAAAAAGGGAACAACCTCTCTCTTGTCCTCCTCCTCTAGAAATGGAGAAACCGAAACATCATCCTTAGAAGAGAGCAAAAGCCCCTCAGTTAGCATCTTAAGAGGAGTCACCTTTTTTGGCTCAACAACCAACAAAGCCAAAGAATCACCACCACCGTTTGCTAGCAAAGCCAACGACCTTTCATTAAACACTCATCCTTCCCCCTTCCTCCTCCACAGGAGCTTCCCCGACTAAATAAAAAAGGTCCTCAGAAACCATACCACCCACAACTGGTTCTTCAAGGCCTTTAATAGGGCCAACATTATCACGCTGACCAACTTCCTTCCATATTTTCGACTCCTTGGGCTGACCCAGATTCCTTTTAGGAGGAGGCACTGGCTTCAATGAACATTTCTTTGCCTAGTGCCCCACCTTTTTGCAATGGAAAAAGGCAAAGGGGATAGATTCAAACTCCACATCCTGCTCCCACATCCTGCTCCCACACCCCAAGCTTAGAATTAATATTGATTTTTGACGAAAGATCCATAGCTTGGTCTAGAATCACACAAAGCCTTGCATAAAACAACATCTGCCTTGAGGTAGTCAAACTATCAATCGAAAGCAAACATCCAAAAGTAGATGGTATACCCTTAAAAATATGCTCATCCCAGAACTCCAGAGGGAGCCCTAATAATCTAACCTAGACAGGGGCTGAATCGAAAGAGCAAGAACTAGGGGAGAAACCAACTTCGCATTTTTTCAACAACAAAGTTGACTTCCCAATGATCCACAACCCTCCCACCAAAACCCTCAACAAATTCTCATCACTGGAAAAAGAAAAGGAGAAAAACCCCTTTGCAAGAGCTGCAATCTCCACTTTCCCTTTCAAATACCAACGATTTTTAGCAAGCATTCTCATTAATTCAATATTAGTATACAAATGCATAAACTTTCCCAACAGTGCTTGCTCCATGGAGAGTAAACCTTTATCAATAATGCAATCAGGCACTAAAACCAAATACTCTCCCTTCTCCGGGTTAGAAAAGAAGTCCATAGGAGGAGAATAAATTTTCTCCTTAAGTTTCGCACCAAGAAGAGAGAACCACGACTTTCCATCCACATATGACAAAACAACTTTAGAGGCTTCAGGGATGACAACTTTAGAAGTGATAGCTACCTTGGGGGCCACATCCTTAGACCCCACCTTGCCACACGCAGTACCATCCTGACCCAAACCGTCAGAAGAAGGTAAAACAACATCACGCAACAAGGAACCAATTGGTGTCCCTTCCAAAGACCCACCGTCAGCCTGCCCCCTAACGTCAGCCTGACCTCCACCATCAACGCCAGTCCTTGGAGCAGGGCTTCCCGCCTTGTCCAAATTTGAAAAATCCTTACCTGCAAGTGCACCACTCAACGATGCTCCCATCTCGCTTAGAATCTAATAGAAGTTAGTTTTACAACACAAGAGGATATTTCACTAAAATCAACCCCATCAACCTTGAAGTAATTTTTTTCACCATTCTTGCTTTTACCTTTTCAATTATCCATCTATAAATTCCCACTTGTAACCTTCCTTTCCTCAGACAAATCAACTAGATCTGACCTATACAGTTTAAATTTCTCATTCTGAATGGCCTCCATCCAAGACTCATGCTCCTTTGAAGAAATAAATTTATTCATAGATTTAGGCTTATTGTTAGTACTAGATAAAGAATACACAACACAAATGCAATGGGCTATATCTATCAGTTGATTATAGTTGCCTCATGGACCTTCTCAAGGTGTAGTAAGAGACTCATCTTATTCTTCTTTTCAAATTTTTAAATCTAGACCTTCATCTTTGTCTACATCCTCTTATCCAACCTATTGTTTTCTGCATATTTTCACTTCTTTGTTTTGGCCTAAAATGCATAGTTATTTTTTGTTGTACCTAATCAAACTTAACTTTAAGTTTCTTGGAAATCACATCTCTAGAATATACCATTTTCAAGGCTAGTGGATTCTAAAGCATGTAACCCTTAGTATTATTACCATAACCAGTGAAAATACCTTTGTAGCCTTGAAATTTGATATATTTTTAGGTACATGAATGAAAGCTTCACATCCAAAAGCTATAATGTGCAAAATAAAGGGTTTCTTACTTTTCCACATTTTATATGATATGTTATCAACCAGTGTAGAACATAAGAATATATCAATTACATAACAAGTACTTACAAGCTTAGCTAAAAAATAACGATCCAATTTAGCACTACTCAATATAATTTTGGCTTTGTTTTTTAATGTTCATCATTTTTGCAGTGCCATTTTGTTGTGGTCTATACAAAGTTATTTTTTGTCTCACAGTATACTTGCATGCTTACATAAATGATCAAATTTTCTAGAATAATATTTCCCTCTATTATTTGACTTTGATACTTTTGGTTTCCAATCCATTTGATTTTCAACAAGAACTTCAAACTTCTAAACTTACTAAAAGCTTCAAACTTATTCCTCATAAAAAAAGACCAAGTATATTGTGAGTAGTTATCGATAAAGAAAACATAATAATATTTTCTAATTGAAATATAACATTACCAAAATGGTCACTATGAATAACCTCAAATAATTTTCTTGCTTTAGTGCTACCATAATTAAAATTTACTCTTTTATTCTATTTTCTAAACACAATGCTGACAAAAATAAAAATCCACATAATATCCAAACAAACCCTCCATCATATTTTGATTTATTATGGTC
This sequence comes from Sequoia sempervirens, assembly GCA_007258455.2. Taxonomy (NCBI): domain Eukaryota; kingdom Viridiplantae; phylum Streptophyta; class Pinopsida; order Cupressales; family Cupressaceae; genus Sequoia; species Sequoia sempervirens. The sequence goes on along the minus strand of VDFB02000003.1, from coordinate 229,387,186 downwards.
TTAAGCCCCTTTTCACCAATATGGCCCAATCTCTGGTGCCAAAACATACATGAATATTTTTTTCATTACATAGATTGAGTTACAATAAGTAGATGCATCAAGTTAAAATAGAGTACCACATCAAGATCCCCTAGCTAGCACCAGATTCCTTCTAATCAATTTGCAACCACTCCTATCAAATATGACACACTCCAAAACTATTCATCTAGAAACCAAAAGTAATTTTCATTCTAATTCTAAAATGTGCAACACATATATATGATATTTTACTCTCCTATCTTTAAGAAAAAGGTTTACCTTCCCTTTGCCAACAATCCAATGCAAATTGTTGTCACCAAAGAACATCTTGCCACCATCATATGCTTTGTAAGAAGTGAATCATCTCATGTAAGGAGTCATTTAATATGAGGCACTTGAATCAATCAACTATGGGTAATCATTATAAATATTAGTAGAAATTAATAAAGTATCATTATCATCATTAGAGGAGTTATCATTGAGAGATCTACAAAAGACTTCTTTTGTTTCTATATTTCTTCTTTATATGGCCTCACTTCCCATAATTCCAAATTTTCACTTTACTCATACCATAATTTTTATATCGTCATTTTGACTTAGACATTTTCTTACCATCATTTTCTTTGGGTCTACCCCAAATATGTAGTGCATCCTTGGAACCCTTGTCCATTAATTTCTACCTTATTTCTTTCTTAAACAAGGTAGTAACAAGGCATTCATCTTAGGCTTGATAGTACCACCATTGATTGCAAATATTAGATTATCCCAAGCTATAGGTAATGAGTAAAGAAACAAAATTCATTTATCTTCCTCATCAAACTTAACATATATACTTTCTAGTTGTCTCAAACTAAGATTAAAAACATTTAAATGTTTGGTTACATGCTATCGTTCCTTCAATTTCAAGGAATATACTTTCCATTTTAAATACAACTCATTAAGATGGCTCATAGTTTGGTAGATTTCACCCATGGTTTTCCAAAGGTAGTATGAAATAGTTTACAAAGACATTCCAAAAGATCAAATTGGAGAGAAATAGTTGCGTTATTCCTCAAGCCTTCTTGTCAAGCTTCTTCTAGTCTTTATTTAATAACCCAAGAGGAATTTTCTTGTATATCTCAAATCTTTATCAATATTTTTTATTTGAAAGATCCTCCATTTTTAGTTTTCAAAACCCATACCTAGAATTGAACTTCTCAATTTTTGAGGGAGATGTGCTTGCTATGGCTTCTCTAACTACACTAAGATATTGAAAACCACTAGATAAAATACTTTCACTACAAGCACACAAAAATAAAATACTACAATAAATACATCCCTTCTAAAATTAAGTTGTATTTTTGATTCCATTTATTGATTAACATGGTAAACAACACAATGGTAAACTCCACTACCAAAGAGACCTAATCTTTCACTAATCACAATGAAATGTGTTTACTAATACCACCACTTATCTCTCTAACAATAATTTGACAATATAAGAGTATCAGTAAAAGAACCTTATAATCCATCATCCCATGTCTCCAATGTATATAAAAGTCAAAAACTAGAAACTATCAAGTGGTACTCAAAACTAAGAAGCATAACAATATTAAATGCTTCCATAGTCATGGTCAAGTAACCTAGAACAATGAACCATCATACACATCCTACAACTATTTTATGTGTCATAAATTTCTTCTTAATAATCAAATTGACTACTTTTCCAAATTCAGGTGCTCCATGAGGATATTCAATACATTTGTCATAACCACCAAATTGGGAAGATGCTCTATAATTTTCAATTTTAATATTTTCAATGTAATCTTCATATTTAATACCTTCTTAGATAATATCCCAAGTATTTAAGAGAATATATAATGTCTCCACCCGAACAAGGGCATTTCCATTTCCCCCCTCCATCGTATTTGAAGATCAAACATTATTTATTGTCTACATAATTAAATCCAATTTACAAGACTAAAAATTTGCAAGCTAAATGACACATCTGATCTCAACACTTTAATGTTGGATTCTAATTTTTTTTTGTATTACAAATAAGGTTGTTATTTTTGCACCATAAGAAAATGGATAATCAAATTGTTTAACATCAAAATACAAGTTAAGAATGTTAAAATTGATGCATTGTTCAATACTTGTTCACAAGTTAACCTTATTTCTTGCTTATAGTTACAATGAAGGAGAGTGCTTATAAGAGAAAAATATAAATGATAAAGGGATTAGATAATCACAAATGTTATCATCCTATGTGATGTGACATAATTATTTAATAATATCTCTCTCTAGTTAACAAAAAAATCACTCCTAAGTTTAGCTTAAGTGCATGAAGTGAAATTTGCTTAATAATTAATTACAATTAATTAATTATTAGTTAATGCATGATTACTCTAACACACCCATTAAGTGAAAACTTATGGAGTAGCTAAAAATCCTTAAAAATAAATGCATAAAAAGAAAAGAATGCATGATGGGTCTCGACGAACTAGGCCTAATGAGGTATCCATGTGTAAACAATTTAATCTCACACAACTAGAGAAAAGGAGAAAATATCATTGAAAAAATATTCTTCAAAAGAGAGAAAGAGAAATGAAGGGCTAAGAAGCCTCCAAAACAATGTCCCAAAAAAAAAAAGGAACATGAAGAACATCTCTAAAGCATGAAGAAGTTGTAGACAACTGTCAAATGATGATTGCTATATTGCTAAAATAAAGAACCTCTTCTAAAATAGATGATGATTAGGATCAAGAAGACATGAATATGCATGAGTGCCCCCAATTACACTACTCTAATTAGATTGCAAACAAAGAAAAACATTTTGAAATCAAAGATATAGATGTCACATGAATTTGCACAAGTGACCCCAACGACAATACTCAACCATGCAAGATGCAAGTCAAAAATATAGGTACCAATAGTTTGAAGAACACTAATCAAGTGAAAATGGAAGGTCACCTCCAAAAAACAAGAATCCAAAAGTGTACATATGGTAATTTCTCCATCTCACCAAAATGCATGGGTAACTAACCACTACATCCACCTAGTACATAGGAACAAGAACTAGATACATAGATCACTCCAAAAATGAAACCAAGGAAGCATTAGCACCAAGAGTAAAAACCCCCCCATAATTGTGAAAGGGAGAGCCATGATAGGTCCATTGAAACTGTGCGTCACCAAGAAGTACATGAAGGAGAACCAAGAACATTTGAACATGCACATGAAAGTACCTAAAAATAAAAAGGGTGTGCAAACAAGACACAAACACATGAGGCAAAGATCACTAGGATTCAATGTTGTTGTGGGAGGAACACTCACTTGAAAATGGTGTGATGGAAAAAATACCTACATAACCCCCATAACACTTTATAAATTATAGTGCGAGTACAAAGGACACAAAAAGATGTGCAAAAATCCCCAAAATAACGTACAACAGTGGTATTTTATCTTAGTACGTCTATAAAAGAGAAAATGCTTACAAAAGGATCAATATGCCAAAATAAGACAAAATGCTAGAAATACATGTAGAACAACCTTAAAAAAGTCATCCCACACAAATAAAATGTTTCCAAGAGCTAAAATTTCTAATTAATTCACTAAAATGTGAAAACACAAAAAAACTAAATCGAATGTACTTGGAGAAAATATGGAAAAAGTGCATATATAATTGTGAAGATCTCTTAAAGACCTTTCTAACACTATTGGAATCACAAAAAACAAAGAAATTGATCAAAATTTGTGAGCTCGGGAGTGAAAAAAACACATCTGACTTTGACAAGCAATAAAATGTACCAACAATAAGATCTGAGAAAAAATCCAACACCATTGGATATTTATTGAAACTAGCTTTCCATTAATATCTTGTTTTCCTGATTTTGATACTCAAGTGAAATGTTATTGCATTTTGTTGGGAAAATGTGTCTCAACCTTGCAAATGCATAAAGTACTGTTGATATGTTAGCATGGGGGGTACTCCCCTTGCAGAGGTCTGGGGGGGGTCATCTCCCAGGTGGGGGTTTGAGGGCAACGCCCCCAAAAGCCACATTTTATGTATATTTTATTAGTGTAAATCTGGACCATTTATCATTAGGGTTCAAACCTGATACTTGATATTTTGATGGCTTAAATTTCCCTAGAAGGAAACCCTATTTTATGAGGGCATTGTATTACGACTGTGTATTGTGATGTATTTTGAGGGTCTGATAGCGGCTGTGTTATCGAGCTAAATCTCTAGTTGGTGATACTCCTATGAGAAGCTTGCTTTGCAAGCATATTGTAATCTTTGAGATTTTTGAATAATATATTCTGTGAATTTTGGAGTGTGGGGTTTTTCTCATGAGATGGTTTTCCCCACGTAAATCATTGTGTTGTGGTATGCACAATATTTATGTTTATTTTTGTTTACGTTTCTGTAACTGTTAACGATCCGAATTTTTTTTGCATTACTCTCCTCTCAAGATTAGTGTAGGAAGTTGCTTTTCTACCTTAGCTTCCTTACAAGTGGTATCAGAGCGTGATCACCTATGGTTTTAGTTGTGGGTTGTTGGGTTTTTTGAACTAATCTAGATTTGAGTGGGAGCTTGTGTATAAGATACTTTGTGATCTTGTTGCACGAATTTTTAGATGGCAAGTTCATCAAGGAGAATAGAGGTGGATAAATTTTGTGGAATTTGAAATGTGGAAGCTAATGATGGAGGATCTTTTGATAGATCAAGATCTGTGAGATGTTGTTGATAAGAGTGTTTCAAGATCTATAGAGCCTACTCAAGCTACTCAATATGATGTTATGGACCATAAAGCCGAGGGCCTAATCAGATTGTACTTGGTGGATTCTATTTTAATCAACGTCCATGAAGATACCTCTAGACAAAAACTATGGAAGAATCTTGGTGAGATGTATCAAGCTAAATCTTTAGTGAACAATATTTTCTTGATAAAGAAATTGTATTCCTTGAGAATGGAAGAGGGTGGATGAATTACATACCACCTGGAAGCATTCAATATGTTGGTGGCTCAGTTGGCATTAATTGGTGTCAAAATGGTTGAGGAAGAGAAATTTCAGATCCTGCTTTGTTCGTTGCATGATTTGTGGGATTCTCTTGTTATGGCTATTGGGAGTACATCTGTTATATTGAAGACTGAAGATGTGGTGGGTTCTTTTCTTTTTGAAGAGATGAGGTAGAAGGTATCCAAAAATTACAAGGAGCCCCTAGATGTTCATGGAAGACCTAAGGAAAAAGCTAAGAAGAATGAGAAGCATAATAAATCCAAGTTCAAGGGGAGATCCAAATCTCCTAGAAAGTCCAAAGTTGTTTGCTGAAACTATGGTAAGCCTAGACGTATTGGAAAGGATTGCAAAGAAGAAAAGAAGAAAAAGAAGAGATTCAATTATGATTTTGAGTCCGAGAAGGAAGATGGTGAGGCATTCATTGTAGCTTTGGAAGCTTGTGCAGGTAATGATGCATGGTTAATTGACTCAGGTGCATCTTTCCATATGACCTTTAATAGAGAATGGTTTTTTGAATATGAAGAATTTGATGGAGGTAAGGTGTACTTGGGTGATGATTCTTATTTAAATATTGTTGGCCGTGGTAGTGTTAAAATCAAGTTTCCCGATGGTAGAATAAAAAGGATTAATGGTGGCTTGCACATCCCTAGACTAGTACAAAATTTATTATCTATGAGAAAACTAATAGATCCAGGTGTGCAGGTAGTATTTTCTGATGCAATATGCAAGATGGTTAGAGGTGCTATGGTCATTGCTAGAGATGTTACATATGACACATTGTATAAGCTTGATGCTTGCATTGTTGAGTGCAATAATACTTCTATGAAAAGCAAGTTTGTGGAAGAAGTGAGGTTTTCAACTTCAGCAGATGGTCATGGTGTTTTGGTACCAAAGGATGCTCTTTCTTTTGAATCAAAGTTACCTGCAGAGAAAACTATGTTATGGAACCAAAAACTTTGCCACATTAGAGAAAAGGGTCTAAAGACCTTAAAAAATAAAAATCTTGTTGAAAGGTTATTTGATTACACAATCTTGAATTTGATTTCTGTGAGCAATGCATTTATGGAAAACAAAATCATGTCCAATTTTACTCAAGTTCTCATAAATATTGGGGTGTATTGGATCTTATTCATTTTGATGTGTTTGGTTCTGTAGATGTTCCTTCAATTGGTAAATCCATATATTATATTTCATTTATTGATGATTACATTAGAGGGACATGGGTATACTTTCTAAAGAGTAAATTTGAAGTTTTCAATTGATTTAAAGAATTTCAAGCAATGGTTGAGTTGCAGACTGGAAAGAAAATAAAATGTTTGAGGACTGATAATGGCGATGATTTTTTCTCTAATGATTTTGAAATATTTTGTAAAGATTGTTGTATTTATAGACAAAAGACAACTCCATATTCTCCATAGTAGAATGGATTTGTAGAAAGAATGAACATGACACAAATAGAGAAGTTAGGATTATTTTGAGTGGTGCTGGTCTAGAACAAAGGTCTTGTGCTGAAGCTGTTGCCACTACTTGTTACTTGATTAACAGGTCTCCTACATCAACTCTTGTTGATAAGACACCTATAGAGGTGTGGTCAGAACACAAGTATTCATTAAGAAATCTTAGAGTTTTTGGTTGTGAGGCATGTGCACATGTGCCAAAGGAGAAGCAAACAAAGTTGGAGAAAAAGGTTATGAAATGTACCTTCATTGGATACAATTATGGTGTGAAAGGATACAAGCTTTGGGATCCTATTGCACAAAAGGTAATACATAGCAGAAATGTTATTTTTAGAGAAACTAAGCCTTCTTTTGTTATATTGCAGCTAGAGAAAAGTAAACAAGAAGATGTGATTCATTTTCCTTCTACACCTAAGAAAGTTGAATCGAGGCCCATTAATAGACAAGAAGTTGAGGAGAGCTCATCTAGCTTTGAATCTTCAGAAGAGGAGGAAGAAACTCCAACTCAACTGGTTCATAGGTCTACAAGGCATATACTACAACCCAAAAGGTATTCACCTAATGATTGGAGATGTATTTTTGATTTGAATACTAACATGGATGATCCCATATCGGTATAAGAGGCATTAGGTATGAATGATGAAAAATACTAGAAGATTGCTATGGATGAAGAAATGAAAGCTTTGAAAAAGAATGATACATGAGATCTTGTACCATTTCTTGAAGGAAGAAAACTTGTTGGTTGCAAAAGGTTACTCTCAAGTTGAGGCCTGTGTTGATTATGGTGAGATATTTTCTCTTGTTGCAAAAATGACATCCATTAAATTTTTGCTTTCTATTGCTGCTGCTTATTATTTAGAGGTTGAGCAAATAGATGTAAAAACTACTTTCCTTCATGGTGACTTGGAGGAGGATATTTATATGACATAGCTAGAGCACTACATGGTGAAAGGTAAAAGTAAATTGGTTGGAAAATTGAAGAAATCTTTGTATGGCCTAACACAAAGTCCTAGGATGTGGTACCAAAAATTTGATACATATGTGTTGAGTTTGGGATTTGAGTGTTCTAAATCAAATTATTTTGTTTATTATAAAATTTATGGTGATCGTTTCCTATTTAATGCATTATATGTTGACGATATGTTATTTATTGGTAAAGGGAAAGGTATGATTTCATAACTGAAATCTCAACTTTTTGCTAAATTTGAAATGAAAGATCTTGGTTCAGCTAAATACATTCTTGGGATGAAAATTAGAAGAGATAGAGTGAACAAAAAGCTATGGCTTGGCCAAAGTAAGTATGTCAATTCAATTTTACAGAGGTTTGATATGTAGGATTGTAGACCATTATGTGTTCTTGTTTCAACTGGAACCAAGTTATCTATTTCAGATTTTTGAACATCCCTATCAGAGATGGAAGACATGAGAAGAGTGCCTTACTAGAGTGTAGTTGAAATTTTGATGTATGCTATGGTTTGTACTAGACTAGACATTGCCCAAGCAGTGGGACTTCTTTTTAGATATATGTCTAATCCTGGTAGAGTTCATTGGGATGGAGTTAAAAGAGTCTTCAGATGTTTGTGTGGTACCTCAAATTATTCCTTGTGTTATAATAGTGATATGATTGAAGATGAGATTTCCCTTGATATTCATGGTTTTGTATGAAATGATGAAAAATAGGTAAGGTAAAATGAAACAAGTATTATGCACCTATTTTCCTAATTTCATTCATAATATGATCTATAGAAGATAGATCTAAAAATTAACATAACTATGAAAATGCAAATATAGAAATAGTGAAATGTTGTGTACCTATCACCAAAAGTGTTTTTTTAGTCCTCACTGAGGACTCATTCACCCTATGGCAAATGGGTCCTGGCTAAGTCTCCTGAAAATTAGTTTTTGGGGTCTGTTCTATGTTTGTACTCCCAAATTCTAGTTGGTCACTTTTGGAAAGCCAAAAATAAAACCTATAGCTCAGTTTTTGTGATTTGAAAACTTTTCTTGTAACTTTGACAACTTTGTAACTTAAAATTTTCTCTCCAATTGATCTTCAACCTAAAATCTGTAATCACACATCAAAGAGAGAAAAAATGTTGTTTTGTTAGGGAATAGGGGTTTTCCTTGGTCAAACCCTGTTTTGGTAATTAAACCTTGAAATGAAATAGAAAATAATGAAGGAATGATGAATGCACAACACTATGCAACAACTCACCAAACCTCAATTGAAATCTTGGAGTGCAAATCTACAAACTTGCATGAAGTGGCCTCAATGAATGTAGATATTGATCATGAAACTTGATTAGAGATAATGCCTTTGACATTCTTGATTTGATCTTGAACACTACATCAACATATTAGCTCAAACAACATGCATGATGCAATAAATATTTGACATGATGACATGAATCTTGATTGTTGCAATAGTCTTCTTCAAATATTCCCTTGAATGACTTGAAATTTCTCTTGAATGCTCTTGATCAGAATTTTGATATTATGCTTGAAGAATTGAAAATGCTAAGATGAAACATCGTGAAATGACCTTGTATTTATACATATCTTATCATTAATTCCTGAAATTCAAATATCACAAACTAACATTGAATTATGGATATCAAATCACTAAAATACCACAAAAAACATATCCAAAATAGGGGTCCTAGGTCTTAGTGAGGATCCATTTTCCATGTAGAGAAAATGGGTCCTAGGTCACTTACCTAGGACACACATTGGACAAGGTGAAATTTCATGTAAAAATAGGGTCATAGGACTAAGTGAGGACCCATTCGCCATAACTTACGTAGGAGACTCATCTTCCAAAGTTAAGTGTTGTGTAATGGAATTTATGAATGTCAGGTTTTATCCTTCAGACATTGTATTTAATTAGACTTGGATTTGAATTAAAGGGGCTAATTAAGGCTGATTAATGTCAATTAATTAAAGCCCTAGATTAATGTGAAAGTGTAAAGATACACTTTACAACACCAAAAAATAAGGCACAATTAAGTTGATTTAATTCAAAAGGGCCCTAAACTTAATGTGAATGTGTAAAACACATTACAACACTAAATTCGGGAAACATTAAGCTCATTTTATTATTAATTATTCCCGAATTAAGTGTGAAAAAGGGATACTTTTTCCTACACTACATTTTTCCCCCACTTTAGTGAGAGTATGACCCCATGTCAAAATTAGACTAATATAGACATTCAAGACACTTATGTATGCATCAATGACAAAGATACACAATCATACACTATCAAAGACTAGGAAGATCAAGCCTAAACGGTCCAATGCGGTGTGGAAAACATCTAAGCCATTAGTTTTCTTTTTTCATGCTCACTTTGGGGTAGTGGAACCTTAGGTTGTCCACTAGGTGAGTATCACAAAAGGGTGGAAAATGAGAGAATCATATTAGGCTCCCATACCATATTAAAGCTATCCTCATGATAACTTCAATAAGGCATCACAATGATAGTCAAGGCTCCTTAGGCAAGCAAGGTGTGTTATGCTAGGTGGCCTAGAATTTAGAGTTCGAGCTTCATATAGATTAACAAGTTGTGTTATGCTAAACACCTATGAACAAGGCAAGGATCCACAAGAAAGCAAGGTGCGTTATGTATGGTGGCCTTGAATTTAGGGTTTTGAGCTTCATAGGCTAATAAGCTGCATTATGCTAACACTTATGAACAAAAATGCTAGTGAAGTTTTTTGTTCAAAGGTATTTTTCTTAGTTCATGTAAGGTATTGTTCTTAGGGAACATCGTGCCTAATGCCTCCAAGAGAGGAAAAGTCAAGAGTAAAAGTTTCACAACTTAGGGAATGTAGTGCGTCGCATCACCATTAAGAGGAAAGTCATACGCTAAGAAATATCACACTCTTGGAGGACATCAAACCCAATGACACCACTGAGAAAAAGATGCATCACAAGAAAAAATAAAATCACACCATGAAACATGATTTATGTTGAAATATATTATCAATGTATGCCCCCACTTTAAAACGGTTGCTAACACCATCGCTGCAAGCAATTGTTTTAAAGTAGCCAATGTTCAATCCTAAGAAATGAGATCTTCCTTGGAAAGCCCTATGCCTAGTCATATGTTTCCGAAATAAAACTACGTCATGAAAAAGGAAGGAGGGTTTCCCCCAAAAATACATAATGGATCTACGGATTCGAGGTCAATATATCTTCACTACAATGTTGTTATAGAGCTCGAAAATGTCACCATTCCACAAATAATCATAGAATTGGAAGAATGACACAAAAGGAGTGAAAACAAAGATAAATATTTTTGGGTCAACATGGAAGAGACATAAATGTCTCAATGCCTTGTGTCATCCCCAAAAGGAAAACACAAGATAAGTTAAAAATAGGTAAAGTGTTTACGAGATATATAGAAGAATGTAGATACATATAGATGAATGCATAAAAGAGAGAGATACATCAAATAGAACTTATAGGGGATCACATTATGCACATGCAATAACATAAAGAAAAAAGAAAAAAAAAGAAAAATGCTAGTAAGGAACATGGGAGTCAACCTATAGCAGGTCATCTGCATCCCAATCTCGACCAGTATATGCGGAAGGCGAACAACTAGCCAAAGGGACAATGTCAAGTGTCAAACTAGGAAACACACCATGTTCAACACTCTTTTTAGGAGAATTTCCATTTAAGCTCATATATGAGGAGAACAATGAATTCAACTCATTATGCACTTGTTCATCAATATTTGCAATGCCAATGTCATCATCGAGATTAATAATAGTAGGAGGTTGAATGATAATGTCTCTGGAAGGTTCTTTTTTACATTGCGGTGAGGGCGAAGAGACATCATGCCTTGCAGGAGATAAGTTTGGATTTTTATTTTCTATGTTGCTCTTTTCTTCTTTAGTTTGTAACATACGAGCAATAGCACGACGTCTACACCTACACTCTCTAGCATTTCAATTTCATTTCAATCTGTTGTTGATTTGTGATTGTGTAGGAGTGGGTTTGTTAACCATAGGTTTCTTTTCTTCCCTTAGGGGAGGAATGGAAGGAACCACAAGAGGTTTTTCAACCAATTTCTCTTTGGCTTTATAAACTTGTTTGATTTTAGGAGGCACAACGAGATTGATTTGGTTGTCTCGTGGTCTCTTATAAGAAATGGTAGGAGGATTTTTCATAGGTTGGTATTAGATATTTGGAAGGGATTTTCATTTAATCATTGGTTCATCAATGATAGGTGGCTCAATCATGGGTTGAGGTATGTTTCTAAGGGATAATTCTGCTATGCACTTTTCCTTAAACTTTTAATATGATTTGAAAAGTAGTCCTCATGAGGTCTAATAGGTTCAATAGGCTCGAGCCAAAAGAAATCCAATGAAAAGTTCCCACAGGAAGATACAAGATTAAAGCCACTATGATGTACAATAAAGATCTCATTGATAAAGGGAAATTTTAAACACTTATACACAACCAACATGACGAAATTCATGGAGCGAAGCCATGGATAGCCTAACTTCACATGAAATTGGTTTGACGACGGGATGATGGTGAATGAGACATTTAATGTTTTCGGTCTAAATTTTAGAGGAAGATTTATCGATCTCATCGTAGGACAAGAAAAACCATTATGCATTTTGATCCATGCTTTCAGTTTGTCATATGCGTCTTGATAAAGTTCAGGCACAAATAGGAATTCTTCAGTATTGAAATTCTCTACACAAATAGGATCAATTAATATCCCATTAGTAGGCTTGTCATTGATTCTTCCAGCTATGTAAAGAGGACCATCAAGTGCATGTTTAATTATGTCTTTTTGTGAGAAAGCAATATCAAGGGGAATTTTGGTTGAGTCCTTACAAGGATTAGCTTCAATAAACGACACCACTTTAACCGCTTCGTCAATATTTTCATCTTTTTTGGTCTCATCATTTGTGTCAACATTCATCACATCATTCTTTGTTTCACTAGCTTTGACAAATGAAATAGTGTGTTTCAGAATGGAAATTGTAAAGATTTGTAAGTTTTTGTTAGGAGGAGCTACAAACTTATTACCTTGATCATTCACACCTCCAATTAGAAGATGATTAGAATCAATGAGGTCTTGCACAAGATGCTTAAGACACTTACAATATTCTGTATCATCTCCATTTTGTTGGTGGTAATGGAAATAAGCATTTGATCTATAGTTTGAGGGTAATGGTTTATTAGGATCGAGAGCTCTGACAGGAGGTAAGGAAATCATATTCTTTTCCACGAGCTGCAACATGATATTATGAAGGGTGTTGGGTAAAGGGGTAAATTTTCTATTCCTATCCCCAAAGGAAAAAGTATTTCTCATCTTTATAGCAGCCACTTGGTTATCAACTTGTTAATTTGGTTGAGGGGAGTTAAGTTGTAAAAAAACCCTATTCTATTTCTTGTAAGGTTGGTAACAATTTTGAGGTACAAATTCAAACTTTTCATGACGATTTGGTGGATTTTTCACATCATGACTACTAACCAAATTCTGATAGTCATGAAGGGCTGTGCATAACTATGTGAAGGAGGGAAATCTCATCATCTCAAGCTTTGTTTTAATTTGTCTTGCAAGTTGGAAATAAACATTGTTTGAAGGTTAGCATCAAGAATCTTAATGTTTACTTGTGAATAAGCATTTGATATTGTGCTATGCATCAATGACTTTATCATCATCCTTTTGTTTACATTTCATTAGGTCAGCTAAAGTCATCTTGAGACCCATATGAATTTGGAAGTGGTTGTACAAGGCATCAAAAATTTCATTGAATGAAAAAATTGAATTATTTAGTAAGGAGCTAAACCACTCTAAAGAAATATCTTTCAAGGATCTAGGGAAGAGTTTAGCTAAGAGTTTATCTTCAAAGATGAAATCACTACATAGGGATATATAAACAGAAACATGGCTAACATGATCTCCTTTCTCACCATATTTATCGAATCTAGGAACTTCTATACCTTGTGGCATTTGTGCTCTCAATATCTCCAAGGATAATGGGTTGGTTTTGATGTATTATAAAGGTTGGCCATTGCTGTTTTGATTTAGGGTTGTGATTTGTTGTTGAAGGGATGCCATGTTTTGCAAAACTGTGGGGTAGGTGCATGAAGCTGGGTAGCAATTTCGTGGCCACTTTCTAAAAAAAGTTTGAAAATGCTATAACGTGAGCACGCTATATCGCGCTTGTGTTATAGCACGTTAAAAGAAAAAAAAAAGTGAAAGTCTTCATTTTCACTTTGACTACTTTCTTCTTCTGCCCGTGGCCAAAACCCCCAAATTTTGTGCTCGCGTTCTAGGAGGAGGTATTGAGCACAAATATTCATCAAGAGTTGCTATTTCTTTGCAAGGATGGAACCACAATGATGAAGAGGAGGGAGAGGTAAATATTGTTTTTTGTTTGTTTTGAATTTCTTAGTTTTAGGTTGATTTTGTTAGTTTTAGGTTATATTTGATATATAATTTTTTGAATTTGTACGAGATGCAAATGAACCCGCAAACCCACAAAATCCTCAACAAGAAAATAAACCTCAACAACAACCTCCTCCACCAATCCCTCAACACCCTCCTGACACTCAACAAAATTTAATGAGTGAGATTGAGAGCAACAAAAAACAAATTGAGGATTTTATTAGTAGGTTGAGTGATCCAAATGGTTCAACCACATAAAGAATGATCCTCACAAATTCATTGAAAGATATGTTAAAAAATTTGGATTCAATTAGCAAAAAAATAATTGGATGGAAAGATAGGAGGTAGGCGGCTAGGGAACATTATGTAGATAAACTATCATATAAACAAGTAAAGGATTTAAAAATCACAAAAGGTGATTTGTGTTCATTATTCATTGACCCACTCACAAATCAAAATATTAGCCTCAATGCGAAGATGTTTCCTATTCATTGGTGTCAACGCCAAGAGATTAGGAACCATTTTTATGATAGGTGGTACATGGTCTTTGATGACCGACCATGCAACAATTGTGAAGTCCCCTAGTATTTTCTTTGGAAACTATATAGTGAGTTCATATTGAACAAAATACCAAATTATTTTGATATGAGGGACTTCCAGCAGAGAGGTGGGGGCTCCGCTTAGGATAGGCCCAGTGCATAGCCGAATCCTACGTGGCAAGGGAGACAAGCTCTCGCTAGGCTGCCTCATGAGCACATTGTTATGCCAGTCATCGTGAAGGAGAGTGCTGATGTAGAGACATTGCAGGTGATCAACACTTTGGCCTAGAGTGTCATCCATCATACTAGCCCTATTCTACAATGCCATTCGGGGGAGTCTTTGAGTGGTGGCCTTTAAACCCATGTGTGTCAGTCTTGTGGGGTGACTTGTTCATATGACCCCACTGACACTCAGGAGGCTGTTGCAGAGGATTTTTATGTAGCTATAGAGATGGAGAGGGCGACTAACATTATGCATGATGCATATGAAATTGATACTTAGGTAAAAGTTAGCATGTTCATTGAATTTAATTTATTAAATTTTGATTTTGAAATGCAAGATTAACTAATTTAGTTTTATTATTTTAATAAAATTTTAGGGTCACAGTGTTGAAACTGGATACACCAGCCCTCTACCTACTTATTTTTGTAGCACACCTATTGGCGAGGTATGTAACTAGTAAACAATCATAAATTTATTACACGTTAATAGCATTGTTTTATGAATGGTATTTTAATATGTGATTTTGGATGTTGAACAGGGTAATATTGAAGGTTTCAAGGGAACACCTCCTGGTGTCAGTGGATTTACTCAAACCTTCACGGAGGTAATAGAATTTAAAGAGTTTAACTAATGAATTGTACTTAATAGATTTGTGTAGTTTATATTCATATCATTGGTTACATTGCATTGCACATCATTCAAACTCAAAGCATTACTTCACATTCCATAACTAATAACTAGATGTTGATAGATGACAAAATTTCAACTACAATATAGTTGTTTAGAAAGTCAACAAAAGAAGTGATGCAATTTCTTCACATGGAGGCATGTGCTTGCAAAGGTGCACCTGCATAAAAAACTATGGATGCTTGGAAAAAATCTATGAAACCATAATAGTAAGCAATAGCATAGACAAGGCAGTTAGTAGTTTCAAAAAATGCCTTGAAGAAATGCTGTCTCATGGCACAATGGAATTCCATTCCATCACCATGAGACCGCATTTCTTCGAGGTATTTCTTCAAAATGCTCACCACCTTTTCTATGATACCACATTTTTCATACATGTGCACCAAAGCATTTTATCAAACTACTCCTACTTCCTTGCTGCTATGGTTAAAAGCCTAAAATAGGTGCTTTCCAACAAACTATGGATGCTTGGAAAATATCTATCAAAGCATAATAGTAAGCAATAATACCATAGAGAAGGCAATGAACTTTTTGAAAAAATGCCTGAAAGAAATGCATTCTTATGGTGATGGAATGCCATGACGTGCATTTGTTTGTAATGGCATTGCATCACCACGAGACCCCATTTCTTTTGAGGCATTTTTTCAAACAGTTCAAGTTTCCTTCTCTATGCCACCACAATTATCATACATGTCTACGGAAGCATTTAATCAAATGATTCAATGACTTGATGCTATGGGTAAAATCCTAAAAACACATCCTTTTGAGCAAGATATGGATAGGGAAAATAGTAAGCATGATAATCAGAAATATATAGTTTAATAAGTACTCAAAATTTTGTCAAAATTTTGTTCATTAGATCTCATACACTATAAGTCATGATGTGGATTTCTATTGTAACTTTTTTGTGATTAAATAATTTGTTGTTTTATTTTTAGATGTTGGTTGTGGAAACACCTCCAAATGTTATTTGGGAAATGGATATCGGTGTTTCATCCACTATACAACCCTTGATGGCTCTGACATGGGAGGTATGGGGAAAATTACTAAATTTCAATTTACATTCGTTGTTATAGATATTAGTTCGAGTGAAAAATCAAACCAAATTATTGATTCATAGTATAATTTCTATTTGGATGGTTTATATAGGGCTTGAGCATGCCTCAACATCAGTGTGTGAATATTTCCCTCATGGAGAGTGATCATGAGATGGCAGTAAGTGATTATTTTTTTAAATATATCATTTTTTATAATGCAATTTCTATATATTAATGTCTTTACTTCTTATTGTAATAGTTAAAAATTCACCAAGAACTTAACACTAGTAGGAGTAGTAGGAGCACTCCTCGAGTGCGGGAGAAACAAGCGACAGACCTATCGCCATCCGATCGACTAACAAAGGGCAAGAGTTTATTTCGAGAGCCTGGAGAGCAATGACTTTTGATTCCAGAGCCCTTCGTTGTATGCCTACATGGAAATTTTGTACATATTTTGTATTGGATATATTTGACATTGTATGCCTATATGGCATCCCGGTAAGCCTATATGGCTATTTTGTACCTATATTTTATACTTATATTGACATATATTGATGTATGCGTATATGGCTATTTGGTTAATAAAAATCTTTTTTTATCGATGAGGTCCATATTTACCTGTTATAAATTCATGGTTCAATAGATATGAGTTATGTGTATTCAAGTGTATACTTTACAACGCACCTGTATTCATTGTGACTTACGTGTGTTCCAATGTATACTTTGCAACTTACACATTTTCATGCGTATACCTTGTATTCGTGCATATACTTTGTATTAAGTTGTGTATACTATGTATTCGTGTGTATACTTCAAGGCATATGTGTTTGTGACTACTTGTGCTTCCCTTATTCACATGTACATGCTTGACTTATTCACGTGTATACTTATTAATTGGTTAGCCATAGCATTGATCATTGCTGTCCTTCATGGTTTTTCTTGAATAAATTAATTGATTGATGGTAAACAACTTTATCTAAAAGCAAAAAACACGTTTTCAATTTGTATTCTATGAAATGATTGATAAAAAGATTCCAATATATTTAATCCTTTGATTGGAACAACTCAATTAAGCAAAGGATACATAAGAATTTTCCTTTTATATTAGAAATGCATGGAAGTTTCAAAAAGTATCTTTGATATTACAAAAAAAATGTGTTTATACACTTCAATTGTGCACTCACCCTTTGGTTCTTTGAAAGAAAAATCTGCCTATGCCATTGTTACACTGCACAGGTAAACCAAATTTTGTATTGTGGAGCTATATTAAGCTACCACTCTCAAGACCAATGTAACAATGATACAAAATAATGTTTGAGACTACAAGAAGACATCAAAATGACTAGTGTACTAAACAAATTCTTATGATTTATGAAGAACGCTGATAACTCTACTCAGTTGGCTTCTTTTTTCAAAATCATACAAATTGAACCCTAGCATCAATAGACTCTGTATATCAAGCTACCACAATTCAAGTTTCAACGATGAATATTTATTAGGCATGTTTTAAATGACATTCAAGTTTATGGTGGTTTTATTGTTTATATGATGTTATGTGATATTCTAATCCTAATGCATGCTTCTAGGCTACATATATATTTATATTTTGTTTTTACATGATTTTTGTACCAATGAACCCAAAACGAGCCGAACCCCCCTCCAAAAAAATTTGGCCTAACCGGCGAACCAAAGCCCTGAACTTGAACTTGAAACTCAAAACCTATTCCAACACTCTTCATTCTACCTGTACAAACTTAATTGACCACCAAATTATGCTGCCTCTTCACTTTACCCACTTTTACTCCTTCAAACATCTCTTTTTCATTCAAAACCCCTGTTTTCCCAACTAGGGCATCATGCCATAACATACTTTTGACCTCCCCTGTCCTTGCAGACCTTTTGAACACATCAAACTCCACAACCTCACCCTATTTCCAACCTATTCTAACTTATTTTCAAGCAATTTTTTCTTTTCACCTCTTCTAGCCTTGCTTTTAAGGGGCCTCAATTTTGAATTTTGAATAGGGGCAGCATTAGTAATCTCTTCCAATGCCCTTACCAATGCTATTTTATTATTCCTACTACCTATCCTACTTACATTATGCCCATATCACTGAGACACAACATGAACAATAGGTGGAATGGCCTATTTCAACATATTACACTCGAACCCTTAAGGGATCGATCCAATTGAATGTAGCTTAGAGCGATTCCGTGTGTTTGGGTGCGAAAGAGGACCATGCCTAGCATAAAAATACCTATTCGGATGCATTGGAACAATTTGTTTGGTCACAAGAGTTGCAAAATGAAAGTTGGACCACTTTGCAACTTTCCACTACTTGCATTGACACTTTTACCATCAACTAAAAACTGGACACCACAGAAAAAATAATACCAGATAACAAAAACTGAGAGAGGTTATTGCAGAGGGGCCCAATGTGATCCCATAGGATTAGATGATAAGTTTCTAAGCATCACGGTATCCGAGTAACAATATGTTGAAGTTTGCAACCATTTTGCATTTTGGACCCTTAAGGGATCGATCCAGTTGAACGTGGCTCAGAGCGATTCCGCGTGTTTGGGTGTGAAAGAGAATCATTCCAAGCATAAAAATACCTATATGGACGTGTTGGAAAAGTTCGTTTGGTCACACGAGTTGGAGAACAAAAGTTGCACCACTTTGCAACTTTCCACTGCTTCCATTTGACACTTTTTCCATCAACTAAAAATTGACATGACAGAAAACCACTCTGAGATAACAAAAATTGAGAGAGGTTATTGTAGAGGGGCTCAGATCCCATAGGATCAGACGAGAAGTTTCTAAGCATCACGGTATCCAAGTAACAACATGTTGAAGTTTGCAACCGTTTTACACTTTGGACCCTTAAGGGATTGATTCAGTTGAACGTAGCTTGGAGTGATTCAACGTGTTTGGGTGTGAAAGAGGATCATTAGTAGTGTAAAAATACCTATTTGGATGCATTGGAACAATTCGTTTGGTCACACGAGTTGCAGAACGAAAGTTGCACCACTTTGCAACTTTCCATTGCTTCCATTTGACATTTTTTCCATCAACTGAAAACTAGACATCACAGGAAAACTACTATGAGATAACAAAAAATGAGAAATTTTATTGTAAAGGGGCCCAACACAATCCCATAGGATTAGACGAGAAGTTTCTAAGCATCACAAAGATCTAGTAACAACTTGTTGAAGTTTGCACCATTTTGCACTTTGGACCCTTACAGGATCGATCTCGTTGAATGTAGCTCAGAGCGATTCCACATGTTTAGGTTCAAAAGAGGACCATGCCTAGTGTAAAAATACCTATTCGGACATGTTGGAATAGTTCGTTTGGTCACACGATTTGCATAACGAAAGTTGCACCACTTTGCAACTTTCCACTGCTTCCATTTGACAGATTTTCCATCAACTAAAAACTAACACCACAAGAAAACCACTCTGAGATAACAAAAAATGAGAGAGGTTATTGTAGAGGGGATCAACATGATCACATAGGATCAGACGAGAAGTTTCTAAGCATCACAGTATCCGAGTAACAACATGCTAAAGTTTGCAGCCATTTTGCACTTTGGACCCTTAAGGGATCGATCCAGTTGAACATAGCTTGAAGTGATTCCGCATGTTTGGGTGTGAAAGAGGACCATGCCTAGTGTACTCCTATTCGGATGTTTTGGAACAGTTCGTTTGGTCACACAAGTTGCAGAACAAAATTTGCACCACTTTGCAACTTTCCACTGCTTCCATTTGACACTTTTTCCATCAACTAAAAATTGGACACCACAGGAAAACCACTCAGAGATAACAAAAATTGAGAGAGGTTATTGTAAAGGAGAACAAAAAAATCCCATAGGATCAGATGAGAAGTTTCTAAAAATCACGATATCCGAGTAGCAACATGCTGAAGTTTGCAACCATTTTGCACTTTGGACCCTTAAGGGATCAATCTGGTTGAACGTAACTTAGAGCGATTCTGCGTGTTTGGATGCGAAAGAGGACCATTCCTAGTGTAAAAATACCTACTTAGATGCATTGGAATAGTCCGTTTGGTCACATGAGTTGCAGAATGAAAGTTGCACCACTTTGCAACTTTCCACTACTTGCATTTGACACTTTTTCCATCAACTGAAGATTGGAAACCACGAGAAAACCACTCAGAGATAAAAAAAATCGAGAGAGGTTATTGTAGATGGACCCAACATAATCCCATAGGTTTAGATGAAGATTTCGTAAGCACAATGGTATCCGAGTAATACCCCGTCAAATATTGCTATCCTTTTGCACTTTGGGATTTGATGTTTTATTGAACTGTACGTTTCTGTACAGGGTGAGTGTGATCTCTTTTCGATGGAATTCAGTGGGAAGCAAACTTAAATCCATTTTAGTTTTGGTTTGGTTAGATTTCAAGTGATTTTGTGCATTTTAGAAGCCAATTACTAAGGGTCGGTTTGTATGCCCTGTTTTAAGGGTTTTGAGTGCATTAAAATATCATATTAAGCCTTTCACCCATTATATGCTTCTATAACCCGATGGAAAGGCTTAGTTATGGTAATAAAACATGTGTGCAAGGGAGGAAAATAGAGGGTTTTTAGGTGATACCCTAGATGCCAAATGGTGCATTTTTGAGTGGAAAATGGTGGTTTACTACTAGGGTTTGAAGAAATATTTGGGGACAACAATATCTCTTGAACTTTTAAGCTTGTGCAGACCTTTTTGAAGGTGTTTTAGGCTTTGGTTGGCTGTGGGAAGGTTTCGAGTATGAGTTTTCAATAAACCCTTGCCTAACTTATAGTCTCCAAATTTTATCAAATGGGCTTATCTTTTAGAGAAGGTCATCCAATGCCCAACTGAACATCAATCAAGCTTTAACACAAACCCTAAGAAGAATTCCCAAGAGATCATACCATGTTTCTTTGTACCATCATTAAGATCCAATAGACCACCTTGCATAAAGGCTACTAAATTAGCCCTATTTACAAAGAGACAACCTTTTAAACACTAGATTTTCACTCAAACTCCTAAAAAAATAGTATGTTATGTGTCAAAACCTCCAATTCCATGATTTGTTTCTAGGTCCAAGACCTCTAGACCTCTAATACACCAAACCCTCTATTTCAAGCAAAATACTTGGGGTTTTAATCAAACTCCTATCTCTTGCACCTTCCATACCCAAAAAAAGCACCAAACACACTTACTAAACCTTGCACATGGTGAATAATACATTACATGGATAGTCCTTCCCACATTTTATCAAAACACCACTTGAAACCCTCATTTTCATCATGAAAATACCTTGCTACAACCCTAGAACATCATCCCAAACAACCAACCTTGACTCCACAACATTCTAAATAGGTTAGGCATGTATTTTACAAGTTAGAGGACCCATTCCACAAGTTACAGTAGGCACAAAAAGTGCAATGGGTTGAATTACATCATGAAACCCTTCAATCCAAGAACACTGTGAAAGTAGGTAGCAGTAGTAGAAACAAGATAACCTTCTTGCCCCTCCTAAAGTTTGGACCACATCCATTACCTCCACATAAAACTCGACATCCTTGGTCTTCTTGGTTCCCACGCCTTGATATGGTTATGCAAATGAAAATGTAGCAAAGTAATCATCTCCTTCTTCGCTGGCTAGAAGAATACATGCTTAATGTTTTGATACATGATATCAACTCTCTTCTGCTCTCATGGTTAAATATCAAAATCCAATATGGTGGGCCTCTAGAGTTCTAGTCATCTTTCTTCCTCTTCCACCAAATGCTGGCCTGATCCACACGTTTGCCAACCTAATTGGCTTTGTTTTTGAAAGATGAAGTTTCTCTTGAGTCACCAATGTAGCTCTCTCTGCCTTTTTAGACTCTTTCATTGCTACAAATCATCTCTAGTATTTAATCATCTATACCACATGGTTGATGTACTTTGAACCCTTGCATCTAAAGGAAATTTCCTTTACATAAATACTGTTAGGGAATTTCATTGTTGCCATTGTATTTGGTATTAAAGCCGACACCTTCAACATGAAGAGTGATTCTGATTCCTCTTCTACATTAGAGGGTTCATATCCTTGATCTAACTCTTCTGAATTATCAGAATCAAAATCACTAGCTTCCATATTAAAAAATTCCTAACCAACATCTTCAATAAATTTATTTGGATCATCAGTAATAGTCTTCAAAATTGGCCGCTAGTACAAGTTCATTATGCTTTAATAATACTTTATAACCATGGAGTTCAACCATTCCTTGATGCCATGAAGTGAAGATTGAGGAATGGCGTCAATGTGGAGTACATCCTACTTGAAGTCTTTGAAAGCAATAGCCATATCAAATTACTTTTTCCCAAGTCCTACTCTCTCAAGGTTAACAATCTCAATCTCACTAATAGCAATTACTAAGAAAGGTAATTCGACCAACTCTACCAAATAGTTTACCATATCAAACTCTTAGACGTCATTCTTGCACATTTACAACCAAATTCAAAGATTTTCCTTCAAAAGGCTACAAATTCAAATATTGACAATTTTGTAGCAAGAATGCATTTTTTTGCACATTTGACCATCGAGACTCGAAAACTCACACTAATACACCTTAAATGGTCTTGATTGACCTTATTTAGTATAAATAAACACAAAATACCTTAATCTAATCTATTGACCACCTATCAACCTTCAAAAAGTGAAATTCTGCAACTACGAGACTAGATGCTCCTGCATCAAAATTACATTGTGTCCAAGCCTTCAAGAGGCTTTAAATCTAGCCTTTATAAATGATTCTACATCTTTCCAATCATTCCTAACTATTGAGCTTGTAACTAACATGACTTATTAAATTATAAATCAATTGACCATGTAATATGACCTTATTCAATTGACAATTTACTCAAAACATAATTTACTAACTTAAAAGAATTCCATGAACCAAATTTGCTCAATAACCTTGGTGCCCCTGCACCAAATTTCAATATTTCAATAAATTTCATTACAAGTACAAATCTTATTACAATTCCTTAGGTACTCTGTTCTCAAAAATATTTTACAATGTCACTCATACATTTGAGATTCTTTTATAATGTCTACATCATAGGTTCTCATTTAGAGGTTAACTTCAAATGAGTAACTTGGGAATCCCTTGCAAAGGTCCACATGCTCTTTTATAATGGCTTCAAATTAGAATTGAGATTTGTCAAGATCATCAAAATAAGGATGTTGCATTGCTTTTTTGGCTGAGATTCTCTTCAATGGCTCAAAAATCATCATTTTCTGCAAGGAGAGACCAATCAAATTTTACTAGTTTAGTTACAGATGTACACAAAGTAAAAGAATAAAAACAAACAACTCATCCAAAATGGAAATGAAATGAAAATAGATGGAAGAAACTTACAGATAGGCATGGCAGTCTCTCAATTTAGTCATTCCTGGTCATACATATTCACTGGGAGTTCCAAGATGCCTATTGCACACAACACCTCTCATGAATCTCGTATATCTTGAAATTCGAGATGCTCCTATAATGTCTACATCATAGGTGCTCATGATAAGGTTAACTTCAAATGAATAACTTGAAATTCCTTCACCAAGCTTCGTACACACTTTTGTAATGGCTTAAAATCATAATTGAGATTTTTCAAGATCATCAAAATAGGGATGTTGCATTGCTTTTATGCCTGAGATTTTCTTGGATGGCTCATAAATTTGCATTTTCTGCAAGGGGACACCAATCAATGTTTACCAGGTTACTTACAGATACGCAAAGTAAAATAAGATGATAGCATTGGCATAAAACAAATTAATGTGGATACAAGTATACATATATAAGAACCATTGTGCATATACTTACAAATTAATCCAATGAACCATCCAGGTCTGCTCTACTCTTTATTGTGTCAAGTATTGCCTCATGGTTAGACTCATGGACATTCCAAAAGGTCTTGTTCAAAGGTCTACCCCCATATTTGGTCAAACAAACATTGGATGCCACAACAAGGTTTTGAGTAATGAAGAATCTTACAATGTGTGTCAATGTCCTTAAACAACCAATGTTTAACACTCTTATGTGGGTACCTTCTAAGCCATGTTCCAGTAACAACAACTGAGCCTATAGGGTATTCGATGTTTTATCCATCTATAACTTAGGCTTCCAATTTATTTCTGGCCTCAACACAATGACACAAGTAATATTCTGTTGCCTCTCCATTCTCTTCATCTGCAATAACTGCATAAACATGCCTTGCATTGATATGTGCAACAAATCACTTGAAATTAGTCAACATTACGAATATAGTACAAAGTAAGATAACAATATGGAATTTCAAAACTAAGCAAGTAGATATATTACCTAGTTGAACTAGATATGATACATGGTCAAAGTCGACCGATGATTCTATTTGTGTTAGTTCCAATGCCGTCAGAGGGTGGTACGTGTGAAGTGGGATAAGATAACTTGTCAACCATTTGTCAACCCACTCCCTTGACTCACAATCATTCCAGGCTTGCATTGTACATGAAGAAAAAAACCATGCCATCTTATGTGTATTGATACTCCATGAACCTGCATTTGAGCTAAGGAAAGAGTGTAGCTCACTCGATCCTGTTAGTGTACAAGAATCCTCATACGGTGCAATGTTAGTATCATCCATCAACCAAAAAAACATACGAACTGAAGACGTACCTTCATTACCTGGACCCATTGAAGCACTACACCACTCGACGATTGATCTTGCATCTGTCAACTTTGCACTGTCTTTATACTTTAACTCTTCTCGCATAATGTTCTTTTCACGATGCTCTTAACCATCATGCCTTTCCATGCTCAACCTCTACAAAAGTTCCACATATGCTCTAAAACCTATAGTGAGATGCGCATCCCACAACTATAGTAGAACATGTGCTGCTCTTTGAATTATGATGGCTAAAGGCCCTGACCATATTATATGTCAACCATATGCTATGCCCTCTAAGCTAAAATCAATCGAGAACATCCGAAGCAACCTTGCAGCAGCCTGAGAATAAAAGCGATCATCGCACATAAAAGTGATACCCCTCAATAATTCCTCCTTTGGTCCTTTGTACTATCAGCTACATAGATGAATTCTATGTGCACAAATATCGAAACTTGTGTGGAGCTGTAATACTATGACTGCACCTCACACTGTGGCTATAGAGAGTAGTTCTTTGCAAAGTCAACCACTGATACTATGATGTCAACTAGAAAGGTGTCCTTGCATAGCTTGAATTGCGTGTCCAACCATTGGGCTCTATGGGTATGCCTTGCATACTCATACACTAGATTCTCATGAAACATGGATATAAATTGATACACTGGAATCTTCTCAATAACCAAATCACACCCTTTTGCTTGAGACCCATATTTTGTAGCATATGCCACTATTTTATACTTCCTGAAATCTACTAGTTTATGCCCCACCTCATCTATGCTTTCCATATGTTGACATATCAGTATTCATTGCAAGCCACATCAGAACGCTTCATACATGAACCATCCTGCCACGTCAGTCTCGTAGAATATTTGTGGCCATCCTCTATTTGACATAATTTTTTTGATAAGAACTCTGAAGATTTTGGTGGGGATCATTCCATAATCCTCGAAAAACATCGTTATATGCAACTAAACACATAGAACAATAAAAATCATAATGGTTAGAGAATTCAATATGTAGTCTACAACAACAAGTAGTGCATGTGTGATTTATCTTGACATAAAAAGGTTTAAGCATTTCAAAAAATCTTTGAGAAATACTAATTTGAGGATAATCATTTTGAAATTTATGAAAAAATTGGGTTTGAGTTGTATCCAAAAAATGCTTTGGATGTGGCTCATGGTTCCAACTACCAATTCTCCTTCTTACGACATCCCTTTGATTCAGAGATGGCCTTTTATTATTCTTCCAATACTCTTCAATTAGTGTTCTCAATGCTTCAACAAATTTTTTATCTTTATGTGGTAGTCTTCTCAAGAATACCCATAATTCATTTGAATCGGTGCCCTCAATTCTTTTCCGCCTTTGAACGACTTTTGATAAAAATTTTCTACTAATTCCCATTTGTTCACTTG
>VDFB02000003.1:229234161-229360608 GCA_007258455.2 Sequoia sempervirens | reverse complement strand
TCTCTCTCTCTCTCTCTCTCTCTCTCCTGCCTTTCCCTCTTCCCTCTCCTTCCCTCCTGGTGTTTATACTGTATATATATCTCTCTCTCCCTTTCCCCTCTCCCTTTCCCTCTCCCTCCTCTCTGCCACCTCTCTCTCTCTCCCTCTTTCCCTCTCTCTCCCTCTCTCTCTCTCTCTCTTTCCCACCCTCCACCTCCTAATTACTCCTGGGTATATGTGTGCAAAAATTGGATATCCGATTTATAGCACCAAAATATTACATTTTAAAATGTTTTTCAAATTATATATTAGACACGAATTGGATATCCAAAGCAAATCGGATATATGATTTGTAGTACTTTGGCTTGGGCATTGCTATGGATCAATGTACTGACACCCAACCCCAAAAAAAAGTCAACTCAGGATTTTTGCATTTTTTGGTGAGTTCAAAATGCTACTTTTTTCATGTTGCCACTTTTTGGCCCATCATGATCTTGCACATACCTAGGTCTACATTAGGTAGTTGTTATTACTAAGTTGGATCACTCCTTTCTTCGAAAGCCATACACTTATGATTGGGTCAAGTGTTCTTTTCTTTAGAAAATTTCTATTGCCTTTTTGATAGGTTAATTATTATTTGATTAGATGGGTTATGAAGCACTTATTTCAAACAAATATCTTTATGAAAGAAGTATATTGGCATGAAATTAAATATGATTTGTATTCCAATGTAAAAACTACAAAGAATGGAAACAATTCTTTCAACACATAAACTATTGGTGCAAGAGTCAATTAAAATGAAAAAGCTTTTACTCTATATTAGTTAGGATACACAACTAAGAAAATGATCTAAAGTGACTTATTTATCCTAGAGGAACTAAGTATATAGTATACAAATAAAACCAAAAAACCCACAACTACCCCTATTTTGAAGGAGTTTAGTTTTCTCCCCTTCCCGATCTCGCTAATATTGTCTAATTATTTTAAAGAGATGAAGGGTAATAAAAAAACTTTATTCAACCTAGTAAATAGCTTGGTTAATGAAACTTGACAAAAGCAACAAAACAATTGCTACATTTGGAATTTTAATGTTGAATGAAGAGTGGTGACAATAATCTACTTATAGTTTAATAAAACACTATTATATTTTTACCAACATATACTATTGTATGCTTGCATGGCTTCTTAGTTAATATATGGGGAGAGAAAGAGAGAGAGATAGAGATATATGGGAAGAGAAAGAGAGATGGAGATATATGGGAAGAGAAAGGAAGAGAGGTGGAGAAAGAGAGTCGATGGATAGGGGGGATAGGGAGGACTAGAGATGGTGAGAGATATAGAGGGGGAGATAGAGAGGGGGAGGGAGAGAAAGGGATATAGATAGAAAGAGATAGGAGAGGAGGAGGGAGAGGGAGATAGATAGAGATATAGAGTAGGAGAGATGGGAGGGAATGAGAGAGAAATGGGGAGAGAGAGAGAGATAGCTCAATAGAGAGAGGGGGGAAGAGGGAGTGACATAGATAGTGGGAGACATAGAGAGATAGAGAGTGACAGGGAGAGATATATCAATCACCCTCCCTATATCTCTATCTATTCATCCTTATCTCTTTATCTCTCTACCTCTCTCTATCTCTTTGTCTCCCTTTTATTTGTATGTTTCTCTTTATCTCCCTCTCTCTCTCTCTATATTTTCTTCCCTATATTTATCTTTGTCTCCTTAAGTGTGCAATGGTACATTGAAGAGGTCTTAAAGGAGAATTATCATATCTTTAATCAAATGGCATGCTACCTTGAGCATAACTCCCCAAGGACACATGCCATCCTTAGATTGTTGACATGAAACAACCAATCAAAATTTAGTTTCTCTCTCTCATATTAATATATATTACTATTATATTAAATATATATTATATTAATTATATTTTGTATTATATAAAAATATACTTATTATTAATTATTAATTATAATAACTTTATACGTATTTAATAATTTTGTTAAAGAATATAATATATAATTATAATAAGTTGAATAATTATATTATTTATTATGTAAAATATTGCTAATATATACTTAACTATATTGTAGAATATTAAAACCTAGCTAAATGGCGCCAAAATTTTCAATTTAATTAACATACTATAAAACCTAACGAAACCATATTGTAGCTCGTCAAATTGGAGAAGTGAAAGCTCAATACCAGCGCTGAGGAAGAGTTTGGAGTAGTGAAAACAAGGTCAATTCCAGCGTCGAGGAAGAGTTTGGAGTTAAAACAAGGTCAATACCAGCGCCGACGAAGAGTTTGGAGGAGTGAAAACAAGGTCAATATCAATGTCAAGGAAGAGTTTGGAGGAGTGAAAACAAGCTCAATACCAGCGCCGAGGAAGAGGTTGAGGGAACTCAAGGAAAATCGGTGACCAAGGGGCAATGAGTACTATAAGTTTGGTACCCCCATTCTCTTTAACCTGCAATTTTCATGCCTAGCTTCCAAAGATCTTCTCGTACATTGGCACCCCCATTCTCATAAAATGGTATAAGATAAGACAGAAAAAATAAAATAGCTTAGTCTTTCACATTTTTATCGACTAGCCTAAGGTCTTGGAAAAACTCCCATAATCTACCCACATCTTGGTTGAGGTCTAGGATTTCATCACATAGCCTTCATCGCATGAGTCTGAAGCAATTATAGACTTAGCCCAAGTATATGCTAGGCTAAGGTAGATCTAATGAATGGAAATAGAGGCATAGAATTATTCTTTAATACCTCCACCACAAACATATGCAAGGTGTTGGTTGTTTTTACGATAAGCAGGTTGATCTTCTAATCTACTTATGGAATTGCCAATTCCAATAAAGGGCAGCTCGAAGGACCTAGACCAACTAGTGAGGATTTTAAAGACCTCCTACACTTTGGGCTCTGCAAGACCTGGAAGGGTGATCCCTTAATGAGTTTACAACCTCTGCACCATCATCATAAACAACATTAACAACAATAGATAATCTCATTTAATAGCTCAACATAATAGGAGGAGTGAAAACAAGCTCAATACCAGCGCCGAGGAAGAGGTTGAGGGAACTCAAGGAAAATCGGTGACCAAGGGGCAATGAGTACTATAAGTTTGGTACCCCCATTCTCTTTAACCTGCAATTTTCATGCCTAGCTTCCAAAGATCTTCTCGTACATTGGCACCCCCATTCTCATAAAATGGTATAAGATAAGACAGAAAAAATAAAATAGCTTAGTCTTTCACATTTTTATCGACTAGCCTAAGGTCTTGGAAAAACTCCCATAATCTACCCACATCTTGGTTGAGGTCTAGGATTTCATCACATAGCCTTCATCGCATGAGTCTGAAGCAATTATAGACTTAGCCCAAGTATATGCTAGGCTAAGGTAGATCTAATGAATGGAAATAGAGGCATAGAATTATTCTTTAATACCTCCACCACAAACATATGCAAGGTGTTGGTTGTTTTTACGATAAGCAGGTTGATCTTCTAATCTACTTATGGAATTGCCAATTCCAATAAAGGGCAGCTCGAAGGACCTAGACCAACTAGTGAGGATTTTAAAGACCTCCTACACTTTGGGCTCTGCAAGACCTGGAAGGGTGATCCCTTAATGAGTTTACAACCTCTGCACCATCATCATAAACAACATTAACAACAATAGATAATCTCATTTAATAGCTCAACATAATGGGATAATACCAATTAGAATTGGTTGTTTATCAATAATATCAACTATTTGGAGCATGAGATAAATACAACATTTCATAGTATAAGATAGTCATTGATTTGCAATTGTAGTAAGCTCTAGGTAAAGGAAAACAAATACTGAACCATATGAATAATTACAACTTAGATCAGTGCCATATATCCATTGGAGGAGTCAAATTTATAAGCATCTAAGAGTTTATGACAGATTTAACACATAACATATAAGATCCTTGATAACATTGCTTTACAATCTCATCAATATGTATTCTAACCCAATACTACTTATCAAATCCTTATACAGAACATATCCACCTACAATCCCATTCAAGCATTTTAATTAATTCCTTGAATTAAAGCTAAAACAAGAATCATACACACCACAACAGTGAGATGAACAAAACAACCCTTGATCATTTTATTCAAAATTTAGATATGCTTGTACAATGGAGAGACATGAGTTCGAATTAATCATATCAATTCAAATGCCAGTACTTTTATAAAACATAAAATCCCCATGAATTCAAAACCTACTATAAAATGACTCAAAACCTAAATTGCATTTTCCCTAAAACCATCAGACTTTACAATTTGCTCTACAACTTCATCTAGACTCAACCAAAAATATCTAACTTGCTAACCCATACTTATGGCCTTCAAATCCTTCTTATAGAAAAAGGAGCAAACAAGCATCGGGCCATAAAGGATACGTGTCACTAGCCAATTGGACCGCCTTGTGATATTCCAAAAATTAATGGCCTAAAAGATCCCACCCAAGGCGTAAGATAAACACTAGGGTTTTACATGAAGACAAGGGTAAAACCCCAACCTTAAGATTTTCCCAAACACCATAGATGACTAGAGACATAAGGCAAGATAAAAATGGAACACAAAGAGAAAATTTTTGAAGTTCCATCACAAGGAAAGGTCTCCTCCCTTCTTGGTAGTGATAACCTCCTCCACACACAACCCTTAAAAATTATGAATAGAGGAATATAATCTTTGAAGAACTCAAAGTTGATTCTCTCCTACCTAATACAATTAGTCATTTTATCCTTACAAACATTTATAGTGATTAATAGAGGCACATAGACCAATTCTTCATAATAGAAGAATTTGATCATACTTTTCCAATGATGACATTATGAGAAAACCTTAGGTTAAATGAATAATTCCTAGCTAAGTTCTTTAAATTTTGTCCAACCGTATAAGAGAAGACCGCTACTATGTGTACCTGGATACCATGGAGAAAGGTTCTTTGGGCTCTTTCATCAATGATCCTACCTTAAAACATACCAAAAGTCTCCTAGCAATTAGACATAGGAAGATTTAAGATGACTTAAAAAAAAAATTATTGCCAAAGCATAAACTTATTAAGACTTAACCAAGCCTAGTACACACTCCCTCCTGTTAACCACTTAGACATATGGAAATTAAATGTAAATTTGCTTCTATTTTTAGTCATGTAGGTGTCCAATAAACCACTTGGTGGTGTTTACCTTCAAGTTTATTTACTTGAATGAAATGCAAAATTCCTTTGATTACAATTAGATAATACACTTGAGGCCTTGGTTGTCTAATTGGTGGACCATAGTCACATTTAACACTTGTTACAAAGTTTGGGAGTAAGTAGGTTTGATTTGTGATGGACACATTTGGACGGTAGTAACAATAACTTGCAATCTATCAAGACTTGATTACCTTATAACCTGTGAAATTCTAGCAATGAAATGATAGATTAATCATAATGTAAAGTTAGGATCACATCACCATGAAAGAAATTCATCCAACATCCTTATGAGTGTAGGTACCACCAAATAGGTATTTTTTAGATCTATCTTCCTCGAGCGAGGGAAATTCAGGAAGAGAAGAGGAAAGCGAGACATGTAGTATGTCTAAAAGAGGGAGATCAACTAGAGGTCAAAAGATTAGAAGAAAATTTTGTAAACGCATGGAATTTTTTCTTCCTAAAGGGGATTATGTTCTATGATGATGAGAGCATAGTGACGTCAAGGTTCCTCAGGTACAACAAACATATACCGGAAACAATGGGTACCCAAGGAACTTCCTCCAATAAACATTAATTTTTGTGCCAACGAGAAGATATATCGCATAGCACCATCGTCATTACATGGTTTGGGCCTATTTTGCATGGAAGACATAAAGGTCTATTATGACAAAGTTACTGAATTGATGGAGTATGTCAGACCTTGTTACAGTTACAAAGATTGGATGCAACTGGTTTGATATACACGAAGTATGCGTAGGTATGCACTGTCAGCAAATTATATACAGCTAAAAGATAAGGATCAAAATAAAGGAGTGACTATGTACATTAACGGAAGGCCAAAAGCATCAGGGAATATTGTAGGGTTTATAAATAGTACACGACCTGGGTCAACAAATAAACAACCCAATTGCATATTCAAGGCGCGCGAGGGAAACCATGTATTTGTATGTGCGATAAAATCAATAACTACAAGGGAAGAGTTGCTAATCGATTACAATTTGAATCACTTAGTTGCAAACATAGTTACTATGGGGGTGATACGTACTATGTACCATTTTACCCAACCTCCAATTAATGACTCCAATATACCATTTTATTCTTATGTTTTTTTTCATAAGTCTATTGGTTTCATCTCAGTAATGTTTTTTTATATTTAATTTTTGTCATAGCGGAACATTGATCTTACAGAGAAGGCTCCAGCCCAGAGCATAGATCATGATGTATCTTCAGGTGCTTCTACCCGATAGGTTTACCTCATTGTAATTGTACAAATTAGATACAAGCAAAAAAATTTATTATTATGTTGTTTTCATAAGTTTATTGGGTTAATTTTGATAATGTTTTTAATATTCTTGTTGCAGTCGACTGATCGGGGAAAGGCACCAGTAGTAGATGAGAGCATCCATAGGGAGGTGCAGTCAATATTATGTGATGATGACATCGCTTATTCAACAAACCCTCTCGATATGATAAGGAAGACCCAAAAAAAATGCAATGAAGAAATCCTTAAGTTGTTATTCATAGTGCCTCAAACAGATGAGATAAGAGAGAGGGTTAAAATATTGACTAAGAGATCACAAAAATTGCAAGTTATCATGAGGTCTTTAATTATAACATAAGTTCATTCATGGTTTTATATTTTGTACTCTTTCATGTCATGAACTAAAATATGTGTTGTTTTTATAGAATTTTTTGCGTCCTCATGATGCTCCTAGCCATGATCAGGGTACTGCAAGTGTTGCCCAAGGAGTAGGGGTTGGTACAAATGTCCATCTTGATCTTCCTACGCATACATCACATTATCTGACCCCATCATCCATGCCTATATTGTCATCTGAAATGTCGGCAAAACATACCATGCAGGCATCCGTTAGTGCACCCTCTGGCAGTGAACACATGCCAGAACATACGTCAAGACATGTACCTGGGGATTTAGAGGCCACTAGTACTGGTATTACTAGTACAAGAAAATTTCTGGTCACATTTGTGGTGATCGAGGATTTCATTCCCATAAAGATAGAGAAAGTCCTAGGTAATTTAAAATGTTTTAATTATTATTATATATAATCCAATTGAAATTTACTTATTGATCACTCTTTTTAGACTAATGATCCCATGATCATTTTGCAGGAAATGATGTTTTTTATAAACATCTAGGTGATATAACATTGGAGATCTTTGAGCCCACCATACGTACACGGTGGAATGCCCAAAATCAATATTTAAAGGATGAGCTCATTAACCGCTTAGTTGTGCTCTCAAAGGATAAAACATTCAACCAAAACCAAGGTCCTTAAGAAAGATGGTACCTAATCTAAATTCATGTGAGGGACCAATATAGTTCACATTTAGAAAAGAACAAAAAGTACGAGCATCCCCCTATGATTCCAGAGAGGGAGTGGAAGGACCTAGTGTTGGATGGAAAGGAGAAGGCTAAAAAAAAAAAAGGAAAGACACCACCGGGCCAAGGAAGGTATGTGATACTATCAACAATGTAATTGTATACTAATTACTCTTTCTTTTTACATAATCTAATGTATTTCAAACTTTTCATAGGCTGCCCGACGCATCAAAGGAAACAAAGGCAAGACTAGAAAAACATGAGCAACACAAACTTGGCTCTGGTGGTTATCTAAAATTAGCCGCACGAATTGTAAGTATCAATAAATGAAATATTGTATCCAAATAATAAATTGAAAACAATTTTGGTTTTATCGCACCATAGAAGAAAAATACATGATCCTATGCAAAAATGTAGGGCTCTGAATTCAACAGAGTTCCCATAGAAGATTACCTGAAGATTGTCTTCCAGCAAGGCTATGGAGCTGTGGTTGAATGCGTAAGAGTCTTAACTGGGAAAACATAATCTTCCACTACATTTGACACACAGGTAAATAAACTCAATAAAGTTTATTTAAAATTGAATACTTGTGCAATCTATTCAATATTAATTTCCACCATAAAGTAATTACATGCCTATTTTTTTTAAACATTCAAGCAATGATAATACTGCACATGACATTGGAATGTACTGTGAGGGTGGAGCACAACCTATAGATGAAGGTCATGGTGTGCATCCCAAGATTGTGAGCATGTAGAGCGTGGATCAAATGTTGAGCATTTTAATCAGCTAGAGAAGATCAAGAACATGATGTGGCTCCATCGTGTAAAGAGGACCACTCTAAAAAAGTTCTTTTTAAAACATATTTAGAATTGCAATTGGTGTACACTAATGTAACCTTTCACTTCAACTTTAGGAGTATGTAGAGCATGAGATCAACATGTTGGAGCATGATCAAGCTAGAGAAGATCGTGAACATAATGTGGGCCCCATCAGGTAAAGAGGACCACTTCATGCCCTTTTAAACATATCTAATTTCAATTGGTGTATTAATTAATGTAACCTTTAATGTTTCAACTATAGATTAGGATTTAGAGGGTGTTCAGCATGTTGAGCATGAGTCTACAACAAAAGTTCAGGAACATGATGTGGACCCATCGGGTAAAGAGAACCACTCTAATGTTCTTTAATTCAATGAAATACTTGTAACAATAATAATAAAAATATATCAGCTTCAATTTCATTCTTTTGTGCACAGACTCTTTGTAGTGGCGTCCACGTCATGAGCAGCGTCCACGTCATGAGCAGACGACTAGGCGTACATTAAGATCATGAGCAAAGGGAAAAACAACTAAAGGGGGTACAAATGATTTAGAAGACGATACCCCACTTCAAATTTTTTAGCTTTAAAAAAGAAACAAAAAAAGTGATTGTAATCATATCATGACAACCATATTTTTTATAATATGTAAAAACTGAAAGAATGAATATTATATGTTGATGAATGAATGTGAATAAATGTTGTAAATGATATTAATGCTTCAAACTTAAGATTCGTTTCATTGTTATAATGACCAAAAAGTTATACTTTGCTATGCATTCAAGCATTCTCTTGCCCCCTACCCTTTGCTCTCTCCCCCCTCCTTTCAAGAATTTTCTTTGTCATAAAAGATTCACATTTCTGTCTCATTTACATAAATTTATCTGAAGTGCTAGGAGTGAATAAAGATATGTAAAAGATGATGGATTATATCTAAACAACAACTTTCCATTTTATAGCTAATTAAATCCTTAATATTTGAATAGTTTAGAGCTCGAATAATGCTTGTATATGCATGTGTAGCAATAAGGGAGCCTATGTGAAGATTGAAATTTAAAACATCACTTTGGTATTTTTCCTTAGGCAGTGAAATGATATTTTGAGTAATACAAACCTACACACACATTGATATTTTTTAGCATTGCATTGAGAAATTTTTTTTCTCTTATACCTACCCTCGGCTAGACATGGAGGTATATAATATTGGTTTCTGGGTTTATTTTGTAAGTAGTTAATTTCATAGAGGAAGACTAAAATATTCTTAATGTCTATCAGGTGTGAAAGCATATGAATCACTTGCTGAAGGCACCATTTTGTATTCATCCAAAATTGGTTTTTCTTTTTTAATGTTTCTTGCAAGTGTTTTTTTAGGCTCTAGAGATGTGGCTAGACTCTTTCCTTTGCACTTTTCATCTATTTTGATGATTACGGTAGAATTTTCCTCATAATTTTCATGTAGATCTATTTGTAACCTTATTTTCTACCAATCAATTTGCAAACCAGTCACATATTAAGGACCATTTCACTAACTTGTAGTCATCCATTACTTCATATGTTGCAGGTTGTGTCTATGTGCCAATAAATCCCGATGATTGCAAGAACTTTAATCCTACAAGTGTACCCAATCTTTCTCAAGTAAAAGTATTACCTTGTTTTATAGTACTTTAAATGGTTAATTGAAGGTGATTCTTTAGATCTAAGATAGTTGAAACTTGGATTAAACTATGGTATTAGATGGGCAGTATAATGATAAAACTAAGGTCCATTGAACACAAATTATGAACATAATTTACTGGACTATGAATAGTGTTACAATTATAATTATTTCTCCTTTACCTACCTCTTCATTAATGAAAAAGATAGCAGATCATTACATGTCTCATGTATGTGTTAGTATTTTAATTTTGTTTAAGTTGTTCAAGAGCTTGATTAGGTCAAGAATATGTTCTACAAGCTCTGTTCTCTTGACACTGCTCAACATTTTCTCTTCAATCTAGACGTTTCTTAACTCCTTCCCTTGTTAGCCCTTGGTTGTTCTCAAGTGTAATGATTTTTCTATGCATCTTGCAGTTTGTATGTATTCTCAGTCATCTCTTATGAACCATGGATAACCTTTCATGGAATTGTTGTTGTAATTAGGCAATTGCCATTGTGAGAATAATCATTTAATTTGTATGGAAGTAAGTATTTTTCATATTATTTGACTTGTTATTGTAAACTTTTCTTTGTAGGATTCTCTAGGGGGGAACAACAAAATTGTGATAATAGGTAGAGTTGTACAACACCATAAATCATTTGGCATTATCAATATATTGCTTATAGAATACTCTGTGCAAGTAAAATGGAATGTGCAATGACAATTGGTCTTGAATTCAAATATGAATATAAGTACATTTTACACAAGAAGATGGTATCTATTCTATGATTTAAAGAACCCCAAAACAAGAAAATTAATAGGTTCCATTTGTTTACTTGCTCTTAGACACTTGTTTAATAGGCGAGACCTTCAGAATGTCTTGCTGATAACCAACATTATTCAAAACTCTTGAATAGGTCAGATCGGTGTGACATTGGATATGTCTTGCCAACGGAAGTCATCAGCAAGAGATGGACTATCGGAGTGATTTTTCTATCATGTGCCAATGATTGATCTCTCACTAATGGGTTGGCTTTAGTGGTCATCGCCAAGAGTCTCAGCGATGGTACATTTCAATGATTTTTTTTTTAAAATTGCATTGTTTTGTTGCAATTTTGACGAAGGCCACTGACGAATCACCGAAAAGGTCCGATGAAGTTGCTATAGCTGCGATGAAGGCTTCATCGTAACTCCTTGCCCATTTTGTCAAAATGGAGATGAACTTCTGGTGTTGTTTCAACGCTTCGATAGAGCCATTGAAATTGCATTTTGGTTGTAATTCGTCGGTGGATACATGAAGTTTTCATCAGAATTCTGATGAACATATAATTCATTTTATGATGCCGACAACCAATGAGTCTACGTCGTTATTTCAACATTTAATTTGGCGTCAGAATTTTGACAAAATTTTTTTTGTCAATTAGTCGATTGTCCGACAAATGTTTGTCGCACGACCAACGAACATTCGTTAAAAAATGTAGTCAAATTCAGTAGTGACAGAGTGGGAGAGAGGGTGGGAGAGGGTGGGAGAGGTTGAGAGAGAGTGGGAGAGAGGGTGGGAGATTGTGGGAGAGAATTGGAGAATGGGAGCGAGGGTGGAAGAGGGTGGGGGAGAGTGGGAGAGAGTGGGAGAGAGGGTGGGAGAGAGGGTGGGAGAGGGTTGGAGAGGGTAGCATAGGGTGGCAGAGGGTGGGAGAAAGTGGGAGAGAGTGGGAGAGGGTGGGAAAAGTGGGAGAGAAGTGGGAGAGAGTTGGAGGTGGGAGAGAGGGAGTGGGAGAGAGGGTGGAAGGGGCAGCCAAGGAGTGGGAGAAGGTGGGATAGAAATTGGGAGGAATTTGGAGGGCCCCAGGAGATGGTGGGAGGTGTGTGGGAGAGGGAAAGTGGGAGAGAGGGTGGGGGAAGGTGGGAGAGAGATGGAAGAGAGGGTGGCAGAGGGTGGAAAAGGGTGGGAGAGAGTTGGAGAGTGGGAGAGAGGGTGGGAGAGGGTGGGAGAGAGTTGGAGAGGGTGGGAGAGGGTGCCAGAGAGTGGGAGAGACAGTGGGAGATGGTGGGAGAGAGTGGGAGAGAGTTGGAGAGGGTGGAAAGGGTGGGATAGTGTGGGAGAGGTGGGAGGTTAAGAGAGTTGGAGAGAGAGGTGGGAGAGAGTTGGAGAGGGGTAGGAGGAGAGGGTGGCGGGGAGGTGGAAGATGGTGGGGAGGGTGGGGAGAGTGGGAGAGTTGGATAGTGGGAGAGAGTTGGAGAGAGAGGGTGGAAAGGGTGGGAGAGGTGGGGAGGTTAAGAGTTGGAGGTGGAGAGAGGGTGGGAGAGGGTGCGAGAAGAGTGGGAGAGAGGGTTGGGAGAGAGTGGGAGAGAGGTTGGGTTGGGAGGGAGGGTGGGGAGGGTAAGATGGTTTGAGTGGGAGAGATGGTGGGAGGGTGAGAGGGAGTGGGAGAGGTGTGGGAGGTATGGCGGAGGGTGGTAGAGAGTGGAGAGAGGGTGAGAGAGGTTGGGAGAGGAGTGGAAAGAGAGAGGTGGGAGGGGTTGGAGAGAGTTGGAGGTGGGAGGGTGGGGAGAGGTGGGAGAGAGTGGGAGAATTTGAAGAGTGGGAGAGAGGGAGAGGGGTGGGAGGGTGGGAGAGGGTGGGAGAGAAGTGGGAGGGAGTTGGAGGTGGGAGACAATGGAGACAATGGGAGGCGGTGGGAGATGGTGGGAGAAGGTGGGAGAGAGTGGGAGAGTGAGAGAGTGGGAGGTGAGAGAAGTAGGAGGGAGTGGGAGATAGGAGGGTGGGAGAGGCGGGAGAGAGTGGGAGAGAGTGGGAGAGAGGGTAGGAGAGAGTGGAATAGGGTGGTAGAGGGTAAAAGAGAGTTGGAGAGTAGGAAAGAGGATGGGAGAGAGGTTCAAAGAGAGTGGGAGAGAGTTGGAAAGTGGGAGAG
The DNA here is from genome assembly GCA_007258455.2 of Sequoia sempervirens. Classification (NCBI taxonomy): domain Eukaryota; kingdom Viridiplantae; phylum Streptophyta; class Pinopsida; order Cupressales; family Cupressaceae; genus Sequoia; species Sequoia sempervirens. The sequence continues at coordinate 229,347,696 of VDFB02000003.1, read as the reverse complement.
AGGATGGGAGAGAGTTGGAGAGTGTGAGATAGGGTTGGAGAGGGTGGAAGAGGGTGGGAGAGAGTGCGAGAGAGGGTGGAAGAGGGTGAGATAGAGTTGGAGAGTGGGAGAGAGGGTGGGAGAGAGTGGGAGAAAGGGTAGGAGAGATTTGGAGAGGGTGGGAGAGAGGATGGGAGAGAGTGGGAGAGATTTGGAGAGTGGGAAGAATGGGAGGGAGTGGGAGGAGAGAGGTGGGAGAGGGTGAGATAGAGTTGGAGTGGGAGAGAAGAGGGGTGGAAGAGAGAGTGGGGAGAGAGTGGGAGAGAGATAGAGAAAGTGAGTGAGAGAGACTTGAGAGAGTGGGAGAGAGTTGGATAGAGGATGGGAGAGAGTGGGAGATAGTAGGAGAGGGTGGAAGAGGTGGGAGAGAGTGGGAGAGGAGGCAGGAGGGTGGGAGAGGTGGGAGGGAGTTGTGGGGAGTGGAGAGGTTGGAAGGGGTGGGAGGTGGGAGAGTGGGAGAGGGTGGGAGAGAGTGGGGGAGAGGTGGGAGAGGTGGAAGAGTGGGGAGAGAGGGTGGGAGAGGGAGAGTGGGAGAGTGTGGTAGAGGGTGGCGAGAGAGGGGTTGGAGAGTGGGAGAGAGGATGGGGAGAGGGGTGAGAGAGTGGAAGAGGATGGGAGAGGGTGGGAGAGGGTTGGAGAGAGTGGGGGATATGGTGGGAGAAGGTGGGAGAGAGTGGGAGAGAGGGTGGGATAGGGTCGGACAGGGTCGGACAAAGTGGGAGAGAGGGTGGGAGAGGGTAGGAGAGAGTTGGAGAGTGGGAGAGAGGATGAGAGAGGGTTGGAGAGGGTGTGAGAAGGTGGGAGAGAGTGGGAGAGAGGGTGGGAGAGAGTGGAAGATATTTGGAGAGTGGGAGAGAGTGGGAGAGAGTCAGAGAGAGTTGGAGGTAGGAGAGAGGAATTTGGGAGGGGTAGGAGAGTGGGAGAGAGGGGAGAGTGGGAGGGAGTGGGAGGGGTGGGAGAGAGTTGGAGAGTGGGAGAGTGGGAGAGAGTGTGGGAGAGGAGTAGAAGGGTGGGGAGAGGGTAGGAGATGGTGGTGAGGGTAAGAGAGAGTTGGAGAGTGGGAGAGAGGGTGGGACAGGGTGGGAGATGGTGGGACAAAGTGGGAGAGAGGGTGGGAGAGAGTTGGAGTGTGGGAGAGAGGGTGGGAGAGGGTGTGAGAGTTGGAGAGAGGGTAGAAGAGGGTGGGAGAGAGTGGGAGAGAGGGTGGAAGAGGGTGGGAGAGATTGGGAGAGATGGCGAGAGAGGGTGTGAGAGAGTGGGAGAGAGTGGGAGAGAGGGTGGGAAGGTGGGAGAGGGTGGGAAAGAGTGTGGGAGAGGGGTATGTGAGAGAGTGAGAGAGTTGGAAGTGGGAGAAGTGGAGAGGGAGGCTTGAGAGAGTGGGAAGTAGGAAGTTGTTGAGAGGGAGAGGTTGGAGAGTGGGAGAGAGGGTGTTAGAAGGTGGGAGAGAGTGGGGGAAGAGGGTAGGAGGTGGGAGAGTTGGAGAGTGGAGAGAGGGTGGAAGAGGATGGGAGAGAGTGGGGGAGAGGGTGGGAGGGGTGGGAAGAGTGGGAGAGTGGGAGGAGGGTGGAAGAGGGGTGGCAAGAGTGGGAGAGGGGTGGGAGAGGTGCTGGGAGGTGGAGAGTGGGAGAATTGGGAGAGGGTGGTAGAGAGTGGGAGAGAGGTTGGGAGAGGGTAAGAAAGAAATTGAGAGTGGGAGAGAGGGTGAGAGAGGGTGGGAGAGAGGGTGAGAGAGGGTGGGAGAGAGTGGGAGAGTGGGAGAGAGTGTGGGAGAGAGTGGGAGAGAAGGTTTGAGAGGGTGGGAGAGAGTGGGAGAGAGGGTGGGAGAAAGTGGAAGAGAGTGGGAGAGGGGGTGGCAGAGGGTGGGAAAGGGTGGGAGAGAGTGGGAGAGAGGGTGGCGGAGGGTGGCGGAGGAGGTGGGATGAGGGTGTGAGGTGGGAGAGGTGGGATAGAGTGGGGGAGAGGGTGGGAGATAGTGGGAGAGAGTTAGAGATTGGGTGAGACTGGGAAAGAGGGTGTGAGAGGGTGTGAGAGGGTGTGAGAGAGTGGGAGAGAGAGGGAGAGAGTGGGAGATAGAGGGAGTGAGTGAGTGAGTGATAAAGAGAGAGTGAGTGAGAGAGGAGTGAGTGAGTGAGAGAGAGGAGTTGAGAGAGGAAGATGGGGTGGGGGTTGAGAGATGAGGGAGAGAATCAACAAAGAGAGAGGGAGAGAGTGGGAGAGAGATAGACGGTATAAGGGTTAAGGGTAGAGGGGAGAGGGGAGAGAGATAGAATTAGGGAATAAGGGTAGAGGGAAGCGAGATAGAATCAGGGTATATAGGGTATAGACAAAGAGAGAAAATAAATCTATTAAAAAACCAACTTTCACATAACGCGAGTGCATTTTGAAGTAGAGATATGGTCATTTTAGGAAGAAATAATGTGCTCGCGTTATAATGTGAGTGTGTTATAATGCGAGTGTGTTTTGTGTTGCACTAAAAAAGGTAAAAAAACTCAATATACCTGTGATCTCAAGGCCCACATTCTACATATTCTCCTGGTTTTGCATGTGCTCTGAAAAAAAGTAGATTTTTGATGATGTTGTCAAGTGTGCATGCATGTTTTTCATATTCCACCACCTTTTTGATGATCTTTCTACCACCTTTGCATGAAATAGCAAAGTTTTCACGTTGAAAGACATATAATATCAATTCAATTTTGAATTCCATTGAAAACTGATATACAATTGAAGTTTGGAGGGGAACAAGCTTTTGAAAAAGTCAAATTGTTGAGGAGTTTGAAGAAAGAAGAAGCTAAGGCTACATAATTGGGTTGAACTCCTCCATTTGAAACTCTGGTTTTTTAGGTATGTGAAGTCTTTACACATTTTCTTTCATTCTATTATGGATTCCTTTCATTTTTGTTATTTTGCATAGTCCATGTTGATCATTGTTTGTTTGTCATTATAACCTTAGGTTGACAATGCACATTTGAAATTACACAATTCTATACACTTGCCAATTACATTTTTAAACCACATCTCTTTGAGGCATTTTGTTATTTAACAATTGACTTACCTTGTGTATGCTTCCACATTTTTTATACACATATATATGACATACATTTTAAGGAAGTAAAATAAAATATCATTTCTCAATCCTTTATTATGGAAGTGCATACCACTCTCAGAAGCTTTCATTGAGGTTTTTTGTCAAACAATTATACCAAGCAGCTCATTGCCTTGTGTATGCTACCAAATTTTGCATACATCTCTTTAAAAAATTAGAATATACTCCTCCCACATTGATAGATCTTAGAAACTATTTTGCTTTTCATCTCTAATTCTAAATTTACCTCATCACTAAACCTACCTCATCACTTTTATTTGTGATATATTTTAAATGCTTCCTTTATTAGTCTACCTACAAGGGATTCTAACCCTTATCTCCACTATTAGAAGACTCTTTATTGAAGGCTAAGTTAGCAACATGGGGAAAGGTGCAACCTATCTTGCAATAATGGCTTAAAATGGAAGCATGGACACACAAACAAACAACTCCAATTTGAAAACACAATTTTTAATTTACAATTTCATCAAGACCTCTTCATTCAAAAAATTCACACTATTCCTTGTAGCATATCAAAGTCACTCAATCGAGTATAATTCCACTCACACAACCTTTCTGTAAACGTCTAAATTTGGACACTTAATTTATCCAAATTCATCCCCTTTCGTCTTATTTTCGTTAATTAAATAATACTACTATTATTTAATTAATATCTTTAATTCTGCCAAATCCCTAAGGTATTTAATCAATAATACCTTATCTCTTTAATCCTCCTTCCATCAATTGAATTAAATAAATATTCCATTTATTTAATTCCCTTCATGTCACATCCTCCATCATTTTTATCTTATCCTAATCCATCTTCTAATCTCATCATTAAGGTGTGCACATGCCTAATCCTTGATTAGGATGTGTCACATCCTCCAACTTTTGCAAGTTGGCCTCTAATCTCTCTTAGCCACCTAACCTTCCTCTAACCCCTCATCAGCTTGTCTAATCACCCCCTTTAGTCAATTCTTCCCATCCCCCAAGGAATTTTTAATTCCTTTTCTCTTCCCCATGTCCTTTATGACATGTGTCCTTGGTCAACCTTATTAAAGGCTTTTCTTTTTGACAAGGCATCTCCCTTCCCCATGTGAATTTTTAATTCATTTTTAATCCCCCAAGCACCAAAAGGAATTTTTAATTCCTTCACTCTTCCCACATGTCCTTCACTTATTCTTTATTCTTTCCCATCTCCCATGAGAATATTTGAGGAATTTTTAATTCCTCACATGTCCTCTCACCCACATGGGGACAAGGACCTCCTTTATGAGGAGATCTTGTCCAATCCCAAGGTACTTTGTACCCCTCTCCATGTCATGTACTTCTCCTTCCACCTCATGTCCACTTCACCTTTAGGGCTATCTCACATGCCACATGTCAAGATGTGAGGGCTTGTGAGTTCTCAACTCACCTTAGCCCTACATCTTGATATTTGGTGGCTCAATCTTGACCCTCCATTTCCCCTAGGAATTCTCAAAAATCTTATAAATACCCCCTCTTTTCTCTCATTTTGGGAGAGATCATTTTGCTAGCCAAACTTTTGCAGTTTTGTTTCTCAATCCATACTTAGCCATTTTCTTGTTTTCATCCACTTGCATTCATCCTCACAACCTCATTTAGCTTGCATCTTGTGCCATCCAAGGAGCATACACACTAAAGATCGAAGGGCCAACCAAAGGATCGATTCGACACAAGGTATAGAGTTCCATTTTGTTGCTTTCATCTTGTGTTGTTTCCAACTTAGGCTAATCTTGAGGTGTAGGTTGTTTTGGTGTTTATTTGCACTCTTTTACTTGCTGCTAATTTTCTAATGCTCACATTCTACGTATCACATTTCTGGCACGCCCGGTGGGACCCACAAATGGGTCTCTTTCTTTCACATTTGCTATTTTTTGCATTTTTGCAAGTCTAGGTTACAGAGTGGCGGACTTGTCCTGACAAAGTGGCGGATCTGTCCTGGAGTGGTGGACCTATCCTGGGGTGGCGGACCTATCTTGATAGAGTGGTGGATCTGTCCTAGAGTGGCAGACTTGTCCTGGAGTGGCAGATCTGTCCTGGAGTGGCGGACTTGTCCTGCAGTGGCGGACCTGTCCTAGTGCAGTGGCAGACCTGTCCTAGTGCAGTGGCGGATCTATCCTGGAGTGGCGGACCTGTCCTAGAGTGGTGGATCTGTCCTAGAGTGGCGGACCTGTCCTGCAGTGGCGGACCTGTCCTGCAGTGGCGGACCTGTCCTTCTGCAGTGGTGGACCTGTCCTAGTGCAGTGGTGGACCTGTCCTAGTGCAGTGGCGGACCTGTCCTCCAGAAGGTAAAATTTCAAGTTTTTGCCGATTATCTTTTGGTAAATTAGGCACATAGTTTAATTAAAGGGGGTCAATAAACCTTGTTTGGCATGTTTTTGGAAGGCTATTTGACGTATCCAATCCCCTTGCGCCATTTGGCAATCCTAGTGACGAGAAATCGTAGCTTTCCAAGTCCTTTGAGTCACCCCATTTCATTTTCTTAGTGGGACCTGCTTGGGGATTTCATCACCCCAAGGGATGATTCCAACCACGCGTACCGACGAGGTATATAAAGGAGGGAGAGAAAAATTTGTACCTCAATCCAACCATGTTGTAATTGGCGAAGTGTTGGGATGACGTGAAGAGTTGGTCTGAGCCTTTAGTATCTCGCTAAGGTTCCCGACTCATGCTTGTAACAGGTTGGTGTTCACGGTTTGGGCCTCATGTACCGGGTGTATATCAAGGACTCCTTAGCAACCATGTTCATCATAGAGTAGAAAAATTTGTTGGCCATACCCGTTTCTACTAAATCTTAGGGTTGTGTTGTCTAAATTGTCTTTCTTGTGCAAAACCAGTGATTATCAGTTTGGCCAAGTCTTTTATGATTGCTATATTTTGGGTCCTTTGCCTTACCCATCTATCAAAACATCAAGCTTAAACTTATCCTTTGACAGACCTGTCCTTATCCTTTGGCGGACCTGTCCCTATGCTGTGGTGGACCTGTCCTAACTCTGTGGCGGACCTGTCCTAGTGCAGTGGCGGACCTATCCTTGTGCTATGGCAGACCTGTCCTAGTGCAGTGGCGGACCTGTCCTTGTGCAGTGGCAGACCTATCCTTGTGCTGTGGCGGACCTATCCTAGTGCAGTGGCGGACCTGTCCTAGTGCAGTGGCAGACCTATCCTTGTGCAGTGGTGGACCTATCCTTGTGCTCTGGCGGACCTGTCCTTGTGCTGTGGCAGACTTGTCCTTATGCAGTGGCGGACCTATCCTTGTGCTGTGGCGGACCTGTCCTCACAGAGTGGTGGACCTGTCCTTCTGCTCTTTCTTCCCGGGGTCTCCATTTCCACATTGTTTATTCGATTGACTCCATTCAAAGGCAGTTCTTCTCATTTTTTTGTGCTCTTTTCGATGATATATATCACTTCATAATTTTGAGAAGTTGGCCGAGGCATCTTTTTCTTCACCATCTACCTCCTCGAGGGGGTATACCCTACCATTCTCTCTGTTTACTCATTCTGAGTAAACATTCATCCATTCAACACATCCTTTCATCAATTCCAAACTCTCGTTCTATCATTCCCATCATCCGTTTACTTGTTCTGAGTAAACATTCATCCATTCAACACATCCTTTCATCATTCCGAACTCTCGTTCTATCATTCTGATCATCCGTTTACTCATTTCGAGTAAACGTTCATCCATTTAACACATCCTTCATCATTTCAACTCTCGCTCTATCATTCGATCATCCGCTTACCTGCTCTCGGCAAACGCTCATCCATTTAACACATCCTTCATCATTCTCGAACTCTGTTCTATTATTCGATCATCCGCTACTCATTCCCGAGTAAACGCTCATCCATTTAACATCCTTTCATCATTCCAACCTTGCTCATTATCATTTGCTTACTCGTTCGAGTAAATGTTCAACCATTTAACATCCTTTCATCATTCTCGAACTCTCATTCTATCATTTTTTGATCATCCGCTACTCATTCCCAGTAAACGTCATCCATTCAACACGTCCTTCTATCATTCTGATCATCTGTTTACTCATTCCGAGTAAACTTTCATCCATTCAGCACATCCTTTTATCATTCTGAACTCTCATTCTGTCATTCTGATCATTCGTTTACTCATTCTGAGTGAACATTCATACATTTCATAGTCCCTTTCATCATTTTGAACCCTTGTTCTATCGTTTTGATCATTCATTTACTCGTTCTGAGTAGTCGTTCATCTGTCCTGATCAACCGTTCGCTCATTTTGAGTTTGTTCCTCCAATCAAATCATCCAAATCCCCTAAACTTCATCTCAAGTTATTATCCAAATTGACCTAAGTATCTGATCTGATCATCATCATTAACCTCCTCTTAGGATTGTCATCCCCATCCTAAGTTAATCATCATCGTCGGCCCAATCAATCCATTTTCAATCTCAAAGTGGATTTGGTGCCCCAATCATCTCCATTCATCCTTTAATCCGATCAATCAGTATCCTAAGTCATCTAAGATAATCTCTAAACGAGATTTGTGGTCTCTTTCATCATCCATCAGTCAATCTTATCAATCAATCATTGATCGATCTTATCCAATCCAATCCAATCCAATCCAATCGCATCTCTTTCCAATCACCTTCGACCCAATCAATCTACTTCCATCTCAAAGCAGATTCGGTGTCGTAATCATCCTTTGATAATCCAATCCGACATCAAAATCAATCCCATTATATCATCCAATCATCCTAATTTGAGCTTTAATCCAATCCCATCTGAGCTTGTCCTAAAAATCCCGATTTGGCTTTGTCCATTTCCATCCAAAATCTTTATCCATCATCTTTATCCTTTCATCATCGAATTCTTATCCTCCATCAATAGTGGTCAAGGGAAACCCTAATTCACGCCAACGATGATAATAAAGTCTTGTTGATCAAGAGGAATATACGACATAGATCCCCTTGACACTATCATTGCTAGTAAGCTTTCTCCACCACTTTCCAAAATCCAATCACCCCATTGAGTTATCCCATCATGTCTTCATCTATGCCTAATCACACTCCTTATGCTACCTTTGACAAGGGATGTCCATCATATCCATCATATCCTTCATCTACATCATCCCCTTATCCTAGTTTTCCGTCACAATACCCCTATCTTGATCCCCCATCCACATCCTCTTATTTCAATCCTCCATCCACATGTACCCACTACCCTAATCTCCCATACCAATCCACTCAGCCTAATCCTACATTCACATCTTCCTATCCTAGTCAAACACACCCACCAACTTACCCTAATCCAACATCCGCATCTCCCTATATTAATCCACCACCTCAATCTTCCCATCCTCATCCACCATCCCCATACCTTTACTACAATCCACCACCCACATCCTTGTGTCCTAATTCACCATGCCAATACCCCTATCTTAACCCTTCACCTAATCCCCCATCTATTCCCAGTCCTGCATCCAATCCCATTCCCCTATCTAATCCTAGCCCACCAATCCCTAGTCCTAATCCCCCACTAATCCACAAACCTTCATCCACTCCCACCTCACCATCTCAGCCTAGCGTATTCAAGTTTCTCCAAGGACTTATAACAAAGGAAACATCTCCCACTCCACACATGGCAGTCATGGAACCATGCCATCCCAACCCATCATCCATGGTCATTAGTGATGAGACCCTTCTCCATCCAGCACCTATCATTGATAATACCATCACATCCTTCGAATCCACTGAGTCCCCATCTCCTACCATCACATTCTTTGAATCCACTGAGTCCCCATCTCCTACCATCACATCCTCTAAATCTACTGAGTCCCCATCTCCTACCATCACATCTACCAAATCCATTGAACATCCAACCCCTACTCTGAGAGCCGTCGAACCTATCGACGACACCCAAATCCAATCCACTTCCTCCACTCCTAGTATCCATTCCCAGGAATATCTTGAATCCTCCATCCTTCCATCTTCCCCACTTGGAGAGTCCCCCCATGACTCCATTATCATGCCTCCCGCACATGATGAGTCATGCCAAGAGCCTGACCCAAAGCATGCCAACATATCCCCTCCTCCAGATCAAGATCCTACCATCCCATCTAGTCTACCACAAGATCACAGTCCCCCATCCATTCCATCCCATGATCCTCTTGACATTCAAGATTCTACCGCTCCATCTCCATCTCCATTGCATGAGCCTGCTACCACAAAATCAGATCCTATCATATCCCCTACTCCCTCTCCTATACCACCCATCCAAGTGTTGCTATCCCATCATCTCCTTCTCAGGATCCCCCATCATCGCCTAAAAATGCTATCCCCACACCGCTTGCATATCCCCTTGGTACTCTCACATTCTTCCATGGTGGCCTCCTTGCGGAAGAAAAACACAATGTATATACCACCCATCATCCCCCACCTAATAATGGACTCGCATCATGTTTTTAGAATAACAAAAATCCTATCATGGATCGAATGCTCAAGAACATGAACTATCAAGGAAAAGGTCTAGGCCTTCATGAGCAAGGTATTTTAGAGCCCATCCAAGTCAAAGAACAAATCTGCATGCAAGATCTTGGATCTATTTCCCAAGACTCACAATCTAAAGATGTTGGTACAACTTCTAGACATCCTCAACAAGCCTTCTCCAAAAGAACTTTTGGCTCTGCCCATCGCTCCGCCAAATCATATGATGCCATCCCTCCTCCTCTATCATATCACCTCAAAACAACTATCCATATTCCTCCTTCATCCGCTCCATCCATTTTGGGTCCTTACATCCCTCCATCCACAATCTCCCATCCTTCATCTACTGCATCCATCTTGGGTTCTTATGTCCCTCCACCCACTCTATCCATCTTGGGTCCGTATATCCCAAGATCACCTCCTCCATCTCATTCACTCATCCATCCAATGCCTATCCATGTCATCCATTATAAACATCCCTTTCACATGTCCCATAATCAGGATCAACAAAGGCACACACCTAAACATCCCCCATCTGCACGTAATCCCCATACTCCTACCTCCATCTACCTGGCCCATCCCCTCTTTTCTCTCATTTTGGGGGAGATCATTTTTCTAGCCAAACTCTTGTAGTTTTGTTTCTCAATCCACACTTAGCCATTTTCATGTTTTCATCCATTTCCATCCATCCTCACATCATCATCTAGCTTGCATCTTGTGCCATCCAAGGAGCATACACATCAAAGATCGAAGGGCCAACCAAAGGATCGATTCGACGCAAGGTATAGAGTTCCATTTTTTTGCTTTCATCTTGTGTTGTTTCCAACTTAGGCTAATCTTGAGGTGTAGGTTGTTTTGGTGTTTATTTGCACTCTTTTACTTGTTGCTTGTTTTCTAACACTCACATTCGACCTATCCCATACTCCTACCTCCATTGCTCCACATCATCCATCTTCTCACACCCATTCCATTGCCAGTACGAGCACTTTGGATGCTAGAGGAAAAATGCATAAATCCAAACATCCACATGAATCCAACGCTTCCCATGTCCCCTCTAAAAGACATGGTAAAGAAAAGAAAAACAAAATCCCAAATCAAAATCAAATCTATAGCTCGCAAAGAGCCAGCAAAGAAAAGATCAAAACCATGTGGATCCCAAAGAAAAAGATGCAATGCCATCAAATGAAAAATCTGTAAGAACATCCAAAGTTGCTAATCCAAAAGCTAACCATACCCACCTTTCATCTCCTAAGTCTGTTTTGGGTCCCTATGTCTCGAAATTCACTATTCTATCTCCTCCATTATCCCCACATTCTCCATCCATTCATCCTTTTATCTTTTCACATCCATCACCACATGTGCCAATGTTGGTCCTGAACTCACCACCCCATCACACATCCACCCCATCATTCTATCCATACCATTTCCAACATCCCACCCATTATCCCATGTATCTCCCTCATCAAATCCCTCTAATTCATCCTCTTGCATAATCCATTCATCCTCATAAGGTTGTACCAACATCCAACAGTCGGTTCGAACATGAGCTCTTAATACCTGATATAGAACTTGATGCTTGAGTCCTTTATCCATATCCTTATCGCATGTCTTCTAAATCCACTTATTCGCCTCTCTATCCTTATCCATCTCCTTTCGTATACTATCCAAAAATTCCACCAAAAAAAAAAAGTCAAAAAAAAAAAAATCAAAAATCAAAAAATAAAATAGTAAAGAGAAATAATCCATCCAATGGTGAAAACTTGGAAAACAAGCACCTTGGATAAGTACCATGATGAAAACCTGGCAAATAGGCGTCATGCGTAAATCCCCATCTGCACTTGGGGGCAGCTTCTTGATATGTGTTCCCTCCATTTGCTTTGCTTCCTGCTACGCTTTCGGCTATGCACCCATCTTCTTGCTATACATCATTTTCATCCATCCCCTCCACCCTATCGAGCTTACACATCATGTTGGGCATATCTCATTTACCCCAATCCCTCCATCCTCCTTGTGATCTTGATAACAATGGGGCAAACATATAAACATGCTTTGGACACCTCTTAGCATACATTCCCCTCATTCGCACACTATCCTAATCCTCATCTGCACTCGTCTACCTTCCTGATCCACCTATCATGCTACCTTCCATCTCCTTTCCTTATCCACGCATCCTATCTTCATCCATCTCACTCTTTTATCTTCCCATCCACTTGTCTTCCATCCTTCATTCCTCCCGCACATGACATATCTAGAGTGGGGGCATCTATCTTCCTTTGTGCTACAGTCCTTGGAGACATCATCCATTCCATCAAATCACTCCCTTCCATTTCCCTATCCTTATCTCCTTATCGATATATCCATCTCCCCATCCTTATCTTTTATCCCTCCACACAATCCTTATATCCATCTTCCCATCCCTATCTTCCTATCCTTCCATCATGGCATCCATTCTCATCTATCCATCTGGTCACCTTTTCCTCATCCAAATCCTTATCCCTCTATCCAATCCACCCAAACAATCCTTTTCCTCCCCCCATCCTCTACCCTCATCCCATCTCATAATCCCTTGTCATTGGTATCTCGCTATAGGCTTTTCCCCACGCAACCTAATCCATTGTCCTCTATCTTATCACTTTTGCTTCTTTTACACATCTTTTCAATCTCCTATCCTTTCTCATCATTCATCATCTCATCATTCATTTATCCATCCTATCATCCTCCCAATTCCTCTTTTGATGACTTGGATAACTATCCCATCCTTGAGCTTTGTGATCACCATCATCCTCCAATCTAATCCAATAGGTTTATCTTGTCCCATTGTGTCAGTCCAATCATTTTAACCCCTTATCTAGGGTTATCTCATCATCTTTCATCCATCACTTGTCTTTGGCCTGTTGTCGAACTACGTTGCCCCTATGCTTTCACGTAGGCAAGGTCGATCATTTGATCCGCCCTCGTGGTTCCATCCATCATCAATCTATATTGTCCACTTTTCTCCTGTTCTCCATCCTATCTTGGTCATCCATCGAAATCTCCATCATGGTCCGTCATCAGCCTTTTATCGAACTACGAGGGCTCTGCGCTTCCACGTAGGCAAGGCTAATCTTTGATCAGCCCCCGAGCCCCTAGGTTGCTAGGATGTGTCTGTCTCCTACTATGTGTCGTGTCGTCAAGCTATGCCCTCATCTAGCTAGTTCTTAACAAAAAAGATCCACTTGTATCATCAGATCCAATCGGTTCCGAATATCCTGCATCATATCAATCTTTTAATTTAGTATTCATCATCGGTCTCAATAGGATGCATCCTTCCTAACAGACCTCATCAATCCCATCCATCCCCTTGATTGATCCTATGGCAAAGGGAATTTGAAATTAATTGTGATCTTTTGATGCTTTTGGCTTTTGTTTATCATTTGAGCTCCCTATCATCACTTGTCATTGTCGCCTTGATCCATCATATCCTGGTGTGCTTTGACTAGTCAACATAGGGGTGTATCTTGATCTTTTCTGTCTTCTTGGTTGTCCCACGTAGTACCCACCAAGATCCCTGAGGTCTTGTGTTACGCTGGGGCATCCTTGTGTGCTTGTGGTTATCCCAATACCTAGCCCAACCAAGGTCTTCGTGACTTTTGGGTGTTGGGATAGCCTTCTTGTTTGTTATGTTTATTTTATGCATTAGACACTAATCTGCCTTGGTTCTTCATACCTTGGCGTCTTGTGTCTTATGCTATAGCAAAAATTAGTGCTCCGACGATGGAAAATTGCATCTCATCTTTCCATTCCATCCTCTTGCATGTATCCCCCATCCTATCATCTATCAAAATCCCCCCCATCCATTCATCTTTCATCACACTCCCCTCCCAATCTTCCATCACATTGCATCATCTTTTTCAACTCCCCTTGCATCATCTCATCTATTTCAAGAGCCCACCCATGTTCTCTTGAACCCGCATGTCCTCTCGAGGGGGCATCCTTCATCCCTAACTTTCATCTTTTCCCCCATCATCTTCCTTCCTAGTCACTTCTTTGAATGACTAGGGCATCTTTTCCAATCTAACCATCTTCTTCTAGGTTCTATGTTTTAATATTCTTTGAAATGATGCTACTTCGTAACACCATCTCAAAGAGGGGAAAAATGTAGATGTCTAAATTTGGACACTTAATTATCCAAATTCATCCCCTTTCATCTTATTTTCGTTAATTAAATAATACTACTATTATTTAATTAATATCTTTAATTCTGCCAAATCCCTAAGGTATTTAATCAATAATACCTTATCTCTTTAATCCTCCTTCCATCAATTGAATTAAATAAATATTCCATTTATTTAATTCCCTTCATGTCACATCCTCCATCATTTTTATCTTATCCTAATCCATCTTCTAATCTCATCATTAAGGTGTGCACATGCCTAATCCTTGATTAGGATGTGTCACATCCTCCAACTTTTGCAAGTTGGCCTCTAATCTCTCTTAGCCACCTAACCTTCCTCTAACCCCTCATCAGCTTGTCTAATCACCCCCTTTAGTCAATTCTTCCCATCCCCCAAGGAATTTTTAATTCCTTTTCTCTTCCCCATGTCCTTTATGACATGTGTCCTTGGTCAACCTTATTAAAGGCTTTTCTTTTTTGACAAGGCATCTCCCTTCCCCATGTGAATTTTTAATTCACTTTTTAATCCCCCAAGGCACCCAAAAGGAATTTTTAATTCCTTCACTTCTTCCCACATGTCCTTCACTTATTCTTTATTCTTTCCCATCTCCCCATGAGAATATTTGAGGAATTTTTAATTCCTCACATGTCCTCTCACCCACATGGGGACAAGTACCTCCTTTATGAGGAGATCTTGTCCAATCCCAAGGTATTTTGTACCCCTCTCCATGTCATGTACTTCTCCTTCCACCTCATGTCCACTTCACCTTTTAAGGCTATCTCACAAGCCACATGTCAAGATGTGAGGGCTTATGAGTTCTCAACTCACCTTAGCCCTACATCTTGATATTTGGTGGTTCAATCTTGACCCTCCATTTCCCCTAGGAATTCTCAAAAATCTTATAAATACCCCCTCTTTTCTCTCATTTTGGGAGAGATCATTTTGCTAGCCAAACTCTTGCAGTTTTGTTTCTCAATCCATACTTAGTCATTTTCTTGTTTTCATCCACTTGCACTCATCCTCACAACCTCATTTAGCTTGCATCTTGTGCCATCCAAGGAGCATACACACCAAAGATCGAAGGGACAACCAAAGGATCGATTCGACGCAAGGTATAGAGTTCCATTTTGTTGCTTTCATCTTGTGTTGTTTCCAACTTAGGCTAATCTTGAGGTGTAGGTTGTTTTGGTGTTTATTTGCACTCTTTTACTTGCTACTCATTTTCTAACGCTCACATTCGACCTATCACACTTTCAACTCACAAAACAACACATATCAGGGACCCATTACAAATCCTTTCAACATATCCAACAATCACCAATGTTTGTTTTGTACCAAATTGCACAAATCAGGTTTTCTACGCTTTTAAGGGCCCAAATTAGCCCACTTTTACAAAGGGACTACCTTCAAAACATGTCCAAATCTCTTGAAACCTTGAGGCAGTAGTTTATATCTATAAAAAATTCAAATTCTAGCATTATATTGCAAATATTCAATAATTTACCACCTAAACCATAAAACCCTCTCCCTAGGCTTAAAAACCCTCTCCCTAGGCGTAGAAACCCTAGGTTTTATTGAATGTAGCACTTGCCAAACACTCAAAAACTTGAAAACTGTTAAAACAAGCCTAAAATACCCTACTCATGCTGAATCTAACATAAAATAATGCTGCCCAACTCAAAAACTCAATTTCACTCACCAAAATCTCATTTTTTTAAGGAAAACTCAACATTTATTCATAGGGTTTGACACCCAATCCACTTCCAGACCTCCTCTACTCTATTTCAACATTCCTCCACAAAAAACCCATTGTTTCCAATCCATCCCACTGAGTTACAAGCCTTACAGTAGGTGGGATGGAGTTAATACATGTTTGAGGTTTACAAACTTACAAAAAACCCTGTTTTAGTTGGCTAGAGAAATTTGAAGATAAATCACAAAAAACTTAATGGAAAAAACTAAAAATGGATTCAAATGAGAGAAGACACAATATAATATGCTATTCCATGATAAAATGAATCAAAAATATGTTTTATGGCCTATACTATCTGCTACTATACTAGAAAATACAGAAAAAATGGAGAAATTTTGAGTTTTATTGTTCAAATTCTTCTTTCCAATTCAAGGGTCATCCTCCATTCAAGTTTCTCATGGCCTTTTATAATGTTTCCCTCCTAAAACAAACCACTTAAACTTCCAAAACTAACATTTTAAATAGGTGACCATTGCTCTCCCTCTTTAATACACTTTTACAACCCTTCACTATTTGTTAATTTCACAACTTAGCACTTTTTGTACATTTTGAAAATTCTACTACCTAGACCCCTAAATACTATTGAAAAAATTACCAATTACATTAGCACATGATCTTATAGACCTTATTAATAAAAAATTCCTCCAAAACTATAATCTAGACCTTATTCAACCTTAAATGGATTAACAACTTTAAATGGTGTTCCTGCACCAACTCCTCCCACATTGATAGCACCAATTTAAACTATTTTGGTTTTCATCTCTATTTCTAAATTACCTCATCAGTAAAGCTACCTCATCACCTATGTTTTCTATTTATGAAGCCTTGAATGACATATATTTCATTTATTTTAATGGATATGTTTTTGAGGAACTAATATTCGTCTCATTACCATGCTACAAGTAAAATTATCTGCCATTCCAAAGAAACGAACAAGGAAGAAACTAACAGACGAAGAGTATGAAACCCTCAAAGAAAAGAAGAGAGAACGGGTGGCGACATATTGTGAAAAGAATAAATTGGATACGATTGACGAAAACAAGCCAATTAAAGAGAAACCTCAACCGTCAAAAAGAGAAAAGAAATTGGAAGCACAAAGGGAATAAATGTGAAAGCATCGTGCTAGGATAGATGCAGATACCGTAGTTGGAGACACACCCTCTACCACAAGTGAATATGAAGGGACGCCATTAAGAACAAGTGAATATGGAGGGACACCATCTACTGCAAGTGAATATATGGTTGGACACCATCCACTGCATCTCAAGTTGAGAGTACATCATCACTCGGATTTGACGAAGAAGGTATGCCATCATCCCCATGTGAACCTCAAGGTATGTCTTCTACTCCACCCTCGATCGAAGGTACACAATCTAGCCCACCTCAATTAAATATTGATGAAATTGATAATTTTGAGATGTATCCTAGAATTTTACGTAGAAAGCCAAAGTATTTGATTAATATTGATGAGGATATTTTGCAGCACATGGAAGGTAATATTTGAACACACTCTTGTAGAAGATATGCTAATAAGATTTGGAAATTATTCTTTGAAAGGATAAATGAGACTGCAAGATGTCAACTATTTTTTGAAATGATGTGGGGTTTAAAGTATAGAAACATCATGAAGACTCTTAGGTTGAAAACATCGAATGCATCAAGTGAAAACACTATTGTGAAGAATCTAATAGATGCTTATGAGAGTGTGGGTAAGACCTCATGCTCAAAGGATAGTAATGTCACCCGACGTGTCATTACATCGACTTTGGTAAGCTATCAAATAAAGAGAGCTCATCTCATTAAAAATACAAGTGAACAAAAGAGAATTACTAGAAAAACTTTATCAAAAGCTATTAAAGTTGACAAAGAATTGAGGGCACAGATTCAAATGAATTATGAGCATTCTCGAGGAGACTACCACAAAAAGATAAAAAAGTTGTTGAAGCGTTGAGAACACTAATTGAAGAGTACTCGAAGAATAATACAAGGCCATCTCTAAATCAAAGGGATGTCGTAAGAAGGGAAATCAGTAGTCAGAACCGTCAGCCACATCCAAAGCATTTTTTGGATACGACTCAAACCCAATTTTTTCATAAATTTCAAAATGATTATCCTCAAATTAGTATTTCTCAAAAAAAAATTGAAATGCTTAAACCTTTTTATGTCAAAATAAATCAAACACGCACTACTTGTTGTTATAGAATACATATTGAATTCTCTAACCATTATGATGTTTATCGTTCTATATGTTTAGATTTGCATACTAATGATGTTTTGCAGGATTGTGGCATAGAAGCCCCACCAAAATCTTCAAGAGATTTCTTATCAATTTTTTTATGTGAAATAGAGGATGGCCAAACATTCTACAGGACAACATGCTTGGATGGTTCATGCAAGCATTGTGGTGGCTTGCAATGAATTCTAGTATGTCAACATATGGAAAACACAAATGAGGCAGGACAAAAACTAGTAGAGTTTGGGAAGTATAAAATAGTGGCATACATTACAAAAGATGGGCCTCAAACAAAAAGGTGTGATTTGGTTATTCAGAAGATTCCACTGTATCATTTTATGTCCATGTTTCATGAATATATAGTGCATAAGTATGCAAGGCATACCCATAGAGCATGATGGATGGACACACAATTCAAGCTATGCAAGGACACCTTTCCAGTTGGTAGCATAGTATCAGTGGTTGACTTTGCAGAAAACTACACTCTACAACCACAATGTGAAGTGCAGTCACAGTATTACAACTCCACACAGGTTTTGATATTTGTTCACATAGCATTCATTCATGCAACT
The DNA here is from genome assembly GCA_007258455.2 of Sequoia sempervirens. Classification (NCBI taxonomy): domain Eukaryota; kingdom Viridiplantae; phylum Streptophyta; class Pinopsida; order Cupressales; family Cupressaceae; genus Sequoia; species Sequoia sempervirens. The sequence continues at coordinate 229,329,385 of VDFB02000003.1, read as the reverse complement.
GATAGTACAGAGGACCAAAGAAAGGTATTGAGGGAGTATCACTTTTATATTAGTGATGATCACACACATTCTCCAGAGTTCATGCATGGATGCTTCTAGATGTTCTACAGTGATTTGGCTCAGAGGGGCATAGCATACAGTTGACATATAATATGGTCAGATAACTGTGCAACACAGTTCAAGAATGCGCACATGTTCTACTAGTTGTGCATGATGCATCTCACTACAGGTGTCCAGCATATGTGGAAATTTTGTGAGGTCAGGCATGGAAAGGGGGAGCATGATGGTGCACGAGCATGTGTGAAAAGAGCATTAGCACGAGAAGAGTTAAAGTATAAATACAGTGCAAATTTGGCAGATGCAAGACCAATCGTCGAGTGGTGTAATGCTTCGATGGGTCTAGGGAATGAAGGTACATCTTCAATTCATAGATTTTTTTGGTTGATGGATGCTACTAACATTGCACCATATGAGGATTGTTGTACACTAACAAGATCGAGTGAGCTACACTCTTTCCTTAGCTCAAATGTAGGTTCATGGAGTATCAATACACGTAAGATGGCATGCTTTTTTTCTTCATATACAATGCAAGCCTAGAATTATTTTGAGTCAAGGAAGTGGGTTGAAAAATTGTTGAAATTTATAGTTGACAAGCTTAAAATTTGAAGAGATATCGCTGCCCCCAAAGATTTCTTCAAACCCTAGCACTAAACCACCATTTTCCACTAAAAAATGCACCATTTGACATCTAGGGCATCACCTAAAAACCCTTGATTCACCTCCCTTGCACACATGTTTTATAACCCTATCTAATCCTTTCCATTGAGTTATAGAATCATACAGTGGGTGAAAGGCTTAATATGACATTTTAATGCACTCAAAACCCTTAAAACAGGGTATACAAACCGATCCTCAATAACTAGCTTCTAAAATGCACAAAATCATTTGAAATCCAACCAAACCAAATCTAAAATAGAGTTAAGTTTTCTGCCCACCAAATTCCATCAAAAAGAGAGCACAATCACCCTATACAGAACCGTACAGTTCAAGGAAACATCAGATCCCAAAGTGTAAAAGGGTTGCAATCTTTGACGGGGTATTACTCAGAAACCATGGTGCTTACGAAATATCTATCTAAACCTATGAGATCATGTTGGACCCCTCTACAATAACCTCTCTCAATTTTTGTTATCTCGAAGTGGTTTTCCCGTAGTGTCTAGTTTTCACTTGATGGAAAAAGTGTCAAATGTCAGCAGTGCAAAGTTGCAAAGTGGTGCAACTTTCATTCTACAACTCGTGTGACCAAACAGACTCTTTCAACACATCCAAATAGGTATGTTTATGCTATGCATGGTCCTCTTTCACACTCAAACATGCAAAATCGTTCTGAGCTATGTTCAACCGGATCGATCCCTTAAGGGTCCAAAGTGCAAAATGGCTGCAAACTTCAGCATCTTGTTACTCGGATACTATGATGCTTAGAAACTTCTCATTTCATTCTATGAGATCATGTTGGGCCCCTCTACAATAACCTCTCTCATTTTTTGTTATCTCGGTGTGTTTTTCCCGTGGTTTCCAGTTTTCATTTGATGGAAAAAGTGTCAAATGTAAGCAGTGAAAAGTTTCAAAGTGGTGCAACTTTCGGTTTGCATCTTGTGTGACCAAACAGATTATTCCAATGTGTCTGAATATGTATTTTTACACTAGGAATGGTCCTATTTTTCACCCAAACACGATGAATCGCTCTGAGCTACATTCAACCAGATCAATCCCTTAAAGGTCCAAAGTACAAAATGACTACAATCTTTAGCATGTTATTACACGGATATCGTGGCACTTAGAAACTTCTCATCTAATCCTATGAGGTTATGTTGGGACCCTCTACAATAACCTCTCTCATTTTTTGTTATCTCAAAGTGCTTTTCCTGTGGTGTCCAGTTTTCACTTGATGGAAAAAGTGTCAAATGCAAGCAATGCAAAGTTGCAAAGTGGTGCAACTTTCATTCTGCAGCTCGTGTGACCAATAATACTATTCCAATGCATCTAAATAGGTATGTTTATGCTAGGCATGGTCCTCTTTCTCACCCAAATACGTGGAATCGATCTAAGCTACGTTCAACCAGATCAATCCCTTAAGGGTCTAAAATGCAAAATGACTGCAAACTTCATCATTTTGTTACTCAGATACTGTGATGCTTACAAAATTCTCCTCTAACCCTATGGGATCATGTTGGGCCCCTCTACAATAACCTATGTTAATTTTCTCTATCTTGGAGGCATTTTTATGTGGTGGCAAATTTTTACTTGGGAAAAAAGTTGCAAAGTGGTGCAACTTTTGTTCTGCAACTCGTGTGACCAAACACACTATTCCAACACATCCGAATAGGTATGCTTATGCTAGGCATGGTCCTCTTTCACACCCAAACGTGCAGAATCGCTCTGAGATACGTTCAACTAAATCAATCCCTTAGGGGCCCAAAGTGCAAAATGGCTGCAAACTTCAACATGTTGTTTCTTGGATACTATGACACTTAGAAAATTATCCTCTGATCCTATGCGATCATGTTGGGCCCCTCTACAATAATTTCTCTTGGTTTTCGCTATCTCAAAGGCATTTTCTCATGGTGACGAATTTTCACTTGGGGAAAAAGTTGTCAAATACAAATAGCTAAAAGTTGCAAAGTGGTGCAACTTTTGTTCTGCAACTCATGTGACCAAATGGACTATTCCAACATATCTGAATAGGTATGTTTACACTAGGAATGGTCCTCTTTCACACCCAAACACACGGAATCGCTATGAGCTATGTTCAACTAGATCGATCCCTTAAGGGTTCAAAGTGCAAAATGGCTACAAATTTCAACATGTTGTTACTGGGATACCATGATGCTTAGAAACTTCTCATCTGATCCTATGGGGTCGAGTTGGGCCCCTCTACAATAACCTCTCTCGGTTTTTCCTATCTCAGAGGCATTTTCCTGGGGTGGAAAATTTTCACTTGGGGGAAAAGTTGTCAAATGCAAGTAGTTGAAAGTTGCAAAGTGGTGCAACTTTCGTTCTACAACTCATGTGACCAAACAGACTATTCCAATGCGTTCGAATGCATACTTTTACGCTATACATGATCCTCTTTTTCACCCAAACACGTAGAATCGCTATAAGCTACGTTCAACCAAATCGATCCCTTAAGGGTCCAAAGTGCAAAAGGGAAGCAATCTTTGACGGGATATTACTCAGAAACCATGATGCTTATGAACTCTCTATCTGAGCCTATGGGATTTTTTTGAGCCCCTCTACAAAAACCTCTCTCATTTTTTATTATTTCAGAGTTGTTTTCCTGTGGTGTCCAATTTTCACTTGATGGAAAAAGTATCAAATGCAAGCAGTGTAAAGTTGCAAAGTGGTGCAACTTTCATTTTGCAATTCGTGTGACCAAATAAATTGTTTAAACACATCTCAATAGGTATGTTTACACTAGGCATGGTCCTCTTTCATACCCAAAAACACAGAATTGGTTCGAGCTACGTTCAACCAACTTGATCCTTTATGATGGCATGCAAAACAATCGAAAAAAGAAACATATGCATGACGTTGATTAGAATCCATTCTTGTAGAATGGTTTTAGCTTTCATTAGAACCCATTCTTGTGGAATTCTATTAAGTTCCAAGCAACTTAGAAGTAGATTTCTTAAATAGGTCTAAACTTTATCGTACAAGGGTTTGAGTGTAATATGTTGAAATAGGCCATTCCACCTATTGTTCAGGTCATGTCTTAGTGATATGGGCTTGATGTAAGTAGGATAGGGAGTAGGAATAAGAAAATAGCATTGGTAAAGGCATTGGAAGAGATTACTAATGCTTCCCCTATTGAAAATTCAAAATTGAGGCCCCTTAAAAGCAAGGCTAGAAGAGTTGAAAAGAAGAAATTACTTGAAAATAAGTTAGAATAGGTTGAAAATAGGGTGAGTTTGTGGAGTTTGATGTGTTCAAAAAGTCTGCAAGGACAAGGGAGGTCAAAATTATGATATGGCATGATGCCCTCGTCTGGAAAACAGGGGTTTTGAATGAAAAAGAGAGGTCTGAGGGAGTAAATGTGTGTAAAGTCAGGGGGCAACATAATTTGGTGGTCAATTAAGTTTGTGTAGTAAAAATGAAGAGTGATGGAAGAGGTTTTGAGGTTGTATGAGGTTCAGGTTCAGGTTTGATGGTTCAGTTCGCCGATTTGACAAAAAAAATTTAGAGGGGGGTTCAGTTCATTTTGGGTTTGTTGGTACAAAAAATATGTAAAAACAATATATATATGCAGCCTAGAACCATGAATTGGGATTAGAATATCACATAACATCATATAAACAACAAAACCACCATAAAATTGAATGTCATTTAAAACATGCATGATAAATATTCATCGTTGAAACTTGAATTGTGTTAGCTTGATATACAAAGTCTATTGATGCTAGGGTTCAATTTGTATGATTTTGAAAAAAGAAGCCAACTGAGTAGAGTTATTAATGTTCTTCAAAAATCATAAGAATTTGTTTAGTACACTAGCCATTTTGATGTATTCTTGTAGTCTCAAACATTATTTTTTATCATTGTTACATTGGTCTTGAGAGTGGTAGCTTAATATAGCTCCACAATAAAAAAACCGGTTTACCTGTGCAGTGTAATAGTGGCATAGGAAAATTTTTCTTTCAAAGAACCAAAGGGTGACTGCACAATTGAAGTGTATAAACACATATCTTTTTGTAATATCAAGGATAATTTTTGAAACTTCCATGCATTGCTAATCTAAAAGGAAACGTCTTTTTCCTAATCTGTATGCAACAATGCTTTTGACATTGTCAAAAAGAGCAAAACTTCATAAATGATGCAAAGGCATGGCTAAGCAGTTCTAACTCTTCACATGAGAGAAGAGAGATGTTGGAGAGTACATCAAGTCAGTGAGAATAGAAGTGTAATGTGTTTTAGTTTGTAGTATTCCTCTATTTCTCTACATATGTGTGATAAATTCTCAGTTCAATGATGCAGAAAAAATTTTGAAAAAAGAAAGTTGTCACAATCCGCTTTCAATCTAGCAGGAAAAAATGAAAGCTCAGCCTGTTGGAATGAAAATGCTTGTTTGCAAAACAAATGAATAATAATGAGGTAGATAAGGTGTTTGAAGTGATTTAGAGGTCACTTTTAGGGTTCCCTTGGGCTTGGGTCAAATTCAAACTCCATAAAACATTAAAAAAATGTCCAAAAAATCACATTTTGGATCCCTAGGCACGCGAGTTCTGTCTTGGTTCACCTGGGCTTTGTCTGGGTTTTTCCCAAGTTCTCTTGGGTTCTGCCTGGGCGAACTAGACCCAAAAATGGACCCTAGTTGAACCCACAAGCAAACCAAACTAGGACCCACACTAGGAGCAAACTAGGAGCAGAACTAGGGCTAAAATAGAAGAACCCGGTAACATATATAATGTGTCAAGAAGTTGACTACTTCATCTAGTCTGAATATTATATTTTGCAAGCATTGTGAAAATTATGTATCCTTTGCTTAATTGAGTTGTTCCAATCAAAGGATTAAATATATTGGAATATTTTTATGAATCATTTCATGGAATACCAATTGAAAACGTGTTTTTTGCTTTTAGATAAAGTTTTTTAGCATCAATCAATTAATTTATTCAACAAAACATGAAGGACAAAAATGATTGATGTTAGGGCTAACCAATTAATAAGTATACACATGAATAATTCAAGCATGTACGTGTGTGAATAAGGGAAGCACAAGTAGTCACAAACACGTAATCCTTAAAGTATACACACAAATACATAGTATACACAACTTAATACAAAGTATATGCATGAATACAATGTATACGCATGAAAACGTGTAAGTTGCAAAATATACATTGGAACACACATAAGTCACAAAGCATACACATAAGTTGTAAAGTATACACTTGAATACACGTAACTCATATATCTATTGAACCATGAATTTATAATGCAAATATGGACACGGTCGATAAAAAATATTTGTATTAACCAAATAGCCATGTACACTTACATCAATATATGTCAATATAATTATAAAATATAGGTACAAAATAGCCATATAGGCTTATGAGAATGACATATAGGCGTACAATGTCAAATATATCCAATACAAAATATGTACAAAATTGCCATGTAAGCATACAACAAAGGGCTATGGAATCAAAATTCATTTCTCTTCATGCTCTAGAAATAAATTATTTCCCTTTGCTTGTCAATCCGATGGCGATAAGTCCATCACTCATTTGTGTTGTACTCAAGGAGTGCTCCTGTTGCTCCTATTGTTAAGTTCTTGGTGAAGTTTTAACTGTTACAATAAGAAGTAAAGACATTAAGATATAGAAATTACATTATAAAAAATGATATATTTAACAAAATAATCACTTACTTCCATCTCACAATCACTCTCCATGAGGGAAATATTTTCACGCCCATGCTGACGTGTGCTCAAGCCCTGTATAAATCATCCAAATAGAAATTAAACTATGAATTAATAATGGTTTTATTTTTCACTAGAACTAACATCTATAACAATGAATGTAAATTGAAATTTAGTAATTTTCCTCATACCTCCCCTGTTAGAGCCATCGAGGATTGTATAGTGGATGAAACACCGATATCCATTTCCCTCATAACATTTGGAGGTGTTTTCGCCACCAACATCTGAAAATAAAACAACAAATTATTCAATCACAAAAACTATAATAGCGATCCACGTCATGACTTATAATGTATGAGGTTGTATAGGTATTTTCATGATGTAATAAGGCTTAAATAGCCATTTTTGAGTTTGTAATGGTCTTTGGTAGTCATTTTAAGCATTAATTATAAAGTTGCAGAATCTTAACAAAAGTTGTCAATCAATGTTGTAAACATGCAAAAAGGTGACAAGAAAATGCAATTGGAAGTTGCTCCTATACTTATTACTTATGCTATGTGAAGTAATTGCATCACTCCTTATGTTGACTTTCTAAACAACTATATTGTAGTTTAAATTTTCATCTATCAACATCTAGTTATTAGTTATGGAATGTGAAGTAATGCTTTGAGTTTGAATGTTGTGCAATGCAACGTAATCAATGATATGAATATAAACTACACAAATCTATTAAGTACAATTCATTATTTAAACTCTTTATTCTATTACCTGTGTGTAGGTTTGAGTAAATCCACTAGCATTGGGAGGTGTTCCCTAGAAACCTCCAATATTATCCTATTCAACATCCAAAATCACATATTAAAATACCATTCATTAAACAACGCTATTAACATGTAATAAATTTATAATTGCTTACTAGTTACATACCCCATCAATAGGTGTACTGCAGAAATAAGTAGGTGGAGGGCCAGAGTATCTAGTCTCAACACTGTGACGCTACAATTTTATTAAAATCATAAAACTAAATTAGTTAATCTTGCATTTCAAAATCAAAATTTAATAAATTAAATTCAATGAACATGCTAACTTTTTCCTAACTATCAATGCCATATGCCTCATGAAAAATGTTAGTTGCCCTCTCCATCTCCATAGCTAGAGATGGATCCTGCATAGTAGCCTCCTAAGTGTCGGTGGGGTCATATGAACAAGTCACCCCACAAGATTGACACAAATTGGTTTGAAGGCCACCACTCGAAGACTCCCCTGGATGGTGTTGTAGAATAGGGCTAGTATGATGGATGGCACTTTGGGTCAAAGTGTTGATCGCCTGCAATGTCTCTATGCCGGAACTCTCCTTTGCAAAGGAAGGCATAACAACGTACTCATGAGGTGGCCTAGTGAGAGTTCATCTCCCTTGCCACATAGGATCTGGCTGTGCACTGGGTCTATCCTGAGCCAACCCCCAACCTCTCCCTTGGAAGTCCCTCATATCAAAATAATTTGGGATTTTGTTCAATATGAACTCACTGTATGGTTTCCTAAGAAAATTTTGTGGGACTTCACAATTGTTGCATGATGGGTAATCAAAGACCATGTACCACCTCTCATAAAAATAGTTCCTAATATTTTGGTGGTGGCACCAATGAATAGGAAACCTCTTCACATTGCGGGTAAGATTTTTATTCGTGCATGGGTCGGTGAATAATGAGCACAAATCACCTTTTGTAATTTTTAAATCCTTTACATCTTTATATGATAGTTTATCTACATAATAAGCCCTAGCCGTTTGCCTCCTATCTTGCCATCCAGTTATTTTTTTGCTAATTGAATCTACATTTTTTAACATATCTTTCAATGAACTTGCTAGGGTCATTCTTTCTATAGTTGAACCATTTGGATCAGTCAACCTACTAATTAAACCCTCTATTTATTTATTTTTGTTCTCAATTTCACTCATTAAATTTTTTTGAGTGCCAAGAGGGTGTTGAGTGATTGGTGGAGGAGGTTGTTGTCGAGGTTGATTTTCTTGTTGAGGATTTTGAGGGTTTGCAGGTTCTCCTACAAATTCAAAAAATAAATATCAAATACAACCTAAAACTAACAAATTCAAAATAAAAATCAAACAATCCTTACCTCTCACACCTCCTCATTGTCGTGGCACCATCCTTGTGAAGAAATAGCAACTGTTGGTGAATATTTTTGCTCAATTCCTCCTCCTAGAATGTGAGTGCAAAAAAATGGGGGTTTTGGCCATGAGCACAACAATAAACACAGTTGAAATGAAAAATGAATGAGAGTTTCACTTTTTTTTTCTTTTAACTTGTCATAATGCAAGCGCATTATAATGTGCTTGGGTTATGGGCTCGTTGTACCCGAGCCTCAGGCTCGGCACACTAAGCCATAACGTGAGCGCGTTATAGCACGTTCGCGTTATGACTTTTCAAAAAAAAAAATTGAAAGTGTCCACAAATTTTCTACCCATCTCCATGCACCCGCCCCTATAACTATTGATATTTAGGGTTATTCTCTCATGCAAACCAATGCTTGTGTGAACATCAAGCATGAGAAGCCTACAAGCTTGGGATGTAGCTTGGAAGATGACCTATAGGATTGAGTGGATAAATCTTCATGAGATTTAAAATAATCTCTTCAAGTCACTTGTAGAGGAAAAGAGAAGAGAGAACATAAAAATTCATAATAGCAAAAACTAATGAGTGAATGATCAAGATCTATCTCAAGATGATTATTTCATAGCTAAAACAATCACATAATAATAATTGCCAAAGATATCCACAATATAAGTAAATAATATCTATATGATCATAATAAGAGGAAAAAATGATTAAAAAATATTGTATTAGTATAATAATAGTGCATATATACAAATATGTGATTAGCTATATCAAACTTGGAGAATAAAAATTACTAGAACTTGAAAAGTACACTAAGAAATATTATTTCCATGAAGATCTATAGCATGTGATTCCTCTTATATTATAACCTATTTATTAGAACATAAATATTATTTATTTGAAACTAAAACTACTTAAGAATATGAGAAGACAAAGGCAATAAATGTTACAATGTACAAGGAGAAGAGTACTCATAACTATACATGTAAAATTCTTATCACCACTCAAATATGATATGCCTCAGAATTGGTGTGAGAAACTTGTTGGAAAAGGTGCCTCTAATTTACTGGCTTGATCGACTTCCTGGAGCAGTGTTATGTTTTTCCCTTCATTGACTTGACATTTAAATCTTGGTGGGAAATGGTTTGTTACCTAACTCACGGGGTTCCAAGTTTTCTTAACTTAAGTTGTGGGGTTCTAAAGTTTCATAACCTCCCAACTTGGAAACTTTGAGGTTTTCTTTATTATCGGCGAGTCACGGGTTTTGATAACTTCATAACCTCCAACTAAAGTTTTGAAGTTTGGTTTTCTACCGACTTAGTGATGACATGGGGGTGATGTCAACCAATTGACATGGTATGGTGACAACGTGGCTACCACATTGGCGGTGGGGACCACTCGGTAGTTGCACTATGTGAAGTAGTAACAATTGCAATTAGAATGATAGAATAGTGCCCACTAACCCTGTGCCCCTTGTGGTGGGTCCAACAGACTCCTACGAGATGTGTAGGAATCGCTAAGCGGTGTACATCTGCTGACTGGGTGACTTAACGTTTGTTAACTCGGTAACTTGTGAAGAGCATCTTGGTGGAACCCAAATGGTGTGATGGTCAATAGCATTGGACAAGTGATGTGTTGACATGTGGCACAAATTCATTTGTTGATTCTACATTTTTGTTGTGAATCAACGATCATTGGACCAAAGTTTTCAAATTGAAGTCTATAGTTGTATTTCTTGATAATGACGTAACTACATTTGATTGCTTATTGGTTGGCTAATTAGTACTATGACATGGAGAGATTAGGCTGACCTAAAGAATGAGTGAGATAAAATGGGATGTCTATAATGTAATGAAGATAGATGAATGGTATTGCATGAAGTTGGTGTTTGCTCAAAGGAAGAGTAGAAATTAAAAAGTTCAATGGCAGAAATTTTGAGTTGTGGAAACTCAAAATGGAAGATTTGTTGGTGGAAAGAGATATCTAAACCCTCAAGCATGAAGCAATAAGATTGGGACCTCATATATATAAAATCCATAGGGTTGATAAGACTTTGTTTGGTAGACTTTGTTCTCCTAAACATCCATGAGGAGAAGATTGCATCTTCTTTGTGGAAGAAACTTGGTGATATCTATCAGGTAAAGTCTCTGGTAAACAAGTTATTCTTGAGGAAGAAGTTATACTCCTTGAAGATGGAAGAAGGTGCATCCATAGCAGACCATTTGAATTCATTTAACATGATTGTTGCTCATTTGGCCTCATGGGTGTGAAGATAGAGGAGGATCATTGTATGCTTCTATTATGTTCCTTACCTGACACATGGGATCATCTGGTGATGGTTATTGGAAGTACAACAACCAATTTCAAGATGGAAGATGTGGTTGCTTTGATGCTGTCAGAAGAAATTTGGAGGAAATATTCTGAGATGGCCATGGAGGCCCTTGTTGTTCAGGGTAGATCAAAGGAGAGAGGAAAGAAGAAAGACAAGAATTCGAGATCCAAGTCTAAAGGGAGACAAGAATTCGAGATCCAAGTCTAAAGGGAGATCAAAGTCTCTAGCAAAGAAGTCCAAGGTGAAATGCTAGAATTGTGGGAAGATTGGTCATATCCAGAAGGATTGTAAAGAGCAGAAAAGAAGAACAACTCTTCAAACAATGACTCTTCTCAGAGTGATGCAGATGCCTTCATTGCAACCTTGGTGACTCAAGCATCAAATGATGTATGGTTGATTGACTCAGGGGAATCTTTGCATGTGACATCTCACAGAGATTGGTTCAAGAAGTATGAAAAGTATGTTGGTGGAAAAGTTTACCTAGCAAGTGATTCATCTCTTGAAATTGTTGGTCGTGGAAGATTCAAAATTCAATTTCCTAATGGTAGAATAAAAGGAATTGATGGTGCAATGCACATACCGGGTTTGGCTCATAATTTTCTTTATGTTATTAAGCTAAATGATGTTGGCGTGCAAGTTTCTTTCTCAACTGGAGGTTGAAAAATGACTAGAGGTTCAATGGTGCTAGCTAAGGGTGCATTCATAGGCACTCTGTACAAGCTAGATGCATGTCCTGTTCAATGTAACATCTTTGTAAAGTAAAGCAAAGTTGGTCATGTAGGGAAGGAGAAAAATGTTCCTCTGGGTGCAAACTCCCAATAGAGAAAACCATGCTATGGCATCATAGACTCGATCACATAGGCGAAAAAGGCTTAAAATCCTTGAAAAATAAAAAACCTAGTAGAAGGGCTTGTTGATTGTAACCTTCAGTTCAATTTTTGCAAACATTACATTTATGGAAAGAAAAACCATGTTTCATTTTATTATTGTCCTCATAAGTCTTCTAGCATAATGGATTATGTTCACTCTGAGGTATTTGGTCTAGTAAGTGTTCCTTTGTTATCAAAGTCTAAATATTATGTTTATTTTATTGATGATTATTCGAGAAGGGAATTTGTGTATATTCTTAAAAGTAAATCAGAAGTGTTCAATCGGTTTAAAGAGTTTAAAAACTTGGTAGAAAATCAGACTAGAAGGAAAATTAATTTATTAAGGATGGATAATGGAGGTGAATTTTTTTCTACAAATTTTTAAAGGTATTGTAAAGACCATGGGATTAAAATGCATAAAACTATGCCTTATACTCCACAGTAGAATGGAGTTCCTGAGAGGTTGAATAGGACACTAATTGAAAGAGTCAGAATTACATTGGGTAGTGTTGGTTTGGAGTAGAAGTTATGCGATGAGGTTGTGGCTACAACATGTTACTTGATTAATCATTCACCTAGTTTGGCTCTTGTTGACAAAACACCTTTGGAAGCGTGGTCTGGGAAGAAGCCCTCTCTGAGACATATTTGTTTCTTTTCTTGTGAGGCATATGTATATGTGTCGAATGAGAAAAGATCTAATCTAGAGAACAAGGCTATCAAATGTATCTTCATTGGCTATGGCATTAGCATGAAAGGATACAAGCTTTGGAATCTTGTTACTGAGAATGTTTTGTACAACAAAAGTGTAATCTTTCATGAGTTGAAACCTTCTATAGCTAATATGCAGTCAGAGATAAAAGAAAAAGAAAAGAAAAATGATGTAGTTGAAATTCCTTGAACTCTAGATAAAGAGGAAGTACAAATTCAAAGTGTACCTAAAACTGAGGAGAGCTCTAGTAGCTCTAATAGTTTTGAATAGGAAGATGAACCACAACCTTAGCCCCAGCCTATGAGGGGGTCTACATGTGAGAAGAGACAACCTAAAAGATATGGATTTTCCATGTTGGATTCAAGTTGTGCCTATGCTTTGATTACTAGCAGTGATGAGCCTAGGGCTGTGAAGGAGGAAATTGAAATGTTTGATTCAGATTCCTAGTTGGAAGCCATGAATGAGGAAATGGCATCATTGAAAAAGAATGAAACCTGGGATTTGGTACCTTTGCTTGAAGGTCGAAATCCTATTGGTTGTAAATGGGTATTTAAGAAGAAGATTGGTCTAGATGGTAGTGTTGAGAAGTATAAAGCTAGGTTGGTCATGAAAGGTTATTCCCAGGTGGATGGAATTGATTATGGAGAAATATTCTCTCTTGTGGCTAAGCTAACATCTATTATATTTCTTTTGTCACTTGCAGTTGTGCATGACTTAGAGATTGAGAAGATGGATGTGAAAGAAAAATTACTCCATGGAGATCTAGAAGAAGAATTTTATATGTCCCATCCTAAGCACTTCATTGAAAAAAGTAAATAAATTTTGGTTTGCAAGTTAAAGAAATCTCTATATGGTTTAAAGAAATAACCTAGAATGTGGTACCAAAAGTTTGACACTTTTGTGTTGTTATTGGGATTTGTGAGATCAAAATCAGATCATTGTGTGTACTTTAAAACTGAAAATTATCATTATTATTGCCCTATATGTGGATGATATGTTATTCTTTGGGAATAGTAAGGGTATGATTTATGATTTAAAATCTCAGTTGTCATCACAGCTTGAAATGAAAGATTTAGGTGTAGCAAGGTATATTCTAGGTATGGAAATCAGAAGGGATAGGGGAAGTAGAAATATTTGGCTCAATCAGAGCAAGTATATTAATTATGTCCCTGAGAGATTTAGTATGACAAGTTGCAAGTAGTTAATTGTTCTAGTGTTGCAGGGAACGAAGCTATATGTTGAAGATTGTCTGAAGTCTCCTACTAAGATATAAGACATGACCAGGGTGCCTTATGCAAGTGTAGTTGGTAGTTTAATGTATGCAATGGTCTGTAATAGGCCAAACATTTCCCAAGCAGTGAGAGTACTTAGTCAGTTTATGGCTAATCCAGGAAGACCGCATTGGGATGTTGTGAAGAGAGTTTTCAAATATTTGAAGGGTACTTCAAAATATGATTTTTGTTATCATGGAAACTTGGTTGGATCATAGATATCTCTTAGAATTCTTGGGTATGTGGATTTTGATTGGACAGGGGATATTGACAACAAAAGATCCACTAGTGGATACATCTTCATGTTATCCAGTGGTGCAGTTAGTTGGATGAGCAAGCGACAGGCTGTAGTCACTTTGTCTACTACTGAGGCAGAGTACATGGTAGAAACACACACCTATAAGGAAGTAGTTTGGCTTAGACGTTTGTGTTCTAATGTTGGGTTTAATGTAGGGTGGATTAATATTTGTTGTGACAACCAAAGTGTTATTTGTTTGGTGAAAAATCCCACTTTTCATGCCAAGACAAAGCATATCGATGTACAGTATCATTTTGTTCATGATATGGTGGAAGATGGAAAGGCTAATCTTGAAAAAGTGGATACTCTCAAGAATGTCGTTGATGCATTGACAAATCCTGTGAGCACAGACAAGTACAGGTGGTGTTCCAGTTCAATGGGCCTTGGGGCCTATGACTTTCAGTAACTTCGAGTTTGGAAGAAGTCAATAAGTCATTCATCAACTGGAAGCATGTTGGGAAAGGTGCCCTAGATTTACTAGCTTGATCGACTTCCTAGAGCAATGTTATGTTTTTCCCTTCATCGTCTTGACATTTAAATCTTGGTGGGAAATGGCTTGTTACCTAAGTCGTGAGGTTCCAAGTTTTCCTAACCTAAGTCACGTGGTTCTAAAGTTTCATAACCTCCCAACTTGGTGACTTTGAGGTTTTCTTTGTTATCAACAAGTTGTGAGTTTTGATAACTTCATAACCTCTGACTAAAGTTCTAAAGTTTTGTTTTCTACCAACATAGCGATCACATGGGAGTGATGTCAATCGATTGACGTGGTATGGTGACAATGTGGCTGCCACATTGGTGATGGGGACCAATTAGTAGTTGCACTATGCAAAGCGGTAACGATTGTGATTAGAATGATCTAATAGTTCCCGCTAAACCCATGCCCCTTGTGGTGGGTCTCGACAGACTCCTATGGGGTGTGTGGGATTGGCTAAGCGGTGTACGTCTACTGATTGGGTGACTTGACATTTGTTAACTTGGTAACTTGTGAAGAGCATCTTGGTGGAACCCAAATGGTACAATGGTCAATAGCATTGGACAAGTGATGTGTCGACATGTGGCACAAATTCATTTGTTGATTCTACATCGCTCTTGTGAATAAACGATCATTGGATTGAAATTTTCAAACTGAAGTTGATAGTTGTATTTCTTGATAACGATGTAACTACATTTGATTGCTCATTGGTTGGCCAATGGTACTACAACATGGAGAGATTAGGTCAGCCTAAAGAATGAGTGAGATAAAATGGGATGTTTGTAATGTAATGAAGATAGACAAATGGTATTGCATGGAGTTGGTGTTTTCTCAAAGGAAGAGTGAATGTATGTTGCCAAACTGATTCTATGAATTAACACCTGAAAGTGGAGCTTGTAACTCTATATGTAATTTTTTTTACTATAATATAAAGTGGTTTTACTTGGTGTGTGGTTTTTTCTCTCGTAAGGGTTTTCCCATGTAAAACTGGTGTTCAATTATGTGTGTTGCTTAAATTGTATATTCTCTTGTTTTGTTGTTGTGCATCTTAATTACTATAACTCAAATTAAATGAATTCTTCTGCAATTCTTTCCTAAGAATTTTACATTTGGAAGGCGTTCGTACCGAGCTTTCCTTACAAATCTATTCCTTGAATGCATGTTGATGTTGGGTCACCATTTATCACTCAACTTTTAATATGAAAAATGAAAAAAAAATATTTGTGAGCCCATGAAATAACAATTATAGTTGTGTGTAGGAAAAAAATCCTTTACAAGTATGGGACCTACTAAACTAATATGGACACATTAACCAATGGTGCAAAATTATTTGTTATTAAATTGAAAACACTTTAAAAGTGTGTAAGCTATTAGTAGGGTCATAGGGAAGCCACCAAATTCTACCACAAGCTACCACATATGATCTGCCAAACTTGATACCAACATAGGAGGCCAAGTACGAGGTGTTTCATAAGAGTCATGCCTCTCTAAGAGACAATGTATTAATATATTTATGTAATAGATGCAAGAGAAATATAAGATGTGAATAAGAATATATATAGAGAAAATACTAAGACATATTGGAAATAAGTTTTATCATTGATGTCAACCCAATATGGGTTGGAATTGATGTAAGATGTGTTGTTGAAGTATGTACATAATCTGGAAGTAGTTTTTCCATAGTTGATATCAGTTGGTGTATATATGTAAAGAAGTATAAGGAAGAATGGTGATCGGACTAGTGCCTATCAGTGATGCGGTGCTTGGTACACCTATTCCAATATGTTTCCTACATTTCTACAATAATATCATTCCTGATTGGTGTACCATGTCACATTCAGATAAGTTGCAAAATATTGGAAAAGGTATTAATAGTATATTCACTATACAGAGTCATGACTTTTTGGTCCACATCCTTCCATAGAATAAGTTTTTGTCTTGTGTTTAAGAAGATAATTTGGTTCTATTGTGAAGGTACTATATCCAAGATATCAAGTCTTTACACCTTCTACAAAAAGAGTTAGAGTTAATAGTGTTTTTGTCTATGCAATATAATGTTTTCCAACAATCTCTCATGGCTTACCGTTTTCAAATATTATTTTCCACCTTAAAGGAAATTTCTCTTGGTTGGCATTGGCAATTACATTAAGGTGGGGGCATACATTCCATTATGTTCTTCACTTCGTTCACACATGTTCAAATTTGTGCTTTTTTTTTGGCATATTGATCATATTTTATAGTACCCTATCAAAATTATTGGGACTATAGTTTTTGGTATTGTTAACACCAAATATGCAATCAGCTAACACAAGACCAAAAAACACTAGTTAATCATGTTATAAACACAAATCAAGCATTACCTATTAGATTCTTAGCTAAATCAAGAAGAAAACATGAAAATGAGAGCATAAACAAACCAAAGACAACATGCAGTCAACTTAAAATAGCTAAACCTTCACAGTGGTGCTTCTTCGATGTGGAAAGAAACCCTTTCCCAATCCCTTTGATAAGATTTGATGATGTTGATGATTCCAAGTGCATAAAATGATGAAACAAGCTTCAAATGTGATGAAAATGGTGAATGCTATGAGTGAAAATGCCTATAGTAAGAATGCTTCAAGTTGTGGATTCATATTGAGTAGAGGAAGCCTCTACTTATAGGAATCAAGGGTTGAAGAATGAGATAAATTGGTGAATGTTGGATAAAAGGGGAGCCAATGAGAATGTGACACTTGTCACAATTCTATTGGATGAGGGTGGACCACATTTTGGGGAATGTGTTGAGTAAAGGAGGATGCAAGAAGAATAAATGAGAATGATTGAGGATTTGAAAGGTTGTAAGAAGTAAATGAATATGGTTGACGATTTGAAAGGATGTAAGAGGAGTTAATGAATGTGTAATAGGTTATTTAAAACCTTTGGAGGGAAATTGAATGAGGAGGTAGTTGGGAGGAATATTCCTTAGAATATGCCATTGTGAGGATAAATAGAGGAATTAGATAATTAAAATAAATTATTTTCATGTGTAACCTGGTTAGTTGACCATGGGTTGATTTAACCCTTGAGGAGTTAAAAGCTAGAGGATTTGTTAATGATGATTAGAAAGTGGTTTAGAGTTAATTAATTCAGAATTAATTAACTTGAATGGGTTAGGGGATTGTGACATTTGATTTTATTTAATTTGATCAAATGAGAGGATTTGGGGGGGGATTTAATTAAATGATTTGATTTAATTAAATATGATGAACATTAGTTAGAATAAAGGTGAATTAATCTAATAAATTTAATTATTTGATTAATAGTAGAAATTACTGATTTTAACTAAATAATGTTGATTATTTAATTAATTGGTTAGTTCGAGGTGATTTAGGAAGAAATGGTGTTAATTAATTAGAATTGGATGCATAATATCAATCAAAACTTTTTAAGTGTCTACATTTTGACCCTCTTTGAAGCGAGGTACCTACTACGTTGGTTCAAAGAATAACATTATCGATATCAAAATTCTTTTTTTTTAATTTTTCGGATGCCCCATTGCTGCCCCAGCGGAAGAAATTATGCTACTACACTACCCCCTCAAGAGATTAGGTCAAAATTTCATTTTTAGTTGAGCTTGCGAAAAAGGTTCAACAAGGAATTAGGCACAAAAAATAGCCCATGGGACGCAAAAATGGGCTCACGACAATGAAAACAGGTCAAAAAGAGCTTTGTTAGGAAAAAAATGGATTAATGGGCTCAAAAACCAAAGATTTAGCATAAATAGGGATGAAGGGGTCATTTTCAAATCATTTGCACCCTCAACCTTCTAGATTTCTTGAGATTTTGCTCTAAGGTGTTGACAAAATGGTGGCTCGTGTGCTTCCTGGACATCGAATGGAGCGGGTTCAAGAGTTCTAGTTACCTTAGGATGCAAGACCCCCGATACACATTTCAAAAAAATCTCATTTTTTTGTGTTTTTGGTGCATTTATTAGGGTCTCATTAGGTCGGCCAAAAGTGGCTCTCCAGGGCATCACAAATCTTACAGTCAGCATCGCTTTTGTCGATGTTGACCCGCCTTTGTAGGATAGCGTTGCATAGCGCTAGAAGGTTTTAGGGTCACGCAAAAAATTCTGACCCACCTTTGGGTGATAGCATCACACGAGCCTAGGAGAGTATGGCACCGTGAGGAAATGTTGACCCACCTTTGCAGAGTAGCACCACCTTCGTTTATAGCATCACATTTTTGAAAACACACAGTGACACCTTTGCAAATGTCAACTCACTTTTTCTTTTCAAGGATTTTTTATTTTTGAAAACATGCCAAGTTGATTAATTTTGACATCATCAACATTTTGGATGTAGAAGGTCCTTCAGGTGCTCCACTAGAAGGAGCATAGAGGTCAGATACTGGGCCAAGCAAGGCACTTGAGTGATGATGCACTATACTTCCTGGGCTCGATCGGGTTCGACCACATGGCATAGATGCCAACAATTAGTACTTTCCTAGCTATGATGACTACACTGGTTGAGAGATGGCAAAGCAAGAATTCATCATTGTATCTATCGACTGGAGAGGCCATAGTGACCCTTGAGGATGTATGGCAGATCCTCCAGATCCCCATACATGGAAAGTGTATTATCTATGATGTTGAGGCTGATGGTGATGCGATATTCCAAATGTTTGAGGTTGATTAGTATGAGACAAACAATGGGAAATTCGACCTTGACTGTTATGAGGGGATTTCCCTAGATTTTACCTTGTTCATCGATGCACTAATCTTAAGAGTCCTCGTTCTCAATAGACAATCCAGAGGCTACAACATTGGATGGGGCATTATTGCCTAGTTGAGGATGATGGAGGAGATGGTCATCTATGCCTGGGGGCTAGTTGTCCTAGCCTCATTGTATCATGACATGCACTAGGATGTATATTGTGGGGCCCATAGCATTGGAGCAAGGTGAAATTACTTTACGCTTGGGCCTATGATCATATAGATGTATTGAGGCTAACTATTGCAGATGTGCAAATAGATCACAATGGTCCAGTGGTCTACAAATATGGGGGCATGACCACATTTTATTATACAGGCATTACAGGCATCTCGCACTAGAGATGGGTGATCGATGAGATGACAGTTTTTCGATGGAGAACCTGGCTCCATTACCATAGGTGGCATGGCAATGATGATTAGTTATTTTATTTCTGCTAGACTAGGTATATGTAGGAACACAAGCATCACATGATCAAGCCATATCTCCCTGATTGGGTTGCTCGATAGTTCAAAGAGGTGTAAGATGCACCTAACCTTACATATAGAGCTATTTTTGCAAGTCGAGCTTACGAGACAGTCTAGGGGCAACGGAACCAGCCCTAGCTTTCCATTGATGACTTTAGATAGTTGGTCATGCAACCTTGGGTGTATTTTGATGGTCCCACAAATGTGGGCACTACATAAGCATATGATGAATTATGGTAGGCCCACACTCCTATTAGATTAACTTTACCGATTGTGCCAGTACCTACTATGGGATGGGTCAGAGGACCCTGGATAGGATAGGTGCCACATCAACCACCTTAGTAGTCTCAGGATGGGCAAGATAGATAGGATGGGCACGTAGGGCATGATGGATAGGTGCCACCCCTAGTACCACTAGTTGCATAGAGGAAACCCCAACAGCCTCCACAATAGTCACCACCAGGTCCCAATCTTAGGGATGATTAGATAGCAACATTGTAGGCACAAGTTCATGCTTTGACGGGTTAGTTGCAGCAAGCACAAGCATAGATACAAGCCTTGACCCAGGAGAAAGATCAGGAAAGACAAGAGGTTGCGTAGGAGTGCTATCAAAGGCAGGATGTAGATCTTGAGTTGGCTCTTGAGACTAATCAGAGACTTGGCAGTTGGAGGCAGCATCTCAATAGGCACATGGATAGGCCATAGTCCTTGTAGAGATGTATGGATGGGCCATGCAAGAGGCCTCATATTACAGGTTATTATAATCTAGAGCTTGTCCCCAGGAGTGTCAAGAGCTAGATTTCTCTCACATTAGCTAGGTTGCACCGAGCAAGTCTCGCTTGAGGCCATTAGGCAGACCATCAGGGTCTCACCATCAAATTTGGGGCAGCTACCATAGTGATCAACAGAGCGGGGGGAGCTCAGGGCACTGATAGTGCTCAAACACTTTTTTGATGTGTATCCTAATTTATGATGTATATACATTCATTGGATGAGTTTTCATTAGCCTCGTGTATATTTTGATGATGACATTATATATTTGATTCAGATTCTATCATGACATTCAACTTTTTTGATATATATACATGAGATGACTTCGATGCAATTTATATGATGTGATGTTCTTTTTATTTTACCTTATGTGTTATGGATGCATGGATGTACATGATATGGATGAATGCATTTATATGGTCATAATATGATGCTTTATGCTTTATGATGTGATTGAATGTATGTATGATATATGCAATGTGTAATGGATCTATTTGTATGGATGCATTTATATGGTCATACTATGATGCTTTATGCTTTATGATGTGATCGAATGTATGTATGATATATGCAATGTGTGATGGATCTATTTGTATGGATGTATTTATATGGTTATGCAAATTTGATGTTATGAGATACTTTATGCTTTATGATGTGTTGATGACGATGAATGTGAGATGGGATGTAATGCAATGATATGTTTAACTTCTTTTTCAATATCTTTTCCATATGATATGTGATGATGCGAGATGTATGTATGAATGATGTAAAATGTGATGATTTTAAGATGATTAGGATAATAAATCCATATTATGTAAACACCTTAAATGATGATGAAATGTATGGATGATGTTTCCTATTATGATGATATGTACGATTATGAAGTATGTTGATGGTTTGTGGATGTAGGGTGGATGCAGATATATTTTTTTTAAATGTCATGATACCATGTTAGTACGTAGAGTAGATAGAAGAATAGGATGAACATGGATTGACCATTTATTTTGAGATTAATTCAGAAATCCAAAAAATCCATGATCCATCAATACTTCATTAGATTGATGATGAGTGATGATGATTTTTTGCTTATCCACGGATTGGGGATGTAAAGAGCTTAACTTTCCTTGTGTTTGATAACACACATAGATATGATGCATCAAGGTGTAGATAGCCAGGATGGCCTGGTATCTAGTGTGATGGAATTTGACTCGACAAACAAATAGGAGTGTCCCTGTTCACACCTGGCATACAAAACTTTGTTAGTGTGTACTTCAGACATTTCAAACATTTCAAAAAATGCAAAAAGGAAAAGCCTCCCAATGTAATAGTCAACAAGATATCCAAAACATCATCCCTACAAACCAAACAAAATTAGCATGACCAAGGTTATTTTACAAGAATATCTAGCAAACACAGCAAATGAAAGATAATGATCAAAGCCCCATTCCTTTCTCCCTAAATCATTTTATTAGACATCATTGAGAGGTCATTGGAATAAGCGTAATAAGATAAATCAAAAGAAAAGATCAAGTAAATAAACAAGCTAATGTTCTTCATACCTCTAGCCAAGACTAAACTATAATAATGTCTAATGTTGATGTCCATTGTAGGAAGGATGCATCCTAGGACATGATTTTATTAGATGATTTTGAGACTAACAAGATGATGGGCTAGTGATACCAAGAGTTAACCAACTTGTTTAACTATTGACCTAAACTTGAGACCTTGACGTTTTGAGTTTATATTTTTAGTTTTATATACTTGTTTATGATTGTTTTTCCAAAGGTTGGAGATGATGATCATTTATTGTGAGTAGATGTTTATTGCGGGTGAACATGAAATGGGATGGATGATTTTGGATTTTTTGAATGTTTTTGGTATTTTGAAATGTTTTGAGGTTGTTTTGAGCTTTTTGATATGTTTTACAAATGTTTTGATTTTCCAATTTTCTAATGGTTTTGTGCTTTCTTAGATGTTGACCAAGAACCTAACCTAAGGACCTATCCTAGGGGCCTTGGGGGATGATCAAATATTAGCCTTGCCTATGTTATACATGTAGAGACCATGTAGTTTGATTGAAACAGACTCATTTATTGATGAGATATGAACAAATGGATTGGTCAGTTTATTATGACAAACTCCTAAAGGATTGACCTAATGACTCTCAGGGGTTGATCAATGATTATCCTTGCCTACATTCAAGCTTAGAGACATGTAGTTCAATTGACACAGACTCGTTTATTGATGAGATATGAACAAATGAATTTGTCAGTTTATTATGATAGACTCCTAAAGGACTGACCTAATGTCTCTTGGGGGATGATCAATGATTAGGCTTGCCTACGGTCAAGCTCAGAGACTTATAGTTCAACATGATGACTCTATTTTTGAATTTTTTATTTTTGACCTATTTTTGGATTTTTTGGTTTTATGAATGTTTTTTGGATTTTCTCAATTTTATGAATATTTTTTGGATTTTCTCGATGTTTTGAGGATTTCAAGGATATACACAAATATGATTCCGATGTAGGTATAAGGACATGCCCCCAGCATGATATGATAGACTACCTCAATATAGGCAGGATAAACTGACCTTAGGAATGTACCAAGTAGTACTAAAAGGGAACATGATACCAACACAGGATCAAGCTATGATACAGACGTGGATGGGTGATGGAAGAAATATGAAATGTGGTGGGTGATGGAAAGTGATGGAAGGTGATGTAGAATAAGCCCAAGGATCCCTGGCGGATTGATAGTGCTTTATTTACACAAGGTGCCCTTTTGCTAGGTTTTCACCAAGGTACTTTCCCAAAGTGCCACCGAAGTGGTTTTCACTAGAGGACCTTTTTTTCTATCTTTTTTCTATTTTTTTTGGATTTAATCATTCTTTGTTTTTTTTGTATTTTTGGATTTATACCCAGCAAGCTTAGGCATTTTTTTTTTGAGATGGGAGCTATTGATGGGCTCTTGTAGAGGTTCACCTTCTGATGTGGATAGTTGATATGCCCCTAACTTGTAACTTGCAATGACGATAAAGGGTCCCACCCAATTGGGTTCAAATTTTCCTTTGCTATCTAGATTTGGCACATTTTTTTTATTTTCTTTCAACACTCCGACTTGAAATGACTGACTCTTGATCTTTTTGTTGTAGCTTCTCTTTAGATGGTTTTGATATACCTGTAGATGGTTCAAAGAATCCATGCTTCACTCATTAAGTAGTTCCAACTCATTCAACTATGATACTTGATATTCCTCATCAGTAACGAGATTTTGTAATGATATCCTTAGGGAGGGAAGCTTGATCTCAATGGACAAGATGGCTTCTGATCCGTAGACTAGGGAGAAGGGGGTTGCACCTATTAGTGTGTAGATATTTGTTCAGTAGGCCCATAATGTAGGGTTCAACTATAGGTGCCAGTCACGACCAACTTCATTGAATTTTTCTTGAGGATCTTTAGGATGGTCTTATTAGAAGCCTCAGCCTAGCTGTTACCCTAGGGGTAATATGGGGTGGAGAAGTGATGTTGGATATTGATTATTTGGTATAGCTCACGAAAGGTGTCCCATTATTTGAGATAAGGGCTTGTGGGACATTGTAATAGTAAATGAGGTAGTTCAAGATGAATTTTGAGATGGCTTCCCTATGATATAGGTCATGGGGATTGCTTCCACCCACTTTGTAAAGTATTTTGTGGCAATGATAATGAACTTGTGTCTATTAGATGATGTGGGTGTTATTTTTTCGACGAGATCAAGCCCCCATTGTGAAAAGAGACAAGGTGTTATAATCGGTTGGAGCTCTTGAGCTAGTGTATGGATGAGTTATCCATGTTGTTGGAATTGCATACATTTTCAGACATAGTCATGAGCTTCCTTCTCCATAGTAGGCTAGTAGTACCCGGTCCTTAGCAATTTCTTGGCCAAGGTCATACCACTAGAGTGTGAACCACAAATATTGGCATGTACCTTTATTAAGGCAATCAAAGCTTCCTCGGGGTTAAGGCATCACATTGATACTCCTACGGTAGAGGGTGTCACCTAAGATGATGAAACAAGATGACTTTTGGGGTGATATCGATGAGGAGGACTCCTATTTTTAGGTAGGTGAATATGTCATGGTACCAAGGATCACCGAGACCAACAATTTCACACACGAACTCAAAATATAGTACCTTGAAAGCTGGTATGAGAAACTTCTCTACAAGGAATTCATGTTTATGGACATTCCTTGAGATCTCTAGCAATGATCCAATTGTAGCCATAGCATTAGCTGCTCTGTTGTTTACCCTCGGTATCTGCTCAAATGTTATGTCAATGAAGAACTCCTTGAGATCCTCCACCAGATTCTTGTACAGGGTAAGTTTGTCATCCTTAGTTTGGTATTCATCATTGACCTAGTTGATAATTAGTTGTGATTCTCCATAGACTTTGAGTGCCATGATTTTCCATTGTATTGCAATCTGAAGTCCTATGACAAGAGCCTCGTACTCTGCAATGTTATTGGTGCAAGGGAAAGATAACCTGTATGATTTTGAGATACAATCCCCTTGCGGTGTGATGAAAAGGACTCCTACTCTTGACCCATGCTATGTGTATGATCCATAAAAACCTTCCAATGATATGTTGCACTAAGGTTGAAAATGGACTCATCTAGAAATTATGATACTAGTGAGTTCTTGGCATATATAGGTGCCTCGACAAGTTGATCTATAGTTACCTATCCCTTGATGGCTTTTTGCTCCACATATTCAATGTCGTATTATGTCCAGATCATGACCCACTTATCCATTCATCCTATGAGCATTGCTTTAGAAAGAAGATACTTTAGGGGGTCTATCTTGGCGATGAGATTTATCTGATGAGCCAACATATAGTGCCTAAATTTTTGTGAGGAAAACACTACTACTAGGCAAGCCTTCTCAATGAATGTGTAGTTTCGCTTATGTCCCACTATGGTTCTACTAATATAGTAAATATCTCTTTCCTTCCTTGTTTCATCATGTTGAGCTAGGAGATCCCCAAGTGTTGTCATCATAGCTGATATGTAGAGAATCAATGGTTTGTTTTAGATTGGTGGCATGAGGACTGGAAGTGTTAGCAAGTTTTACTTGATTTTATTGAATGTCTGATCGCATTTCACATCCCATTTGTATGCTACCCCCTTGTGGAGTAGATGAGAATATGGGATGTTTTTATCTACTAACTATGCTATGAATCTACAGATTGATTGGAGCCTTCCCTGCAAACCTCCTAACTATTTCAGTTTTTATGGTGCTTTCATGTCCAAGATTTCTTTGAATTTAGCAATGTCTATCTCAATTCCCCTCATCGATACAATATACCCTAGGAGCTTTCCTGATTGTATGCCAAAGACACATTTCTTGGGATTGATTCATAGCTTATATTCTTCTAATTTGTCAAAGATTGGGCCCAACGTTGATATGTGGTCTTGACATTTTCTTTATTTGGCTAGTATGTCATCGACATAGTCCTCTACAAATTTTTGGATCATGTCATAAAAAATCATAGTCATAGCCCTTTGGTATGTGGGTCCAGCATTCTTTAGCCTAAATGGCATCACATTCCAACAATAGGTGCCCCATGGACAATTGAAAGTTGTTTTATGTTGGTCATCCTTCACGATCATGATCTAGTTGTATCCTAAAAACCCATCCATCAATGATAACATTTTGTGCCTTGTCATCAAAGCTACAATCATGTCTATGTTGGGAAGAGGGAAATCATCCTTAGGGCATGGTTTGTTTAGGTCCCTAAATTCAATGTAGACTCAGATGCCCCCAATGGGCTTAGAAATAAATACAAGGTTGGAAAACCATTCAAGATAACCAATGGATTGCATGAATCTAGCATCAAGGAGTTTCTATAGCTCATGTTTCACTAATAAAACAATTTGTGGATGCATCTTTCTCAATTTTTTTCTTACTAGTTTTGCCTCTAGAGACTGCTAGATGATGAACTACTACCTATGGATCAAGGCCTAGCATGTTAGCGTAGGTTCATGCAAAATTCACTTTCCTTTCTTTTAGAAATGCAGCTATATTTTCTTGTTCCTCAGTCAAAAGGGATTCAACATAGAAAGTGATGTGCAGGGTTTCTTCAGTTCTTGAATTCACTGGATTGCATTTTTTTGCTAGTACCTCTAATTTTTCTTGATGGATGGCACTAAGGGGAAGATTGAATCCATCATCCTTCAGCACCTCAAAGAGGTTTTCACCATTGGATATGTCCTATTGGATGTTGTGGTTGTGTTGTTGATATGTGGTTGTCATTGATATCAACACTATTAGCATTAATGCATTTGAAGTTGTATATGTCGAGGATATTGAGAAAATTGTAATGAAATGAGTTGTAGGTTGTCAGTGGTGAAGTGAATTTTAGTATGTCAATGATATCAGTACATTGATGCTCAGAGGTTGTGGACTAAAGGGTTTCTTGTCGAGTATATCTAGTTTATCCACATTGAGTTTCAGAGATCCACGTGAAGATTTGATCGAGTTATGAAGATTTGTATTCTGATAGTCTTTTTGTTACTTCAGTTTGTGTTCCTGAATGAAGATGATTCAATTTCAATCAGTTCATTTGTTACAAATGCTTCTCTAGTGATTCATGATGTTTGTGGATGTTTCTATATCGTGCTCTATCTGTGTTTCATGTATGCATTGATCGTTGTGCTTGTGATCCCAGATTTTCTCTTGCTTGTTCATGGTTTTCATGTTCTTGGCCAACATGGTGTTTGTAGCATGTTGTGTATCTTCGAGGATTAATTTTTGAAGGTGGTTCATGTTCGAAGATGTTATTTTGGGTCTTCACTAATTTGTGGCCGACCTTGGTTGATTTGCATTAATAATTGTTATTTTTTTGGCCCGACAATTTGTTATCATTTTATTATTTTCATTAAATCTGACATGTAGCGGTTTAATTTCTTGTTGGGGCTATATATAAGTGACTATTTATTTCATTAGAAGTATGCAAAATGTGTGTGTGCATGAATAAATTTCTAAATCATTCGAAGGCCCAACATAGTTTGAAGAAGAGTGAAGAAAAGTGAAGAAGTATTCATGTGCTCAACTGGAACTGTGATCAAGCATTAGCAGATGCTATTTTATCAGTCCAAATCCCTACAAATGTAATCTAAATCTTTCTGTAAGACAGTTTGTCTTCCTTTGGGTAGTAAACCTTGTTGTAATTGAGCAGTGAGCTCTAGGCAGTGTGCCTAAATGCATGTGCATTCCCCATTCATATTTCTTTATACTTTTAACAGGGTATAATCTTGTGGACTAACCTCCACCGTGGTTTTTCCCCTAACAGGGTTTCCACGTAAAAATTCTTGGTGTTATGTGTGTTTTTGATATGTTGTTGATTTATGCTTTCATGTTTAATAATCAGATTTGAGAATAAGCTTGATAAAGTTAATAAGTTTTAAATTTCTGGGACAACTGATTCACCCCCCTCTTAGTTGTTTGCCCTTGTGTTGCCAACAATTGGTATTAGAGCAGGTTCCTTGGAAGAAGTTTAATAGCTTGAGGTGATCTAGGATAGCGACATACAAGAAGGATAGTTTGAGATTTGATGGAACAAATTATTCCTTGTGGAAGACTTGAATGGAGTGCCATCTGAGATGCATTGGTGAACCCTACTAGAGCATTACAAGTAATAGGTATGTTATACCTCAAAATGGTCCTACTACTACTGCTGAGATTAGAGATTTTGAGTACAATATCAAGGCTAAGGAAGCATTGTTGAGTGCTTTGATTATACTGAGATGACTAATGTTATGGATTTGAAGACTGCTTATGAGATTTGGAAAAAGTTGGAAACTTTGTATGAAGGTGATGCTAATGTGAAGATTGCTAAGTTGCAGAGTCTAGAAATATGAAATGTTGGGAATGGGTGATGATGAAAATATTACTAATTTCATGCAAAGAGTGAATGAACTTGTATGTGGAATCAGATGTGTTGGTGGACAGTTGGAAGAATTAGAGATTGTTGCTAAAGTGCTTAGATCTTTGCCTATTGCTTACAAAATCAAAGCTACAGCTATTCAAGAGCTCTGGATTGTGACAAATGTTACTTGATATATGTTGATTGGTAAGCTTACAATCTTTGAGTTGAGTGAATTTGGTGATGCCCTTCCTAATATAGAGTCTGCATTCAAGGCTACTACATCTGGAAAAGATAAACAAAGATATGATATGGGAGAGAGTTCTTCTAGAAAGACATTCAAGTATGAAGAAGAAATGAGACAACTTGAAGAAGAAGGAAGAGAACTGGATGAGCTTGAAGCACTGATTGTGAAAAGAGAAGCTAGAGGACAAGGTAAGTATAAAGGAAATTTTCCTATTAAATTTTTTTCCTGCAATAAGATAGGTCATTTTGCATCAAGGTGTCTAGAAAGAGTTTCTAAACCAAGACATAACAAGCCTAAATTTCAAAAGAAGTGTTATTATGCTGATGATGAAGGAGTGAGAAATGATGAATCTAAAAAAGGAAATGGAAGTGAGGACGAATGGGTATTTATTGCTATCAAGGAAAATAATCATGTGTCTACTAAATCTACTAGTTGTACAAATGTGGAGAAAGCCCTAGTTGCTTGAGTTGAAGAGAAATATGAATGGGTGATTGACAATGGATGTTCACATCACATGATAGGAGATAAAAGTAAGTTTGTGAGCTTGGAAAAGTATGATGGTGGTGTTGTGAGATTTGGTGATAACACAGCTGGTGTGATTTGTGGCAGAGGATGCATTTCTCTTTATGGTAAGAACAATATTAATGATGTCCTATATGTGGAAGGTTTGAAGCATAATCTTTTAAGTGTTAGATAGATGGTTGTTAAGGGTTACAATCTTCAGTTCAAGGATGGAAAGTGCAGAATATTGGGGTGTTCTAGAAATTGGATTGCATCAAGTACAAAAACCAGAGGTAATATCTTTCATTTGAATGTTGCTAGTAAAAGTTGTTTGATTGCTCAAGTTAATGAAAGTTGGTTTTGGCATAGAAGAATGTGTCATGTTAATTTTTATAATATTGTCAAGATAAGTTCTACTAAGGATGTGAGAGATCTTCCTAAGTTGGTAAAGCCTACTAATGTTATATGCAAGGAATGTCAGTTGGGGAAGCAAACTAGAATTTCATTTTGAAGCAAACAACAAAATTCAAATGAATTGTTGGAGCTTGTGCATACTGATTTGTGAGGTCCTTCTAGAGTCAAAAATTTACAAGGTTGCAAGTATTTCATGTTACTTATTGATGATTATTCAAGAATGATTTGGGCTACTTTCTTAAGGGAGAAATATGAAGCTCTAGAGAAGTTCAAGATCTTTAAGGCTATGGTTGAGACAGAGACTGGTCTGAAGATTAAATGTTTGAGATCAGATAGAGGTGGTGAATTCACTTCCAGTGAGTTTAATTCTTTTTGTGAAGTGCATGGAATAAAGAGACAATTATCTACCAAGCAGACCCCTCAGCAAAATGGAGTTGTGGAAAGGAAGAACAGGACAGTTCAAGATGTTGCTAGAACTATGATGCTCGAAGGAAATGTTCCTCATAGCTACTAGATAGAAGTTGTGAGTATTTTTGTTTACATCCTCAACTGGGAACAAGTCAAAGGTGATACTGGTAAGACCCCTTTTGAGCTATGGACTGGTCATAAGCCTACTGTTAAATATTTCAAAATCTTTGGGAGTAAATGTTATATCAGAAGAGATGAAGATTTAGGAAAGTTTGATGCTAGAAGTGATGAAGGAATCTCTTTGGGTTACTCTACTAAAAGAAAGTCCTACCGGTGCTACAATAAGAGATTGAAGAAAATGGTTGAAAGTGCAAAGGTCAAGGTTGATGAAGACATAGCTAAACCATCCAAAACCCGTGGATATGATTCTGATGATCAGAATGATAGTACAAACAAAGGAAAGCAAGTTCAGACTTCAAATCATTCTAGTGAATCAAGAAGATCAAGAGGAAGGAGAAAATGGTCAAAGAGTAGAAGAGAGATAAGAAGAGCCTGAAATTCAAGAACATCCTAAGACTCCAAGGTATGTAAGATTAAATCATTCAGAAGATCACATTATTGGTGATAAGAACAAAGGTGTCCAGACTAGGAGAAATATTGAAGAAGAATAATGTTTGATTTCAAAGACTGAGCCTACTAATGTAAGTGAAGCATGTAAAGATGAACATTGGGTTGAAGCAATGAAAGAAAAGCTACAACAAATTGAGAAGAATGATACATGGATCCTTGTTCCTAGACATAAGGATAAAAATGTCATTGGAACTTAATGGGTCTTTAGAAACAAACTGAATGAGCAAGGTGAAGTGGTTAGAAACTAAGCAAGATTGTGTAAGGGATATTCACAGATGGAAGGAATTGATTTTGAAGAGACCTTTGCTCTTGTTGTTGGAATTGAAGCTGTGAGATTGCTTCTTGCTTATGCTGCTTACAAAGACTAAAAGGTTTATTAGATGGATGCCAAGTTAGCATTTCTAAATGGCGAACTGGAAGAAGAGGTGTATGTTGAGCAACCAGATGGATTTCAATTGACTGATTAGGGAGATATGGTTTTTCAGTTGAAGAAAGCACTGTATGGACTTAAGCAAGCCCCTAGAGCTTGGTATGCCAAATTGGATGAGTATTTGATGAAACTTGGATTTAACAAAGGTACTATTGATAGTAATTTGTATTTCAAGAATGATGATAAAGATTTGATTGTGGAAGTCTTTGTTGATGATATCATTTTTGGAGGAGATGATAGTTTGTGCATGAAGTTTGCTAATGAGATGTAGAGTGAGTTTGTGATGTCAATGATTGGAGAGATTAAATTATTTTTGGGATTGCAAATCACACAGTTAGATAAAGGGTCTTTATATCTCAGTCCAAGTATGTGAAAGAATTGTTGAAAAAATTTGATATGGAAGATTCAAAGCCAGTTGGTACACCCATGGTGACCGGATGTAAGTTGACAACAAATGATGATTCTTCGAAGGAAAATCAGACTAGATACAGATCAATGATTGGTGGATTGTTGTATTTAACTCAAACTAGGCCTAATATCATGAATGTTGTGTGTATTGTTGCAAGATTTCAAGTTGATCCTAAAGAATCTCATGTGACTATTGTGAAGAGAATTTTTAGATACTTGAAGGGAATAGTTGATTTTGGTCTATGGTATCCTAAAGATGATGATCTTACTTTGATTTCCTTTATTGATGTTGATTGGGTTGGTGATGTGAATGACAGAAAACGTACTAGTGGTGGTACATTGTTCTTGGGAAAGAAGTTGATCTCATGGTTAAGTAAAAAGCAGAATGCCATTTCTTTATCTACTGTAGAGGTTGAATACATTGTTGCTGCTAACAATTGTACTCAAGTATTATGGATGAAGCAGATGTTGAAGGATATCAGAGTTGTGTATGATGAGCCTATTTCTATATTATGTGATAATTCAAGTGCTATTAACATTTATAAGAATCTTGTGTTGCATTCAAGGACCAATCATATATCTATCAAGTTTCACTTCTTGAGAGAGAAGATGAGTAAAAAGGAAGTCAAATTGGATTATGTGCCTACTAAGGAGCAGATTACAGATATATTTACAAAGCCACATTTCCTAAGGATAATTTTGAGTATCTCAGAGGGAAGTTAGGGGCGATTACGCCTCCTAATCGAAACTAAGATCCATTGCATAGCATCAGTCCATGATTTTCATATTCATATCTTGATCCAGATTGATGTTGTGGTGGCTGCTACTCAGGGGGAGTAGTCAGATGATTCAGATGTTCAGATATGTGGTTCATAGCTTAGAGATCTTTGTCATTGATGTCAAAGGGGGAGAAGAGCAATGTGAAAAAGCTTCTATGGAGAAGAACCTTGTGAGGAGAAAAGTCATGTGGAAGAGTTGAGGAGAAAAGAGTCAGAACCTAAGGGGGAGTAAGTGATGGAAATTGTTGCGTTGATGGTGTTTTTCACAACATGTGTTTCCATCAATTCCAAAGGGGAAAATTGTTGGATATTGTGGTTTTGTTGCTGATATGTGGTTTTCATTGATGTCAACACTATTAGCATTAATGCATTTGAAGCTATATATGTTGAGGATAATGAGAAAATTGTAATGAAATGAGTTGCAAGGTTGTCAGTGGTGAAGTGAAGTTCAGTCTGTCGGTGAGTTCAGTACATTGATGATCAGAGGTTGTGGACTAAAGGGTATCTTTTTTAGTATATCTAGTTTATCCACATTGATTTTTAGAGATCCGCGTGAAGATTTGATTAAGTTATGAAGATTTGTATTCTGACAGTCTTTCTATTACTTCAATTTGTGTTCTTGAATGAAGATGGTGTGATTTCAGTCAATTCATTTGTTGTGGATGCTTCTCTAGTGATTCATGATGTTTGTGGATCTTTGAGGATTAATTTTGAAGGTGGTTCATGTTCAAATATTTTATTTTGGGTCTTCACTAAGTTGTGGCTGACCTTGGTTGATTCACATTAATAATTGTTATTTTTTTGCCCCGATAATTAGTTATCATTTTATTATTTTCATTAAAGTCAACATGTAGCAGCTTAATTTCTTGTTGCGGATATATATAAGTGACTTTTTATTTCATTTGAAGTATTACAAATGTGTGTGTGCGCAAATAATGTTCTAAATCATTTGAAGGTAGAGTAGAGTGTGAAGAAGAGTGAAGAAAAGTGAAGAAGTATTCATGTGCTCAATCAGAACTGTGATCAGGCATTAGTAGATGCTATTTTATCAGTTCAAATCCCTACGGATGTAATCTGAATCTTTCTATAAGACATTGTTTCTTCCTTTGGGCAGTAAGCCTTGTTGTAATTGAGTAGTGAGCTCTAGGCAGTGCACCTAAATGTATGCACATTCCCCACTCATATTTCTTTATACTTTTAATAGGTTATAATCTTGTAGACTAACCTCCACCGTGGTTTTTCCCCTAACAGGGTTTCCACGTAAAAAATCTTGGTGTTGTGTATCTTTCTAATGTGTTGTTGATTTATGCTTTCATGGTTAATAATCAGATATGAGAATAAGCTTGATAAAGTTAATAATTTTTAAATTTCTAGGACAACTGATTCACCCCCCCTCTCAGTTTTCTGCCCTTGTGTTGCCAACAACATCCTTTATTTTTACTATTTTTGGGTCAGAAAGTGCCACCGTGTGGTTTTCACTTAGAGACCTAGACGTTACTCTTAAATTTTATTTGTTATGAATAAGAGATTCAATCATTTCCCTGTGGTATGCATGTGTGTCCAACTCAATGCCAAATCTTGCTTTATGTTCTCCTTACAGTAGAGTATCCCTTAGTCCCATGAATTCCAAGAGAGCCCCATCATTTTCAAACATATCTAATATCGGTGGTCCTCGTTGGTCACTGTCTATGAGTTGGGGGTAAACGATTTTTAGTTCGGTGGCTTGGATATTTGACTCAAAAGACATGGTGGTGATAATAAAGAGATAGGAGTCCTCAAATAGCATGGGTGATTTAGATAGGGGATCCTCAAAGGGACAACTAAGCAATATGGGTACTGACAGGGAATCTTTTTCCATTTTAACAGAAGCACCTTTAACAAGTATGGTTAGCTTCGGAGGGATACATCCAAGGCCAAGATTCTTAGGGTGCTTCT
Organism: Sequoia sempervirens; assembly: GCA_007258455.2. Classification (NCBI taxonomy): domain Eukaryota; kingdom Viridiplantae; phylum Streptophyta; class Pinopsida; order Cupressales; family Cupressaceae; genus Sequoia; species Sequoia sempervirens. The sequence continues at coordinate 229,295,235 of VDFB02000003.1, read as the reverse complement.
TAGGAATGATGGGTTCAAACAAGTCATCATCATTTTTCCTAAGCTTCTCATTTTTTTATAGCCCCAACCAAACATTAATTGTAGACCTTTGTTGCTTTCTTCGATGGGGAGATCTGGTATAGGTCTTTCATCTTGATATAACAAGCTTGATACATCTTTCTCGTCTATCACCTCTTTGCTTAGGTCTCCATACTTTTTGAAGGTGGTGGATTCTATTTTGAAGGTTTGAGATTTTGTGTTGATTGGTTGTGGTTTTTCGTGAGATCTAGGAGATTGAGGTAATTCTCCTATCACAAAGGAACTCTTTTTCATTTTATAGTCCCTGCACCCATTATCTTGGATTATAGCTTTGACATCTGGGATGTTCTGAATAGTAGGTGTCTTTTTCTCAGAAGTGGAGGCTAAAGTGGATGGGTCAATATATGGGGATGTGGGTCCCTCATCATTTTTCAGAACTTGGGGGATCTTATAATACTTGGCATCTATATTTTTGCAAAAATAGAACAGTTTAGGATCGCCATGGATTGTGATCTCTTGGTTCTGGTAAGGGAATTTAACATATTGGTGGAAAGTGGATGCAATGTCTTGCATTTCATGGATCCATGGGTGCCCTAGGAGAATATTATAGGGGAGTTCAAGGTCAAGTACCTAGCAAGTAGTCTCCATGATTGTTGGCCCTACTTGGATAGGGAGTTGAATGGTGCCTTGAGACACCCGTTCTTTATCATCATAAGCCCTAGTATTGATACATTTTCCTTTTTTGATGGCATCTTCTGAGAATCCCAAATTCTTCATTAGTTGTAGGGTACAACTATTCAAACTCGCAACTCCATCCACCAAGACTCGTTTGAATTTTTTCTTGTGGACTAGGACTTCGAGATGGAGTGGATGGTTATGAGATAGTTGGATCAGAAGATCATGCTCAAAAAATGTGAGAAGATGTGGTGTGGTGATATGTCCAACCATAGCTTGAAATTGGTTAGCATCAAGGTCTATGGGCACAGAAGATGCATTCAATTCTCTCTAGAATGTCCCTATGTGCGGGCAAGATTTTAAGCAACTCCATGATGGAGATTTGGGTGAGGATATTTTTCAGTTGCTCCAAGATGTTGTAACCAATAGGGTTTGATTTTGTATTAGTGGCTAGTGCCTTGGGTGGTGGTGAAGGTCTTGGGATGGAAATTTTTCCACTACATGTGGTGACTCCACACTCAGCTCTAGGTCCTTTGATATCGACAATTGTTACCCATTCATCCAAGGATGTGGCAATATGGTCATAGATATGGTTCAAATTGTGGTAAATTTTTCCTTTACCTTTATTTTTTCCTTTATTGTGATCTGACATCAAATTCATGTATATTTTGAGATCTTGATTCCCTGTGGGTTGTTCAATGGTTATAACTTTATCATCAATGAGATATTGGATCAGATTCTTGAGTCTCATACAACTAGTTGTTGTGTGTCCCTTTATTTTGTGAAAGTCACAAAGGTGCTTCTCATTATACCATGGTGGTTTAACTTGAGGCTCTTGGTAATTTTCGTAAACAAGGAGTGTGATGAGATTTGTATGTACTAGCTATTGCATGATAGATTCAATTAGTTCCCCAAGTGGTGTATATTTTTGTTTTGGGGGATATCTATTCTTTGGGGGTGGTCCCCCTTGAGCATTTACGTTGTTGACAGTTTGATTGTTGGGTTGTTGTTGTGATTATGGGTTGGTTTGTGGGGTGTTTTGTGTGTTGATTTGTTGTTATTGGTATGTTTGTGTAGCATAGAAAAAATGTATCTTTGAAAATTTTCACACTAATTTGGGTCTTTCTTATGGATGTTGGCCTAGTTTTTCCTATATTTAATGTTGCGATGTGGTCAACACATTCACATTAGGTATTGGACCCTTGTGAATCAATAAGAACTTTATGATTCCTTGTAAAAGTGTTGTGAAATATTGTAACCCACTTTCACACTTTTCTAGGACCTTTTTACTATAATTTACTTAAATAACCCCTTTTTTATCATTTACCAAGCCTTATTTCAAAGTTTTGTAAAGTGTTGTAACAAACTTTCACGCTTTTCTAGGCTTGTCATCAGTAATTTGACCCTTTCTTATGCTTAATTTGCCCCATTATACACTTATAGGCCCTACTTAACTTTATTTTTTAGAATAATCCTGTTAAACATCATTTAATAAACCTTAATTTTAGACACCCACTTAAAATGCCTAAGTGGGTCCAATTCTCCGCTAGGGGCGAATTAGTCCCATTTGGCTCAAAAATCAAAATTATTTTAAAGTTTTGGTGGGATATTATTCTTTATGCCTTGAGGTCAGCCTGTGATGTGGTATTTTTGGGAAATTTTGCATAATCAAGTATAAATATAGGGTTTTCCCTCTCATTTAACCCCCAATTTCATTCACTAATTCACTCAAGCATTCCATCATTCACTTTAGCATTCTAGGCATTTTCAAGCATACATCTATTGGAGCTTCTACTTACATATCTTCAGATTTCTACTTCAAGGGTTTGGTGAATTGTAGCATTGCATGTTGTTCATTCATCATTCTCTTTTCATTTCATTTCATTTCATTTTCAACGGTTTAATTATCAAACCGGGGTTTGACCAAGGAAAACCCCTATTCACTAACCCTTAACCGTTTCCCCCCTCTTTGCATGTGTTTTGCAAGTCTTGTGTGTAGATTTTTCAAAGAGAAAGGTGTGAAAAGTTGATAAAAAAATTTCAAAGTCATTCAAAGTGGTCAAATCCATAATAGAAGCTTGGAGAACACCTACAGGTCAGATTCTGCAGTTTCGGATAGAGAAACCTGTTAGGAGTTAAAGTGCAAAATGGGAGCTACAGATTACATCTTTGAATTTCCAAAAATTTGGAAGTGGAGTAAGTTTCCATCAGTGGAAAATTAGTCCCACTGCTAGGCCTGAAAAGTGGTTCTACAATTCTGAGTAACCTTTTATCTAAAACCTATTCCGACAGAATTTCCTTGAAACATGACTAAGTCACCTAGCTTGGCGTAAGTGTCCCAGTGGGCTTCAATAGTGATTTCTACAGGATTTCAAAGCTCCTCTACATCACTTTCTAGTTTCTAGGTGCACCTCTTAGTTTCATTAATTTTTGTCATAGTTTGCTTGTGTTCTTAGTTCATTTTACATATCACAGTGTGTTTTCAAACATTTTGCATTTTCTTAGTTTTGCATTAGTATTCAATCTCTTTTATTAGTTCTTTGCATCTAGGAAATTCCCCTTAGACATATTTCAATCATTTTTGGATTGGAATCTCAAGGGAATATTTTTGAGTGAGCCATTAAGGTTTTTGGGATACCTCTCTCCTTTTAGGTGCAAAACCCTAGAAGTGTAAGAGAGTCCCAAATTCCAAAAATCTATGGTTCAGTTTGCTATTATGTATTTTTCCTTGGGGAAATGATAAAAACCTTAGTGTCAATGACACCATAATTAGTAACATTCTTGTTCTTGGCCCACGTGCGAGGTTTGTCATTGTAACTTGTCGATGGTCGATTGTCTTGATACACAGTTGTGCCCCCTTGTGCTATAAGGGCTCTTTCAATGTTGGGCGCTTTGGGGATCAATTGGTCATATGTTGTTATGCATTGAATTTTCAAGTATAAATACAAGCTCCCTTCAAGGTTGGAGGTAATGGTCTCAATTTTTTGTTCCTCTGGCATGGACCATTTTCTCTTGTTGGCTCTAGATCTCCATCATTGTAAGAAGGCAACAAATTTCTCTCCTTTAGCTTGTTTGAGGCCAAATAGTTCTTCTAGGCTTACCTCCATGTCTAGGTTGAAGGAGTAGTTTTTGATGAATAAATCCATGATTTCTTGGAATTTTTTGATTTTGAGAAGTAAGCGAGAGAGCCATTCCATTGCAGGACCATCCAAGCTTCGAGGAAAAAGCCACATAAGATAAGAATCATCATAGGCTACCTCCATGCAATGTACATGAAACTCTTTGATGTGGTCCTCGGGATTTCCTTTCCCATGATATTTGTTGAATTTTGGTATTTCGAATCCTTGTGGAAATGGAACCATAGCAATGCTTCTATCAAATGGATAGGGACACAAATTTCCCTACATGTGCAATTTTTTTACTTTTTCAGATTAGATATCTTGTATCTATTGTGAGAGCAATTTGACCTGCGTAGAGAGGTCATTTTGTGGATCTAGTGGTGGGATGTGCATGTTTTGGGATGGTATGTTTTGTTGGATGAAGGATGGGGTGGCTTACGTGTTTGTGTTCAAGGCATTTTTCTACATGTTCATGAAAGGTTGTTGTAAGTTTTGTTGTGTCACCAATGCTTGTTGGTATGCTCGGTGTTGTTGTTGTGCCAACAACACTTGTTGTTGTTGTTGTTGTTGAGCCAATAGCTCTTTTTGTTGGGCCTATTGTTGTTAGGCTATCAATGCTTCTTGTTGTGTGTGTTGCTGCAAGGCTTGTTGGTAGGGTTGTTGTTGTAACAACACTTGTGATTGTTCTTGTTGTGCTTGGTATTGAGCTTGTGCTTGTGCTTGAGCTTGGGCTTGAACTTGAGCTTGGGCTTGCGCTTGCACTTGTTGTTGTGCCTATTGTGTGGCCTACTACTATTGTAGAAAAGCTTGTGCTTATGCTTGTGCTTGTGCTTGTGCTTGTGCTTGTGCTTGTGCTTGTGCTTGTGCTTGTGCTTGTGCTTGTGCTTGTGCTTGTGCTTGTGCTTCTGCTTCTGCTTCTACTTCTGCTTCTGCTTCTGCTTTTGCTTCTGCTTTTTCTTTTGCTTGTGCTTTTGCTTGTGCTTCTACTTGAGCTTGAGCTTGTTGTGCTTGATTTTGAGCTTGATCTTGTTGTTCTTGACTTTGTTGCAAGGCCTTTTGGTAAGCTTGTTGCCTACTTTTAAGGTGATATTGTATTGATTTGTTGTATTTGGATTCAGTGGTGGAGGTGGGGGATTTTTTGGGATGGTGTGAGATGTTGTGATGAGAGTTGGTTGGGGTGGTTGTTGAGGTGTTTTTTGAGTGATGACAAGGGGTTGTGTGGTAGATGGTATGGTTGATATTCTTAGTCCTTGGGAGACCATGTTTTGGGGTGTTTGAGGTGTTGTAGATGATGTGATGATTGGCTGAGATTTTTGGATTGGTTCCACTTTGTGGTGTGACATGCTTAGAGGATTTGGTATGATAGACATGTCGATTTGATTTGTGCTTGGGGGATTGATTGAATTTTATTGGCTTTGAGTTGATGTGTTGGATGAAAGGAGTTTCCCTATACCTTGGATTTGATGTGGATGTTGATGTCAAAAAAGGGAATGGTGGGAATATTTGAGGTGTGTTCCCTTGTGAGATGGAAGCATTGAAAGTACTCACTTGTCCAAATAAATTGACTTTTCCTTGTGACACAATGGGGAGAGAGCCTTACATATCGAGAGGATATGTCGATGTTACAGAAAAGGTGGAGGGGTTGTTTGTATCATGGAAAATGAGTGGCACATATGGATGTTTTGGTTCTTGTGGGATGATGCTAGGCATACCCAAGATTGTGTTGGCCTCTAAATTTTGGTTGTTGACAAGTGGGTTCCCTTGAAGGGATTGAAGTAATGAAATTTCCTTGGTGATCATAGGTTGACTTGGGGCATGTGATGATGATGGTTGTATGATGGGTTGGGTGATGTTTGGGAATGAAGGAATGAATTATCTTTGAGGCATGTTCCCAAAGTATTGTTCAACAATAGTGGTCGCATCAAAATCAGAAGGGATTTTAGCCCCTTCCTTTTCTAATGCCAACATGTATTGCATGGGATTGAGCCTCATGACTGTGTTGACAATCTTGTGTGTTTCAGGATTTTTAACTACTTCCAATATTTCATCTTGGGACATCCCTTTGAAGTTGTTGGTGACATCCTCCACTTGGAAACCTACCTCTTGAATATTTTATGGTAGCTGAGAGGGATTAAGTGGAGGGTGATAGATTCCCTAGGGTTGAATTCTGATGCAGTTTTACTTAAATCACTTGAGGTAGATGTTTATTTGTTTTGCTCCATGATCTTGTGTTGTGACCTTGTTTGAACCATAAAATTGGGATAAAATTTTAGGAATATGGGAGGTAAACCTCTAACTCCTTTGGTTGATCTAAACTTTAGGTACAAAAAGAAAATCTAGGATTTTTAAGGATCAAATGATGATGGTGTGATAAATGAAGGGTGAATGATATGGATGTTTGAACTTTTGAGAACTTTGGAAGAATACTAGACCTTAGGATTTTGGAATTTGATTTTGATTTGGTTTGATTTGGATAATGGACTTGTATATCCCAAGATGTTAGATGTGATCTTGGGGTAAACTTGTCCAAAAGGGTGCTAATTTAACTAAATGTGTGAGAAATGATTTATCCCCATACACCTAGCCAAACAAGGTGATTTTGATTTGATTAAAGGATTTACCAAAATTATAGCATAGATAATTTTTCCAAAGTTCTAAAAGTTGTTTGTGAGGTGGGATTTGATGGATGATGTGACAAATGAAAGTGTTGGTTTGATCCTAGATGAACCTAAAAATACTTTGTTTATAAGACCAAGGTGTTGAAGAACATGTTATTCCCTAAAAAGTGTTTCAAATCCAAAAGACCAATCTTTGACTTAAATGAGGGGCTCAAATTGAGCATACATATCCATATTGTTGAGCGGAATATGTCTATAAAACCTTGTAACCTTCTTGTTTATCTTGGATTATTGTCTTTGGTTACACTTTCTAATGTATCTCTTGATAAATTTTTGAGTATGACTCCTAAACTTGAAGTTGTGGCATAAAGAATTTTGCTTTGGAATCTTGACTTTACGATAAATCATGAGAAAAAACACATATGTGGGGTTCAATTGTCTTTTAAATCTTGATTAAATGGATTCTTTTTACCACATCAACACATCTTACTTAAATTCCAAACTAAATGTCTTTCTTAACTCTTTTTCATTCCATAAGGTCTAATATGTGAAAATCAAAGAATCAAGGCCATAGTTTTCCTAGGTTGACTTTGGAGAGAGAAAATTGAGATATGGGCTCAAATATTTAGAAGCCTCTAAGTATAAAAATCCCTAGGGACAAGCAGTAATAATTGGACTCCTCAAGGATATTTTCTCTTTCCAAAGGGTTTCAAATTTTGGTGACTTTTAAAAAAAAAAAATCAATGTTTGAGATCCGAGCAATGTGTTTGATTGAATCACAAATTGTACAATCCTAGGCTACAAAGATACTACTTGTTGAGTCCCCACTCATATTTCTCCAAACACTAAGACAAAGTGAACAGTTAGAGATTTGGCAACACTGGCTCCCCTCCATGGCACACACTTCTCAGGACCACCAAATCTCAAAATCTTGAAGATCCAAAGATCCTAAGGATTTTTTTTCTACTTTCAATAGTACAAATGTGGGGTAGCTTCAAAACGACCATTCATGCACTAGCAAGCATAAAGGATTTTGGTCACTAAACAAGTTGGTTCTTAGTTCGGATACTCAAGGACATGGCACCTTGTGAGCATCCAACAAGACACTAAAGGCTTTAATCAATCCTACTAGGGGCTCGTATACTTTTTATGGTAGTACCCTATTTTGAATGACACTATACGAATAAGACCTACATACCATGAGGACTTGACAGTTTAGTCTTATCCATTTATGTATTGGCTTCAAGCGAAAAAACCGGTTGGAGTCACCTTCCAGTTCTCCTTTCAAATGTGTCTCTTAGGTAGGCCCCTCTAAAAGTGAACAAAAGTGAGGGAGAAAAATTGTAGTTCGACCACCTAGTTGGTGTAAAGAGGAAGGAGGGAACACACACAATGTATTTTCCTCACACTAGCATGGGGATCAATTTTAGATCCAAATTGAAATGTGTGGGTGATTTAAGACAACTAATGTCAATGGAAAGATTTTGATTCTCAAGATCGTCGAGTTGCGCGAGAGAAGTGCATAGGCATTCAAGTGACAAGGATTGCAAAAAATTACAAATCAAAGAAAGCACGAGTTATTTTTAATCCCCAAAGTAAAAGTGAGTTTATTTAAGCACCAAAAGCTAAGTATAAATTTGTCTTGTTCAATTTTAACCCACAAAGCAATGTCTAGTAAGTTCCTAATGTTCAATTTTAGTCCAACTTTGACAAAGCTTGAGTTGATTGTTAATTTTAAGCCCAGAGTAATTCTAGTTGGTCCTAAAATAGAAAATAAAAAATAGAATTGGAAAGCCTAAGCTATTATAGTGAGCATTAAAAAATTCTTTTAGGTCTCCAAGTCAATTTTCCTCCTCTTCCTGCAAAGGTGACGTTGGGTAACAAAGGCGACACTCTACAACTGACAAAGGCAACACTGAAAAAACAAATGTGGCACTTTGGTCAAATGAAAAGGCAACACTCTGCAACAGGCGGAGAGCACGAATGTGGCACAATATCAAAGGCAACACTCTGTTAGAAAGCATTTTTAAGGAGAAAGTCAAGCAGAAAGAAGCAACATTATAGCAAAGGCGATGCAACAACAACATTCAAAGGCAACATGACATGACAAAGGTGGCACTGGAAACAAAGGAAACTTTTAGTGTGCAAGCAAAGGTGAGCATTGTATGCAAAGGTAGTGTTGTATCGAAAAAAAGTAGCGTTGCTCTCCTGTAGCTACAAAAAATGGTATTTTCAAGTGAAATTGTCAAAATAAAAAGGTTATCCCTCCTTCTAGCGCCAAAATGTGAACACCAAATCTACAATTAGCTAACACAAGACCAAAAAACACTATTTAATCATGTTAGAAACATATAAATCAAGCATTCCCTATGAGATTCTTAGCTAAATCAAGAAGAAAACATGAAAATGAGAGCATAAACAAACCAACGACAACATGCAATCAAATTAAAATAGATAAACCTTTGCCCCATAGGAGGATTGGTGCTCCTTTGATGTGGAAAGAAGCCCTTTCCCAATCCATTTGATAATCTTTGATGATGTTGATGATTCCAAGTTCCTAAAATGATGAAACAAGCTTCAAATGTGATGAAAAAGGTGAATGCTATAAGTGAAAATGCCTATAGTAAGAATGCGTCAAGTTGTGGATCCATATTGAGTAGAGGAAGCCTCTACTTATAGGAATCAAGGGTTGAAGAATGAGAGAAATTGGTGAATGTGGGATAAAAAAGGAACCAATGAGAATGTGACACTTTTCACAATTCTACTGGATAAGGGTGGAGCACATTTTGGGGAATGTGTTAGTAAAGGAGGATGTAAGAGGAACAAATGAGAATGGTTGAAGATTTGAAAGGTTGTAAGAAGAAGTAAATGAATATGGTCGAAGATTTGAAAGGATGTAAAAGGAGTAAATGAGGATGTAAGAGGAGTTAATGAATGTGTAAGAGGTTATTTAAAACCTTTGGAGGGAAATTGAATGAGGAGGTAGTTGGGAGGAATATTCCTTGGAATATGCCATTGTGAGGATAAACAGAGGAATTAGATAATTAAAATAAATTATTTTCATGTGCAACCTGGTTAGTTGACCATGGGTTGATTTAACTCTTGAGGAGTTAAAAGCTAGAGGATTTGTTAATGATGATTAGAAAGTGGTTTAGAGTTAATTAATTTAGAATTAATTAACTTGAATGGGTTAAGGGATTGTGACATTTGTTTTGATTTAATTTGATCAAATGAGAGGATTTGGGGGGATTTAATTAAATGATTTAATTTAATTAAATATGATGAACATTAGTCAAAAGAAAGGTGAATTAATCTAATAAATTTAATTATTTGATTAATAGCAGAAATTGTTGATTTTAACTAAATAATGTTTGATTATTTAATTAATTATTTAGTTTCAGGTGATTTAGGAAGAAATGGTGTTAATTAATCAGAATCAGATGCATAATATCAATCAATACTTTTTAAGTGTCTGCAAGTATGGTTGACATAAGAGCTCACGTAGTGAATATTGGACTTCACTAGCCCTTGTGTGTTTTCATTTGCTACTATTTTAAAAACTCACCTAATGAATCTCGGACTTCACTAGCCTATGTTGTTACTTATCAAGATCACCTAGTGAATATCATACTTCACTAGCCTATGTTGTTTCTTATCAAGATGACCCGGTGAATACTAGACTTCACTATCCTATGATTTTTTTTATGTATTCATGGCTCACCTAGAAAATATCAAACTTTTCTAGCTTGTGATTTATGGGTACCTTAGGTATAGATCCTAGTAAGAATTATGTGGATCATTCTATTCTATGATGTCATACCCCACCTTTTGTATTTGCATCATGTTTAAATTATGTTTGCATTGTGTTTTCAATATGTTTGCATCATGTGTGTTTTTCATTGTGTTAATTTTAAGTCTCCATTGTGTATGCTTTATGTTTTTCATTTTGCATGTTGCACCTCATGTGTGTGTTTTCCTTTGTCATTACTATTATGCCCTGCATAACCACCCCCATTTTGATTTGGAACAAAATGGGTCCCCCCTTCTCTTTTGGTTCTTTGCTTTTTGTTATTTTCTTTTCTTTTTGGAATTCTTTTGTTTTTCTCCTAATTTTGTTTTTTGTTCTACCTGATTTAAATCTTGGTCCTATCTTAGCCTAAGTTGGTTTTCTTCTTGCTAGGAATTCAGTAAAATAATTGTAAGCAATGGTGGATTTATTATAATATGTCTTATTTGCTTCTGAGGATTAATGCAGGCCTTTCTTTTGTAAGATTAAATCCTACGCATGATTATATTTGCTAGGGGAGCTCAGTTGGAAGGCATCCCTCAATGAATTTCATCCTAAAAATCAATTAAGGAAAAAGTTGGCAAGATCCCAGAGATGTCACAGCGAGTGAAATTCATGTGCAGTCAACTATCGGCAAGACATCAGTCAAAGTCCCAGCGACTAGGAGCTTCCCTTCGGCATGAAATTTTCTTTCAAAGAAAAGTCTCGGCGAGATCTAAATGTTTCACCAATCAACAACAGAGAAAGTACATACCGGCGGGAGATTTTGACTTCGGGGTGAAGTCTCGGCGACTTCACGAAGTCTCACCGACTAGCAAGGACCGAGGTAACACTTCAGCAAGAGTTATCTTTTCGGTGGAGGGTCTCCCTGAGTATTTTTCATCTCACCGATCGGTTCATAAGTGAACGCCTCGGCCAAACAACTAGCATTCAGCATGTGGTCTTGGTGAAGTCTTTCGGTCTTGCCGACTGACGGTGAATATTTCCCATCACGAAGAGTTTTGTTTGTCGGTATGAAGTCTCGGTGACTCTGCAATGTCTCACCGACCACCGATAAAAGGTTTTCCCTTTGGCGAAAGACTTTCCTTTGCCGGGAGGTCTTGGAGAATACACTTGGTCATGCTGACAAGGCAAAAATGGGGAGCTTGGAGAAGGTTAGTGCTTGGTAAAAGGAGGCCTCGGTCGATGTAAAATCTCACCGACTAAAGGAAGTCTCGGCGACAGAGAAAGGAAGCTCGCCGAGAGAAAGGTGACTTTGGCGAAGATGTTTCACCGACCAAGTGAACTCTTGCTGAAGAGTAAAGCGGTATTGGCAAAACAGAAAGGGCTCAGGGAGAGAGCAAAAGGGCCGCTATGATGTCTCCCTGACCTCGGGATGTCCTGCCGACCAGTGAACAACTTGGCGAAGGAGAGGACCTCGGTGTGAGGTCTGGGAAAAAAAAGGATGTCTCACCGACATGCAAGATCCTGTCGAAGAATAAGCGGCATCGGCGTAACAATTTGAGCTCGCTAAGAAGTCTTGGCGACCCGAAAAAGGTCTTGGTGACGGAATCAAGTGAGCTTGGGGAATGAAAGGAAAGGGGCCCCCACCAGAAGAAATTGAGTTCGGCAAAGGATCAGGCCTTCGCCAAAAGGTCTTGGCGAAGAAAGAAAGTCACACCGAAACAAAGTGGGGCTCGGTAGGAAAAGAGGAGTTCAAGGTAAGATTTCCTCGAAGTGATGAAGTCTCCCCAATAGAAGAATGAGCGAGCGGGAAGGAAAGAGGAAGTCGCTAGGAGGTCTGGGCGACTACGCCAGTGTCTTATCGAAAGGGAAAAGAAGCTCGATCCCGAAGAAGAAGAAGAAAGAGCTTGGGGAGAAAAAGAATACTTCACCATAAGGTCACGGCGACAAGCGACACTCTCCCCAACATGGAAAATGAGCTCAGGGAAAAAGATCTGGCCTCGCTATGATGTCCTACCTATTAGCGATTATCATGCCGATGGTCTTTGTGAGCTCGGTATGACTTCTGCAGCTCATCGAGAACTTTGGCCGACAGTATAAGGTCTCACCGAAAGAAATTTGAGCTTGGAAGAAGCTCCCCGAAGGACTAAGGAGATCGCCATGACCTCACACCGATAGCGATCGTCTCGGTGACCTCGATGTGTATCGGTATAACTTATGTAGCTCGCTGAAAGGTCTCATCGATTGGTCTACACTATGCTGATAACTGTTAGAAGACAAAATCACATTGGGGAGACATGATAAGTGTCTCACCAACATGCGATTTAAGGAAGACCGCTCTTGACTGCCCGGGAATCTGGCATGGCATGTGATCTTCCAATTAGAGGGAGCTAAGGTTGACCATTGACCGATTGACTACCACCCTGAAGGAGACTGGCAGAATGTAAACCAGATGGACTCCTTCTAAGAATAGATGATGATGGATTGGCTCGCACGGTGTTCAGATCTGCAAGGAGGCCCAATGGTGCTTCCAGAGGACAGTCGACGTATAGAGAAGTTCAGAACAAAAAGGAAGCTAAAGGGAAGGAGAAACTGTGACTCATAGGGACAGCTGTAGTGACCACTGGAAAGGAGGTAGATCAGTATTGATGGAGATATTCTGAGCATTCAAGGTGACTCCAATAGAGTTCAAAGGTGGACACAAAGACAGAAGAGTTAATGTTGCAGCTACCAAAAATATCTAAAAGGATTCTCCTAAGGATAGAAATCCTTCATCAACATGGATAGCAGGGCTTCACATTGAATGTAACTTGGACCCTCCTTAGAAGGATCGAAGAGCCAACTCTCTTGCAGTCAGGAGATATTTTTGAAAACCCTAATACAAGGACAGCACATTCTTTTGGGTACATAGACCTGTATATAAGGCATTCTTGCCTCTTTGTAAAGGTTGGAACTTCTACAGTTAGAAAATCTAGGAGTTAGTAAGTTAACAGAAGGAGATAGAGTGGCTTCCTAATTCTTTGTATTAGGAGTTTCTTCTGTCTTCTTGGTTAGGATTTAGATTCAGATTCAGAATAGACCAATGTACCTTTCAGTTTCCTTAGTGTAAATGAAAACAATCTAAAATCACAGATTATCTGTACACTGGTGATTGTGCCAGCTTTGTAAATGTTGCTTATCTGTTTCATCAACAGTAGAAGCAACCAGATTAAAATCTATTTCATGTTGTGTTTCAGAATAGTGTTTGTCTTGAATTAATCATTTGATTTGTGAAGTCTTCAAGGAATGAAAAATGTTATTTTATGTTTTGTTTAAATAGATGAATTGCAATCTACTATCAAATCAGTACTGGGAATGAATACAATTGTGTTTGTTAATCACAAGTTAATCTTGTTCCTCGGTTTTAGTTTATAGTTCCTTGAAATTAACAAGTTTCCATAGTGTTGGATAAATCATTGTTCTTTTATGTTCCAAAACCCTGACCTATCTTTTGTTGTTTCTTTAAAAACCCCAGTTAAATTAGGTTTTATTTCATGCTTGATCTTAGAACAATCCAGAAGCCTAACACCAGCAAGCCCCTTGAATATTACTGTTACATTGAGCCATTGAGCAACATCAGCACAGTTGAGAACCACTTACATAGACCTTGGGAGCTAAGATATCCAGGTGATCATCTTTCTCTTTCAGGAGAAACAAAGTAGCAATATTTTGTTTGCATGTTGCTGTGCCAAAAGCACCATCAACAATTACATTGTTGTTCCATAGGACCTTGAGCCTACGGGCTAGTGCATGGATGCTAGATTCAACATCATCCTACCTCTCTACTGTTTGATAAAAGAACCCTTCTTGGCTTATTCTTACTTTAGTGTGAGCATGAGTGTAGGTTCATACTCTCATATAAGTGGGGGATAAATTTAGCATCATAAATTTTCACCCCTAACAATTTCACAATATATTTAGCTCCCCCTATTTTCTTGGACCCAATTGTGCTTATAATTTTCTCGTTTTATACTCGTTTTCAAAAAATCAAAATAAAATTAGAAATTAATATTAATTGTTTAATTAACAACACTAAAATCCCCAAAATAGGTCTAGTCTAAGGTGCCATTTCCCTTTACCAACCTATTTTGGCCCAATTTTGAATATGTTATTATTAGCATTTTTAATTTTACAAATCTAAATTAATTTTTCGTCTTTTTACAATTTATTTTGCAAGAAACAAATAAATGCATATATAAATGTCTTTTTCACCAATTGAAACTAAAGGCAATCAACAAGGCAATTTGAATTCCAATTGTGTATCCTAAAAAGCATTTAAGAGTAGAATACTTGCATTATTACAACACTTTTTAACTAGTGAAGATTCATGTTAACAATGCATCATGTTTATGAGTAAGATTGCTTATGCTTTATGTTCATTTGTTTTGTGAGTACTAACACTTACAAGACCTTAAATAAAGTGTATAATTCTCCTTGCATGAGATGATTACCATGACTTCAATCCATCAAGGAAAACATTCCTGAGTGTTAAGTTGCAACACTTGTTATTTATCACTTATTTGTATCCATTTTCCTTTGGTTGACTAAGGACAAGCACTCTTTACATCATCATAACTATTGTGGAGGTGGAAACACCAAAAAGAGGTTTGACTTAGGCAAGCCCCTGTATGGCACAACCCTTTCTCCCCTCTATTTCAGGTGGAAGATTTGAAGTGGAGTTCAAATAGCATTGAATACCTAATTGTAAGATTAAGTATTCAAGCCTCCTACTACAAAAAATTAAGGAAAGAAGAATTATCCATCAACATACGAAGTTCCAAATATGAGTATAGGAGGGAAGAACCTAAAGAATGTAACCTATTAAGACCTATCCATAAATTCTAGGCAATAGCATTCTATAGTCTAGGGATTCATTTCCCCTATCTAGGTAATTTTAGCCCAATTTACATGCTAGGTTCATCTATCTCTTCACTCTACTTTTTTGTCATGTTGATCCTTGTATTATAGTTCTTTACTTTTCTAAAATCATATCATTTTTTTTGTGGATTTATAGTTGACCTAGTTTACATATATGTAATCAAATTAATTCAATTCCTAATCAATCATATCAATCCAATGAAACCTCTAGAAAAAGAGAACCAAAATTTTGATCTATCATTATGGCTCTTTCATTGAGGATAGTAGCCAAGTGGTCTTGTGTGATCAACTTTGGTTCCTCTCTAATGTAACATTAGGAAAGGTAAATGATTTAAAACCCTAGATCCCTTTTTCCACATCACATGGCAATAAACTCTATAATTTTTTTTTAAAATATTACTTATATCCTATAGGAAGTGGCTTACTATGATCCAATGGATAGATTGGACGAAGGGTAATCAAGTTAGAACCCAATAAAATTTGGAACATTGTCATCTAAGGATTCTTGTGACTTAGTAAACTTCCTAGGGGCAATTTATTTAAGGAAA
Source organism: Sequoia sempervirens (assembly GCA_007258455.2). NCBI lineage: Eukaryota > Viridiplantae > Streptophyta > Pinopsida > Cupressales > Cupressaceae > Sequoia > Sequoia sempervirens. Next base: position 229,279,610 of record VDFB02000003.1, on the reverse strand, counting down.
CGTAGATGTATTAGCCATTTGATGAACATTTTCCTTCACATCGCTACTCTTTAAAAAGTGTGGGTGCAAGATCATGATGGGCCAAAAAACACCTATAATTGGTGATGAAAATACTTTTAAATTAGAATTAAGTAACTTCGTCTAATAAATTGAAGGACTCATCCATAAAATATGAAAAATAATATACTAATAAAATTTGTTGTAAATTGAATGTAGTTTATGAAAAAAAATGAATAATTTAAAAGTAATTTGATGTTGTGAATTAGATATTTCAAAAAGGCCCTATAAATTTTACATAATTTAAAATAAGAAGTATGTTTCATTCCATTTAGCCAAATTTGAATCAAAAAATAATATTTTTCATCAACTATAAACTTTTGTGAAATTTATTGTAAATGAAAATTATTGACTAATGTTTTAATGTGAATTCTTAAAATCAGTGAAAAACGATTTTACTACCAATCTAACTCGGTAAAAAAAAATGAAATTGAAATTTATTTTTGTAAGAATATATAGATGATAAATCCAAGAGTTTGATTCAATACATAGTTAAAAAATTATGAGTGTTTTTGAATAATCTATTAGGAATTCAAACATAGTGTATGTACAAAACAAAAAAATAATCAAGATGTTTTACAATTTAAATTCATGTAATAGAGTGATTATATGAGAGAAAAATAACTAAAATATTATATCACAATCATTCATGCATTCATTAAGTCCTTGGACACGCTCAAATAGATAAAAAACTATAACACTTAGGTCCATATTGACTTTGTATTTCTTTATGAATATATTTTGTCAAATCATCAAATGTGTGAAATAACTCAATATCATAATTTTTGAGGTCCATAGAAATAAATTAGTTATTAAATTCTCACAAAAAATCTACACACACAATAGCAAAATATCTCAATAGTTTATTTGGGTCACCTTTTCAATGTCATAAATTGCAAATTGTGGTAACACAAAGTCCATTGGAAGATTGCATACCATATGATAGTGTGTATGCCTAGAACATCCTTTAATTCCACATTATCTTGTCTATTTGGTCATACATCCACTATATATATTCTACTTGATCTATATTTTGTATGAGTGTATCTAGGAAAGATGAAGGATGGGTAATAAAAGAAAGATGAGGTCCACTAGGATGGGTGTAGGTATGCATATAGTTTTTATGAAGTATGAAATTGATAATAGGTTGGGAAGGGACATGGAGAAGGAAGTATAAAGGATAGTATGAATATAGATAGATGGAGGTTTGGAGTGATAGGTGGCAATAGTAGAGAGCTGAGCGGATGAATTTGGAATGTCACACATGAGAGGGGTAGTGGATTGATAGGTTGGATAGTGGTAGATGAAATAGGATTAGAAATTTGTATATGTCATGTGTGATGCACATAGCCTAGGAGGAGTATTCTTAGGAAGAAATCATATAAAGAGGTGAAAGTGGAGAAAGGAAAGACACTACATGGTGGAATAATAGTAGAGGGAGAGTTGAACTATAGGGACGGACAATGGTAGTGGAAGGGTTAATAGTGTAAAATGAAGTCATGGTAAAGGAGGGAGATGAAGTAGGTATGCCTAACAAAATCATAGATAAATTTTAAGTTCACTAGATTGGGCAACCATGGTAAATTTTAGATGATTACTCCTTCTCATTAGAAGATTAGATTGTGATTAACTTATGGCATAAACAAAACAATGAAGTATAAGAAAATAAAGCACAATAATAAATGTTTAGATTTAAAAATCATAGATATAATCGGTGTATGAAATTTGGAAATAAAAACCTTAACAAGGCACCAAAGGGTGGGTAGGATGAGCAAGAATGGATCTCACAAAGAAAAGCACAAACCCTAGAAAGGGATATAATTAATGAAATTACAATAAATATGAACATGACCTAGAAGTATCTAAAAAATAATAATGATTGATAAAATAACAAATTTAAAACCTTAAAAGTAGTGAAGGTGCAAATTTTAAGGTCAAAACCTAGGGATTGTGAGGTTAAATCAAGATGAGTTCACCAATTTAATATAAGGTAAAATATTTATTTTTCCTTAGGGTTAATCTAGGTTGATTAAATTAATGTGTACAATCAAATATAAATTAAAACAAATTAAACAAGTGGTAGCTAGGCATGATAAATCAAAATAATTAAATCATTAATTTAGGAAATTAATTATGAAGGAATAGTATACTTAGCTCTTTATTTACTCGCAAAAAGAATGAAATAGGATGCCTTGTAGAATGACTCGTCTCAATGCTAAAAATGGATGATCTTGAATTGAAAATTATCTCATAATTCTACATATGCCAAAAAAAAGTGTAGGTCAACCTCACAAATCTAGGTCAATTATGAATCATGTAGATCTAATCTAGCACACTATATAATTATTCTATCTACTTCATTGAATTCTTTATTCTAAGTTGATCCTCAGGGACTAGTTGTACTTAGAAATGCATTAAAAATTATTAGATCACTAGGTCATGTATCTTAAAGTGTAGGTTCCTTCAAAAATTTACATATGCCCAAAAATCTATGTATGAACTAATCTCACAAATATGGGTTAATTCTATGTTGTGCGGATTTCATCTAGTGCAGTATATGATTCTTCTCTCTAATTCATTGAGCCCTCTACTCTATATTGATCATCAAGGACCAGTGACCTATTTAGAAATACCTTAGGGAGATTATAAGATTGCTAGGGTCCAGTTCTTATAGTTAAACCCTTGAAAGATCAACTTCATAATTATGAAATGATTGGAAAACAACAATCAAGCATGCAAGTGATCTATATGATGATTCTAATGCAAGTATTGATTTGTCCTAAAGCTCAAAATTAAAATATTCTTATTTAATGCTCCATGAATGTAATCTTATGATTTGAATGATGATCAAATGATAATTTGTTATCTTTAAATTTCAAGTGAATATCTTCAAATACAAGGACATACCAAATTTTCACACAAACATATACCAAGACAACTCCCAATTATTATGAGAAAATATGAGAGTCAATAATTGAATTTTAAAATTTATTTTTTGGGTCAAATCTATGCCATGCAAAATTGATCTCAAATGTCATGGAAATGACCTAGGACAAGGGATGCAAAATCTAGGAATTAGGGATGAATATATAAAAATTAAGGCTAATAAATTATGCAAATAAGTGGGAAAAGTGCAAATGATTTCAAGATAGGATTGGATGCATTAGACTATGTGTAGGTGATCCTAAATGAGAATGAATATGTGTTACAAGAGGAGTCAAATTTGACATAAAAATGTGTCATTTGTCACTATATAATCATGTCAAAACAATCTCTTAAAATAGACCCAAAACTAAAACAACATGGATATACAAATTTCACCATTACAATTATATATATGATATTATAATTATTTCTATGATTGATTTTAAACTTTGAGATTTAGGTTTTAAACATAACCTTTCGATTAAGATTGAGAGAGAAACTATGTGAAAAACATTCAATTATATAAACAAGAATGAACTTCTATAAAACTTAAGAAGCAAATAGTATCATCTTTAGGTCTCAAATATAATAAAGATACACATAATTTAAATATAATTTATTCATTTTGGAATAAATTTTACATCTCTTGTAACTCATGATTCTCATTGTAGTTTTTTCAGTTTTCCAATAGATAAGGGCTACCATTAGTGAGGTCAAAGAGAATGATACTTTTCAATAATACTTCTGTATGGCAATTTATGTACCTGTTATAAACTATTTCTAGATTACTTTATATTTTTTAGATGCCTTGAACCTTCCAAACAAGCTAGAATACATGATGCTTTCCTTCTGTCATCATCATTAAAAGCACTTTATGCCTTGGTCAAACCAAGAAGAATAATGGAAGTTCAAATAAATGCATGAGGGATGATCTAAGAGGACTGCTACGTCACCAATGGAAGCATTTGACTAGAACAGATCTTCAATTGGACATGCTTTGAAGGCACTGTTTTGTTTTACAGAAAAAACTAATTGAAATAATAATTTATTTAAATCAATGTCAGAGTAAAGTATATATTAATATGCAGGTTTTCAGGTCGAATAAATTTTGATTGTAAATCACTATAAAATAGTAACCAGTGTGTTGTTGTTCTTATATTACATGTTTCTCATACATTTTTAAAAATGGGATAGATATTTCTAAGACAGGTAATATCATAATATATTATTGGAAATTTAACTACAAATCAATTTGATAAATACAGTCAACCATAAAATATGTATTTTATTTTATTTTGATTTGAAATGTTTGTTATTTGAAGATGTAAAATTACAGTTAAAATTGTATTTTGTGGGTTTGAATTTTGATTCAGTCAAAATTTATACATTTTAAGTATAGATATTCGTAAGATTTGAAGACTAAATATTGCATAGATTTATTTAAGAAAGGTAACATCTTAATATATCAATACCATTTAACTACAAACCTACATGATAAATACAATCAACCATAAAATATTATTCTATTTGATTTTGATTTGCAATGTATGTTATTTTGAGATTCAAAATCAAAATTAAAATTTATTGTAGATTTGATACAATCAAATTTTAAACATTTTTTAGATATAAATATTGATAACAATATAATTCGTTATTACCATTTAACTGCATACCTACTTAAAAATTACAATCAACCATAAAATATATATTATATTCAAATTTTGATTTACAATGTTTGCTATTTGAAAATACAAAATCAGAATTAAAAGTGTATTTTGCAAACTTTGATACAGCCAAAATTTAAACACTTTTTAAATATAGATTCTAACACTAAAAAACAATCCAAATTTCAACTGTGTTAGTTCTCATGGTGGCTTTGTCAGAGTTCAATTCTAACAGAAGTCTGGGCCATGTGAATGTACGACCAAGTACAAGCATGAGGAGTTGGACTGACTAGTTCAGAGTTTGCAGTCCACATCTCACAAGTCATTTTGTCATATAATCTGTGTTTCTGGATTTTTCTAGACACAATCTTACCACAAAAACACTTGATTTGATTGAGGTATATCCAAAATACTTTCCCAAAAAAATGGCAATGGCTTCCCCAAAAAAAATTCTACCAAGTGCCCAAAAAAAATTAGATTTCACTGGTTAAATAAACTTAAGATATCAAGGGAAATTATAAGTTTTATGATCTTTTCAAATTTTCTGAAAGGCAATGGAATGAATAGACAGTTTAGCACAGTAAACTTTCAAGAAGCAAATTTAAAGAAAGGAATGTAATAAACTTTTGTTTTTTTGGTGGGGACAAAAGCTCGAACACCTCATTTTATTTTGGATTTTAGGACTTTGTCTTTATGCTTGGAAGAGAGGAGAGGAGTCAATGGTTTACTGATAAAATTATTATTTTTATACTAAAAATATATGGGTTAGGAGAGGAGTCAATAATGACATAAAAATGTGTCATTTGTCACTATGTAATTTTATCAAAACAATTTTTTAAAATAGACCTAAAACTAAATCAATATGGATATACAAATTTCACCATTACAATTGTGTACATTCTATAGGTTTTAACCATAATCTTTTATGATTAAGATTGAGAGAGAGATTATATGAAAAGCATTCAAGTATGTGAACAAGAATGAACTTCTATAGAACTTAAAGAAACAAATATTATCATATTTATGTCTCAAATGTAATGAAGGCACGAATAATTTAAATATAATTTTATTCATTTTGAAATAAATTTTACATTTATTCATGATTCTCATTAGAGTTTTTCACTATTCCAATAGGTAAGGGCTACCATTAGTGAGGTCAAAGAGTGATAGTTTTCAATAATACGAACAAAGCAAAAGAATTACAACAATAGAGCTACCAGCAGTAGATGAAAAACAAACTAGCCAAAATGCCAGCCAAACTATACAAAACCAGACTGACAAAATCAGAGTGACGTTAACAGAGGCTGTACAAAGCATCAACCATAAGATACAATCACAAATAGACAAATTACAAAAGCTGTATAACATTTTTACAATGATCAATCTTATTGTCCGGCTGAAACTTCACTATCTCCTCTTTAATTTGTTGTAACCTTTCTTTAGCCTGCTCATTCTTCTTACATATAATCTGAATCTTCGAGAAAAAAACAGCCACATAAGGATATAATTTTCAATAATACTTTTGTATGACAATTTATATAGCTGTTATAAACTATTTCTAGATTACTTTAGATTTTTCAGATGCCTTGAACCTTCCAAACAAAGCAAGTATACATGATGCTTTCCTTGTCTCCTTATTATAAGCACTTTATGCCTTGGTCAAACCAAGAAGAATAAAGGAAGTTCAAATAAATGCATCAGGGATGATCTAAGAGGACTGCTACGTCAGCAATGGAAGCATTTGACTGGAACAGATCTTCAATTGGACATGCTTTGAAGGCACTGTTTTGTTTTACAGAAAAAACTAATTGAAATAATAATTTATTTAAATCAATGTCAGAGTAAAGTATATATTAATATGCAGGTTTTCTGGTCAAATAAATTTTGATTGTTCTTATATTACATGTTTCTCATACATTTTTAAAAATGGGATAGATATTTCTAAGACAGGTAATATCATAATATATTATTCGAAATTTAACTACAAATCAATTTGATAGATACAGTCAATCATAAAATATGTATTTTATTTAATTTTGATTTGTAATGTTTATTATTTGAAGATGTAAAATTACAGATAAAATTGTATTTTGTGGGTTTGAACTTTGATTCAGTCAAATTTTATACTTTTTAAGTATAGATATTAGTAAGATTTGAAGACTAAAAATCACATAGATTTATTTAAGAGAGGTAACATCATAATAATACCATTTAACTACAAATCTACATGATAAATGGCATCAGGCAAATTCACTGCCAGCAATTAATCACCAATAATTCACTGACAACAATTCATCGCCGTGACAATTCATCGCATATACAATTCACTACCAGCAATTCATCGTCATGGTATATTCACTGTGTATACTTTTGTATACATTTATATGCGGTGAATATATCACAGTGATGAATTGCTGGTGGTGAATTGTATATGTGATGAATATGTCATAGCAATAAATTGTTGGCAGTGAATTGTTGGAGGTGAATTGCTGACGGTGAATTTTTCTAGAGCCATGATAAATACAATCAACCATAAAATATATTCTATTCAATTTTGATTTGCAATATTTTTTATTTTAAGATTCAAAATCAAAATTAAAATTTATTGTGTGAATTTGATAAAATCAAATCTCAAACATTTTTTAGATATAAATATTGGTAACAATGTAACATATTATTAAAATTTAATTACAAACCTATTTGATAATTACAATCAACCATAAACTATATATTATATTCAAATTTTGATTTACTACAATGTAAGTTATTTCAACATACAAAATCACAATTAAAACTGTATTTTGCAACTTTGATACAGCCAAATTTTAAACACTTTTTAAATATAGATTCTAACACTAAAAAACAATCCAAATTTCAAATGTGTTAGGTCTCACTGGTGGCTTTGTCAGAGTTTGTCAACAATGTCTAGAGTTCAATTCCAACAGAATTCTGGGAAATGTGAATGGCATGTGTTGTACGACCAAGTACAAGCATGAGGAGTTGGACTGACTAGTTCAGAGTTTGCAGTCCACATCTCACAAGTCATATAATTTGTGTGTTTCTGGATTTTTCTACACACAATCTCACCACAAAAACATTTGATTTGATTGAGGTATCTCCAAAATACTTTCCCAAAAAATGGCAACGGCTTCCTTAAAAAAAGTTCTACCAAGTACCAAACAAAAAATTAGATTTCACTGGTAAAATAAACTTAAGATATCAAGGGAAATTATAAGTTTTATGACCTTTTCAAATTTTCAGAAAGGCAAGGGAATGAATAGACAGTTTAGCACAGATATTTTCAAGAAGCAAATTTAAAGAAAAGAATCTACTAAACCTTTGTTTTCTTGTGGGGACAAAAGCTCGAACACCTCATTTTATTTTGGATTTTAGGACTCTGTCTTTATGCTTGGAAGAGACAGGTGAAGAGTGGTTTATTTTAAATATATGGTTTAGCTCAAATAGTTTCAATGGTTTAACAATAAAATTATTGTTTTTATGCTTAAAAAAATAATAATTAATTGTTTTAGTGTTATTGGTTTATTTGATGTTTAACAATAATATGATTTAAGTGACAGTATTAAGAAGAAAAATCTATGAAAAAGATTAGAGATTCCAAAAATAAGATATATAATTAAGTTATATTATTTTGATAATCTTTTACATATTGTTCTATATTTAGGTTTTTTATTTCAAATTGTTTGTCAAAGAAGGTGTTCACTCACACCTAAAAATATAAGATTTATGAATGTTTTGTTTGTTTTGATTTTTTGTTTTTATCCTCTACTAATCCAATGGGTCAATTGTGATTGACTTTACATCCTTGTTTGTTCTAATTCAACCCTTATTTATGTTTCATTTTTCATGGTTATATGATTTATTGTTTATGCTTGTCAAGATAGTGTGAGATTTAATTGCAATCCTAATGTATAATTTCAAATCTCCAAACAGAATGGAATGGGTACTTAGATGCCCATGTAGGTGGCTAGAGATATTAATATTTTATTATTTTTCCTTGTAACTTACAACATTAGTTACAGTGGAAATTGCAAAGGGAGACAAAGCATGGCAGTGGCACTTACAAGCTAACTTGACTTTATCTATGTAAGTCTCCAACCTTGCATGTGACTATTGCACCTTCTCCTTTCGCTTGTGGTGGGTCCCAATATTATTAGTCAACTAGATCAATTGATAAATTTTACAACCTTGTTTTGGTATAGTGAGGATATCATCACATTGGTAAACCTTGTGGGTAACTCTCTCTCTCTAAACACCATGTTGTAAATGTATAAATACTATTGTCAAAGAATTGAAGATTGTATTATGAAATGTTAATAATGGGAGACCAATAACTTTTTTACTCCATTATATATATTACACTCTAAGGGTATTGCTAAATTCATATGACTATGTCTTAGATCTTCTAGCTCCTCAAACTTAGCTTATAGATTTGATGTGATTTTTATTACTTTATCAAATATAGAATGGTGACTAATCAGCCTAGTTAAGGTTGGACTTGTGATCTTATGAGATTGAATTTATTTCAAAAAGAATTCCCCTAATGAGCGAACTTAGTTTAACTGGAAGTACAGAATGATGTTGTACCAAGATTTAGTTTAATGAATTACTAATGTGTTTATGTCCCTTGATGAGACTACCCATGAGTGGGACTAGAATCATCGAGATTGTCAAAATAGCTCGAGCATTGACAGTTAATTACATGTAAGTGTGAATGATGGTAAGTCCAACCATACTAAAGGTAAAACTCAGGTAAAAATGGTAGGTTATGTTCACTTAGTATCTTGTTGATGGTAATCTTTTATAATAATAAAAAAATAAAGATAAATTGAGTAGAATAAATAAATGTTGTTTCCTGTGATTCTATCATTCTTGAAAGGTAGATTTAAATTTTATAGTAAAATATACATTACATCATCTATTTAAATTATCACCAATTGAAATATGAATTTTGATCCTAGTAAAATTAGAAAAAAAAAGTATGATTTTTATTATTATGATTCTTTGACTATGCATATATATTGGACATATTAATGTTGTGATATAAATGTGTAGGAAATATTGACAATGGGGGAATGAGAGAATCATTAAAACCATAAATTAAGACACTTCAATTGATGATTTTTTATGGTGTGACCTAGTGAACATATGTTGTGACTTAATGTGCCTAAGGTTTCCTCTTATGATTTAAGTATAGTTTTAGTTGTTTGTCTAATGTTTTTTGGAAATCATGTGTATAGGATGTGTTAGTATGTATTAGGGATGAGAATCCCCTTAGGATTGCATACTCGAATTTGTAGTCATGAGAGATTTTAAATGGGGTTAAAAGATTATTTTTATTGGTTTGTGAGTGAAATAGACCCCTAGTGTAAGCACCTATTGGGTGGGGGCTTATCAGACAAGTAATCTTGACCTTTGGGCATGATTTGACCCTTCAAAAATCCCTTAAAAGGATGTGACATGACTTAATGTATGAGGAGAAGGAGCGGGGACTTATCAATGCCCAAGCTCACCTAGTTAGGTTTGGATGAGGGGTTATGTCAAGTACATCCCTCTTCCCTATATCTCGAACGTGTGTGAGCACATGGGAAGGATGTGGTGTCATTTTATGGTTTTTGGGTGAGGATTAGAGTGTGAGTTGGAGGACATGTGTCACTCTATCATTTGGTGAGGATAAGGGGCATGGCACTACTTACTTATACCTTTTTTTAGGCTTAAGAAGGGGATTCTTGACTTATTTTTCATTTTGTGTTTTATTTTTGAGATATTGATTTGGGTATGAAAAGAGAAAGGAGAGAGGAGTGATCTTGCAATAAGGATTTGAGGACAAGATGAATATTATCATGGAGAAGGAAGGAGGTATTTTATCTCTACAAGTTCATGAAGAGAGATAAGTCCTCACATATTCAGATTGTCTTCATTTGGATACATTTTGTGAGCATTTCTTATTTATGTAGAAGCTCTTTGGTCAAGAGTATAATATTATGAAAATTATTATGTTTTTCCATTTTAGTAGGTTGTGTTCTTTGGAATAAATGTGAACTTTAGGGAGTAGATTAGGCTTCCATATAGTGTGATATTCTTGATTTTCCATGTGTTGTGTATGGGATGTGTGTTGAGCGAAGAAAAACAATACAGACAAAAGAAAATAATTAAATCAAACACATAACAAATGCAAAAGAGAAGAGCCAAGTTTTTTAATGTGGTTCACCAATTGGCTATGTCCACATAGAGCAGGGGATAGCTCTGTTCTATTCAACCCAAATGAAAAACTCAATACAAAATATATCTGAAACTATGAATATATCTTCAGTAGCATACTCTCACATACTCGATATCATTCTAGAAGACTCATAACTATATTTATTCCCAACGTACAAGGAATATCAAGAGGCAAAAGAGTGGTGGTCGATGCATTAAGAGGAATGTGAGAGGTGGCAGAAGCGTTATTCCAATATGAGGATTGGGATGCAATAAATATAGGTAAGCGTTACACCAACAATCTCCCACTTGAATTCCAATCCTAGCTACAAGAGAGTTGCGTAGAGATATCCCCCACTCCAAGATTATTGTCAGAACTTGACAATGCCTTGAAGAGAAGTCCTACATAACTCGAACTTCTCCCTTGGAACAATCTTCGTCAAAGAATCCATTGGATTAACTTTCATTTCAATCTTTGTTACCTGCAACTTACCCTCTTCAAGTACATGCTAAATAAAATGATATCTCAACTCTATATGTTTGGTTCGAGTATGAAAAGCAGAGTTCTTTTCCAAGTGAATAGCAATGTTGCTATCACAAAATAGAGTAAAAACAAATTGCTTACACTAAAATTCACCCAATAATCATTGTATCCATATCATCTCCTTTTCTCCTTCGGTGAGAGAAATGTATTCAACCTCAGTGGAAGAGGGTGCAACTACCTATTGCAAATGTGAAATCCAACTGATTGCAGCCCCAAAAAATGTAAATACATAACCTGTTGTAGACCTCTATTTGTCCAATTCTTCAACCATATCTGAGTCAACATACCCCCACAACTGAATACCCTATCCTTTAAAACATAAAGCATGATCCGAAGTACCTTTGAGATACCTGAATATCCACTATATTGCCTACCAATGAGGTTTACCTAGATTACTCATAAATTTTCTCACAACTCCCACTGCATGAGCAATATATGGATGAGTACAAACCATGGCATACGTGATACTGCAAATTGTAGATGAATAGGGAACACTCTTCATGTGTTCTTGATCTTCTTGAGTTTGAGGACACATGGTTGATGACAGACAAAAATGATCAACCAAAGGATTACTAACAAGCTTGGCATTTGTCATATTGAACTTGTCCAAAATTTTGGCAATATACTTCTCTTGAGTCAATCTAATTTGTATTTGTTGTCTATCCCAAATTATTGTCATGCCAAGAATCCTATTGGCTACCCCTAAATATTTCATAGAAAACCACTAAGCTAAATGTCACTTCAATTCCCTAACAACCCTCATGTTGCTACCAGTGACCAACATGTCATCAACATAAAGTAAAAGTATGAAAAACTCACCATTTGCAAGCCACTTGAAGTAAATACATGGATCAGACTCGCAGTAGATGAAGTTATGCTCAGCCATGAAGCTATCAAACTTGTGATACCATTGCCTTGGGGCTTGCTTGAGCCCATATAAACTATGCTTTAGTTTGCAATATAAATTTTCTTGCCCCTGTTTTATATAACCTTCAGGTTACTCCATATATAAATCTTCTTCAACATCTCTATGTAATAAATTCGTCTTGACACCAAGTTGTTCAAGCTCAAGATCCCACACAACTACCATACCCAGGACTACACGAATGGTGGTCATTTTGATGACAAGTGAGAAGATTTCATTGAGGTCAATCCCCTTTTGCTAATCAAAACCTTTCACTACCAATATGGGCCGATAGTGATGTTTGCCTCCATCTTCTTCTTTCAACTGATATACCCACTTGTTCTTCAAAGTTCGCCGATTAGGCGGGAGCTTCACCAAATCTCATTGGCCTACAAAGAGGCCATTTCTTCTTGCATATCCTCCATCCATTTCGCTGAATTTTCATCTTTCCAAGCTTGTTTAAAATTTGTAGGCTCTGACTGGTCGGAAAGCAAAAGCTCATAATCATCAAATTTAGATGCAGGCCTCTTCTCTTGGGTAGATCGTCTTAACTAAGGAGCCTGTTCTTGCTACAAATTTGTGTCCAAATTTAGTTTCGTTAAATGATTTTGGAGATCATCTATATCTAACTGCAAATTCTCATGTTGTTGCATACTCCCTTGTTCTTGCATATTACCTCCAATGCTTTGCATCTGCCCAAAAGACTATGGGAACAAACTATAGCTACTCCTAGCAGCTTTCAAATTTCTATCATTGAAATTTAGCTTGGGATTTAAATCTCCCAGTCCCTACAAGTTCTCGTACCTTTGCAAATTAGCCTCACTAGCATATTGAAAATTTCTACTAGTGTGGGCAGAGGGAAGTACATGTGATCGTGTTTCAATAAATAAAGGCTATGAAGCAGTGTCAAAGAGTTGCGTACCAACATGTAAAGGCAACAATGAAATTAGAGGAGGCAGTGATGTATCTATTGGAGGCGGTGATGAAGTATTAGGAGGAATGCCAAGGGTAGAGACTACTTTGTCATCCAAAAGAGGTGGCACACTGACCTTTGCTAGGTGTGTAGAAATTCCAACAAGGTGCATTGTAATTAAAACATTGGAAGATAGCAACTAAACTTGTGTGGGTTGTGTAGCATGTGTTGGAGGCAGGGGATAAACAGTTAAAGGCTGTGAACTACATAGAGGAGGCTGTGATGAAACTGGAGGAAGTTGGACATTAACACTTGGAGTAATTCCCTTTGTGTTTTGTATATTATTGCCATTATCAAATATATCAACCTCAATATATTCATTCAAAGATGGCCTCTATTTTTGGAAACCTTGGAAAATTTTCTCATTGAACACAACATCCCGACTATGAACAAGTTGTTTGGCGATTGGATCCCACAAATGAAACCCATATTGCTCTTCACCATACCCAACAAATATGCAGCACTATGACTTAGAATCCAATGTTGTGTGCTTTTCCTTGGGGACATGGGTGAAGGCTTCACTACCGAAAACTCGAAGATGAGAATATGAAATCTATTTTCCCAACCAAACTTCTCCATGGATATCAAAATCTAATCGGGAGGAGGGATTCTATTGATTAGATATACAGCGGTGTTAATTTCCTTTGCCCAAAATTCCTTGCTTAGGCCTACATTGGACAACATGCATCGAGCCCTCTCAAGAATGGTTCTATTCATCCTCTCGGTTGTACCATTTTCTTAAGGAGTGAATGGGACTACTTTAATTCGTCTAATTCCATTATCAACAGAAAAACCATCAAATTCCCCAAAACAAAATTCTCCCCTATTATCGGTTTGCAAACATCTGATTTTATGCCCAGTTTGATTCTCAACCAATGTTTTGAAATTTTTGAATTTTGAAAAACTTCTAATTTTCTATTCATCATGTATACCCACACTTTACAAGTACAATCATCAATAAAAGAGACAAAATAATTTGCACCTCTGAAAGATGTTACCTCCGTAGGTTCGAACACATCAGAATGTACAAGCTCCAAGGGTGATGTTTTCTTGTCATGACCGATCTTCAGGAAGTTGATTCGCCTTTGTTTTTCGTGGAGACAATGCTCACAAAACTCCAAATCAACGGACTTCAAACCTGGAAGTTGATTCCTCCCTAACATAACTTCAAGTCCCTTTTGGCTCATATGCCTGAGCCTCTTATGCCAAAGGTCCGAGCTACTGTCCACAACCGTCATTGCAACTCCCACTTCACCATGACATTCTGACACATAAGGACTACCCAATTTTTAGCCTTTTGCAAGCACCAATGCACCTTTGGTTACTTTCCAAGTATCTAAAGAAAATTTGACATCACACCCTTGAGCATAAAGTTGGCTCACTGATATTAATTTTTTTTTAGCGTAGGAACATGTCTCGCATCTTTCAAGATCCATTTATTTTCATTTTTCAAAGACAATATCACATCACCCTTTCCTTCTATTGTGCATTATTTATTATCACCAAGAAAAACTTTACCAAACTGACCTTCTTGATAGCTTGTGAAAGCACCTCGGCATGGAGTAGCATGAAAAGGGGCACCAGAATCAAGCACTGATGTAGTAGAGGATCAAGCCTCATTCAAAATTCACAATAGCATACAATGCATTTCAGAAAATATGTTAAATAAGACAAAAATCTATGAATAGTGTCTTCAATTTCTCAATCAAACTTTCCTCAAATCACTTAATAACAAGATAATTTTGAAATTACATTGTTTTGCAACTATATGGGCTAATGAAAAATATTAAAAAATAATGTAATTCTAATACAAAATAACAAATATCAAATACACAAGTGGACTCCTTCAATCCAACTTCTTTTACCAAATTCTAGCACCTACAACCTGCAACCTTCAATGGAAACCTCTACTGCAATAAACCATGATTCACCAAATTGTTTTATGCTTCACAAACATCCTCAAACCTGAAATAAACCAGCAATAACAATTTCCACAACACTCCCAAGAAAATAACTACACCTGCAACACCAACTTTCAAATTCTAGCCAAGAATGGCTGCCAAAACATAGTCAAATTTGCCTGTAATCTTCAAAAACAAGCTCCCAAAGCTTCACCAGAAAAGATCATGACCAATTTTGGGTAGAAACCTCCAAAAATCAACACCAGAAATGTTCCATAATATTAAACATGCATTCATAAACCCACTCCCACTAAAATTGTCAAAATTGGACTCCATTCCTAGATTTTAGGGTAGTTTCCAATGTAACTCCTACCAACTCACCTTGGGTGCCCACCTTTGCATGCATCAATTAAGAAAGTTTTGAAATGCATAATTCAAACTTATAACTCTATCCAAATCCACTCCCAATAATATTTATTGCCAATCTTTTTAATAGTAGACAATTTCTAAAGTCCCCCTAAATTGTCTCCACACCCCAAAATTGCAACAAAATAATAAAAAGGGTAATTATTTAGTGTTTAACTTAATATAAATTTGAAAATTACCTCACCAAGATAATTACCTACAAAACCTTAGGAAATTGAATTAAAATATTATTTTGGTTGATGCAAGATTGTTGGTCAACCATAGATGCTTCTGCATCAGACACCCGAGGTAGGAAAAATTTTATGAATCCCTATTCACAAAATGGAGTTGAGTGGTAGTACCACCATTTTGAATTGCAAGCAATCCCCAGCAAACTCCATCACTAAAACTAGTATCCTTGATTTGTTCTTCTTTCTCCTCTTCCAACACTTAGTTGGAACAAGCAACCTCCTTCTCTGACAACTTTGCACTCCATTCGTCTCTCTTGTCGTGGACTTGTATCCACCATGTACCATCCTCCTAATACCATACATTCTCCTCTATGCTTTTGTCGGATTCAACCCACCATAAACTAACCACCTCCACCAAGTTTCACCTACAACATCCTCTACAAATTCTACATCCAAATATGTATTATCCAAATAACAATCAAAATCCACAATATCCTTATACGAATCTGCAATTACTACTCCATGGAAATTAGAAATTTATTTGCATACTCTCTTCTTGCTTGATATCCTCTTCCACACTCACCAAAGAAGGTATAGAATTACTAAAACTAAATTCAAAATCAGAATTTACCTCATTCTTGTTCGCCACCCCGACATCTTTTTCCTCATTCTTCGCTGCAACATCCATCTTCTTATCTCCAATGACAAGTTTTGCAAACTCCTCTTCATGTTTGTCCATCAATTCTCCTTCCAACAACTTGTTGATTCTTTGCATCTCTTCTTTAAATAAGAAATCATCTTTATCTTCCTCTCCAACCTGCTCATCAAACTTATGACCATCCATGTTCACAATTTTTTATTGTAAACCTTCTTCATCCACTTCACATAATGCGCTCCATTCGCATGCTATCGTTGAAACTTGTACCTCTTTATCTTCTCCATTTGTGTGGGCTTCCCCCACATATTCTTCCTTAAATTCAACCCCTACCAAAGGGATGCAACATTCTTTCTTTCTAATATTCTCTTCATTGTCTTCTTTTATAAAAACATTCTTCTTCTTGTATCTCGCATCCCATGCTCTCATGTCCTCAACCATATTTTTTAACACATCTACTTCAACGTTGAGCTTTTCAAATTCTTCATGGTACTTCATATTTTCCACTTCTACCCAATATTGTTCCCAAAAACAAAATCGCACAAGCCTCCTCATGACCCATCCCATCCTCTCAAGTATCGACTACCTCACATCCGGCAATCTATCTACATACAAATCACACACACACACACACACACCACAAGTCCTGGTGCAAACTGCCTCACATTCGGTGCTCTGCCTACACACTCAAGAACTCCTACTCTGATACCACTGATGTAGTAGAAGTCTCATTCAAAACTCACAACAACATATAATGCATTTCAAAAAAAAATTAAATAAGACAAAAATATGTGAATAGTATCTTCAATTTCTCATTCAAATTTTCCTCAAATCACTTAATAACAAGATAATTTTGAAATTACATTGTTTTGCAACCATATGGGCTGATGAGAAATATTAAAAATTAATGTAAATCTGATACAAAATAGCAAATATCAAATACACAAGTAGACTCCTTCAATCCAACTTCTTTTACCAAATTCTAGCACTTGCAACCTGCAACCTTCAATGGAAACCCTGCTGCAATAAACCACGATTCACCAAATTGTTTTCTACTGCACAAAAATCCTCAAACCTAAAATAAACCAGCAATAACAATTTCCACAACACTCCCAGGAAAATAACTACACCTACAACACTAACCTTCAAATTCTAGCCAAGAATGGTTGCCAAAACATAGTCAAATTTGCTTGTAATCTTCAAATACAAGCTCCCAAAGATTCACCAGAAAAAATCACGACCAATTTTGGGAAGAAACCTCCAAAAATCAATGCCAAAAACATTCCATAATATTAAAAATGCATTCATAAACCCACTCCCACTAAAATTTCCAAAATTGGAGTCCATTCCTAGATTTTAGGGTAGTTTCCAATGTAACTCCTACCAACTCACCTTGGGTGCCCACCTTTGCATGCATCAATTAAGAAAGTTTTTTAATGCATAATTCAAACTTATAAATTTGTCCAAATCCACTCCCAAGAATATTTATTTCCAATCTTTTTAATAGTAGATCATTTCTAAAATCACCCTAAATTGTCTCCACACCCCAAAATTACAACAAAATAATAAAAAAGGGCAATTATTTAATGTTTAACTTAATATAACTTTGAAAATTACCTCACCAAGATAATTACCTACAAATCCTTAGGAAATTGAATTAAAATATTATTTTGGTTGATGCAAGATTGTTGGTCAACCACAGATGCTCCTGCATCAAGCATCCACGAATATGTAATAATGTCACTCGCTAATAAAACTAGAACTCCTTCATCTTTAACATATGTAGTGTTGGCTTCGTTATTGCTCACCTTTTCTTGTGCCTTTTGTAGTTCCAACAATTCTTTTTGTGTGACCCGCTTTGCCACAAAACCAATATTCTTCATTTCTACCCCTGGACTTTGATCTTCTGACAGATTTGGACCTTCTTTTGTTATTATTTATGCTTTTGTCTTGACCCCTTCCTCTATTGCCAGTACTTACAGCAATCAAGGCATCACTGGATGAGGGTTCTTGACTTTTTCTCCTCATGTATTCACTAAGAAGAGTGGTTGCAGCATCATCAAATTTTAATTTACTCTTGGCAGCTACAGAAGTGCTAACTACCATCACCACTCCTTCCCAATTGTTAGGTAGAGAACATAATAACAGAATTGCTTTGATTTCATCATCTAAATTGATACCCACTGAAATCAATTGAGTGACCAGGGTATTGAATTCATTGAGGTGATTTGACATGATCTCACCTTCTCTCATTTTTAGATTGTATAACTTCTTCATGATAAATACCTTGTTTGATGTTGATGCCATCTCGTGCATGTCTAAAAGTTTGTCCCATAGCTCTTTTCATATCTTCTCTGCTAAAACATTGAAGAGGACTTTTCTTGACAGTGAAAGAAAAATAGTGGCCCTTGCTTTCTTAGCCAAAGTCTCCCACTCTTCGTCCAGCATCGAACCTTTTCCTTTGGTTTTCTTGATCAATGCGAGTGAGAGATCTTACTTAATCAATAGTGATTCCATCTATACCTTCCACGGCCTGAAATTCTACCATAAAAACTTACAATTTTCCACTTATTTGCTTCGTCCATGTTTCCAAAAATTCTTCACCGATTTCCAACCAACTTCACCACCAAGCTTCCTTGTCAAGCTTTTCACTAAAGCTTTGATACCAATTGTTGAGCGAAGAAAAAACAATACAGACAAAAGCAAATAATTAAATCAAACATAGAACAGATTCAAAAGAGAAGAGCCAAGTTTTTTAACGTGGTTCACCAATTGGCTACGTCCACATAGAGCAGGGGATAGCTTTGTTCTATTCAACCCAAATGAAAAAATCAATACAAAATATACTTGCAGCTATGAATATATCTTCAGCAACATACTCTCACATACTCAATATAATTCTAGAAGACTCATAACTATATTTATCCCCAATGTACAGGGAATATAAAGAGGCAAAAGAGTGGTGGTCGATACATTAAGAGGAATGTGAGAGGTGGCAGAAGCGTTATGCCAATATGAGGATTGTGCTGCAATAAATACAGGTAAGCATTACACTAACAATGTGTACTCTTGTGTTCGATGGGCTCTAGATGGTTCTCCTAGTTCAAGGGATGGCTCTAGTTTCATGCTCGATTCTTTGGGGATGAAAATGGAGCTATTACTCAATTTTACTTGTGTATGAAAGACACTCTTGTTAAAGTGACTAATATGGTAGAGATCTTATGGCACTTCTTGTTGTTGAAGAATTGTAATAGATTCAAGTTTATAATAAAATTAAATTAAATTAAAAAAAAAAGATTTTTTCTTATTAATTAATATGCAACGAATGGAATGGATTTATTGTTATTCATTTTGAAAAGGAGTAAAATAATGTTTCATAATCTTCAATTAATTACAAAAAAACTCCAACTCTTGCAAGCTAACCAATCAAGGGTACTATTTTTTCAAGGGCAAAGGGTTAGCTGGTGGGATTTTTTCACATAAACTCTTGAGAAAATGCTAGTTTCTGAATGAGATATTTGAAGCAATGAAATCGGGGTTACAGGGTAGGAATGATAATCTTTTTCTAAAGACTTTGAGAACGAATTCTCATGCAGTTTGCACTCAGTTGGAGATGGATATCAAAAATAAATACTTTGCCATCTCCTTCCTCAATTCTCATACATGCTTGATTGCTCAAAAGATTCGCAACTCCTGAAAAAATGATGAGTAGAAGGAGAAAGCCCTATTGAATAACACTGCCATACCCAAGGGAAATGCAGACACAGGGAAGATGCTAGTAGCAGCTGAAGGTATTAACAGAGACGTTAGTATGAAGGTGTACATTGGGCGCAAAAGAGCTAGGGAACTAGAAAAGCCATCTTCTGTTGAGAGTCAGGGTGAGAATGAACCTGTTGCCATGGAGGAATGAAGATAATGTGGGGTTTTTTTGCAGTCTGTTGTTTAATAATTAGTTATCGGGGTTTTTTTCGTTCTTTTACAATATAGTTTATGGGTTTCCAAATACTGTGTATGGGGATGTAGACAATGATATGAGTTTTGTTTATGGGAGTTTTTTGGTGTATGGGTATAGTGTTATTGCATAATAGGTTAATCTTTTGTAAGGGCATTGCTAGTTTTTCAGCTAGGAATCAGACAATCTAATCACAATTTTGTTATATTTTTATATATTAATATAAATATATAGGCTCTATGCCTCGTTATTGATATTATTGGGACTTAAAAAAATTGTAAGTTCATGTTCCTTGATATTTCCCTTGTCACCCCAAATTAATCTTAAGTGGTGTTCTAATTGTGATCATAAGCTAACCTTTTAAACACCCAAATTTTAATGCCACTATCAAATTATATGCCCATTTCCTATATTCCACAATTTATTTCCTATATTCCACAATTTATGTGGTAGGTGCTCTATTTATATGTCTGCATTGAACATATGTATTAGCTATTATGTAGCCCCTAAACTATAGGCTTTGTGTTGTCATGTTATCTTCTCGATCCCTATTGCTTATCTTGTCACTTGAAGTTATTTGCTCCTCCCAATCCCATTTTCTCCTAGGCAGTCATCTATGTCTATTAAAAGACCACACATTCCTTTTTCCTTCACACAAGAATGGTATCACCTATTATTGCTTGTATGAGTGTAGTGGTAATACCTTCATTTTATCTCATGTTAAGCGACTATGAATGGGGGGTCTTAGGTGTTGATCAAGAAGGATCGTGACAAATAAAATATAGGCAAGTGTCTTCTCAACTCTTTGGATCCATATGTGGAGTTGTAATTTGTGGGCTTTAATTTCAAGGATCCTACGTGGATTAATCATTGTTGGTGACATGGAATTTTCATATTGTTGCGTTCAAGTCTTGGCCTTCGTGCCAATTCCCCAAATTCTTGCTTCTTCCAAACTAACATGGCTAAGCGCTCTATGGACTTATTCTTATACTCTATTGCCAATTTTCAAATGGATGCCATGCACTTCGAGTTGTTTTAAATCATGATGATTTTACCTAGTGTAGAGTCCTAAACGTCATGGTGGGCCAATAGGAGTCCCACAAAAAGGTCTTATAGTCAAGTTGGGCCATCTTAAATATTGACTCGACATGGTTGTGCAATGCCATTGATCTTGAAAAGAATCAAGAGCTACTTTTAATCCTCCTTCGAATGGTTTATCTCACATGCCTATACCTAAGAAACATTAGCACACTTCACTCCCTCAATAAGTGACCTATAAATTAGGTGTATGCCTTAGTGCCTCAACCTAATATCATATTGTATTCAAAAAAAATTGGTGACCAACTTGTGAAAAGAAAATGAACCAAAGCCATCAAATTTATAGCCTATCTAAGAGATTTTTTTATCATATGTTAGATAAATTTTGGTGAGCAACTTGTGAAAAGAAAAGGATTTTTTTTTTTTTGTTTATCATAAGTTGATATATTATATTCTAGTAGACACTAAGAGAATATGGGAGAGTGTTTTCCTCTTTATTGCAATCTCTCCTAGTTAAAATGAATATTTTTTTGCTTCTATTTGTATCATTAAATTTTTTGGTGTGATAATTTTTTCTATATATTATTTTCAAATCTTATTTAAGTATTTAAATTAAAACTCTAGTTAATTAGGTTTTTCTTATAATCCATCATTTTCTCTAAACAAAAATCCATCCAAAACCCAGCTAAATTATTTCGTTAGGCAATTAAATCCTTCAAAATATCCACTAAAAGAGGGTTTTTAACTAGTCTTATTGAATATTGCAAAGATAAAATCTGAAACCCTATTTCTTTATAGATTTAATTATGTAATACTTTCTTCAAGAAATCATGTAGTCAAATACCACTCTATAATATTTGGAGGTCTGATTTAGGTGAGGCAGTGGTCCCCAACTATTTTGTTAGCCCTAAATTAGATGAATGGATGGCCAAATTGTACAACCCTAGGGACCATAGTGTATACAATACCAAAGGTGGTAAATTATTCAAAATAAGTAGCGAATTGTTTTGAAAGGTTTTCCTCCTAAATTCTAAGGATAAGACCCCATTGGATATTAAGAGGTTAGGTTTCTATAATGTAATAATCTTAGAATCAATTATAGAATGAAATGGCTAGCTAATACAAAGATAAGGGACAAAGAGATAAATTCAAATTGATTCTTGATTTAGAAATTGAGCCCTTAGCTATGCAGTCTTTTGTTGATTACTTTCAAGATACATGCCAATATATGTGCCAAGTCATGAGGAGGTGATATGCATTGTATGATTTCTAAAGTTGCATTGGTCTTTACTTCTCATATTCAAATCATACATCTAAACACTCTATATGATTATGTAATCTTTCTAGTCAAGCATTTACACTGAAGTTTGGAGAATATAAAAAAGCAAGGGAAAGAAAAATTATTTAGCTGGTATTCATTATTGTTCCATATATATTTGCATGTATTTTCTATAGAATGTGATAGAAGGCTTGATGTAAAAATAACTTCTCCAAAATTTCTTAGAGGGATGCTCAAGCATATGCAATTATGGATTCCTCACATAGATAGGCACAATTCTAGTGCTCACTACTAAATCTTTGAAAACTTCTTTGTCACAACTATATTGATGAGATTGGGTTTTGATAGACCAAGGGTCCCATAATATTTCATTCAATTCTTTAGATGCTTGAATAATAAGAAAGCCCCAACTAAAGAGTGTGTCTAGGGAGGCTATTTACTACATAAAGGATACATTGTTATCAAAGTATTTGACTTTAGTCTCATGTCCAAAAAGTTATCAATTTGGGTCCCATCAAGTATTTGGCATTTAGAATTAGTGTAGCAAATGAATAATGTGAACTATGAACATTTTAGAAGGCATAAGAAAAGAGGAATTGTCCCTACTCAAGCCAAATCCTTAGACTATTGTATTAGGAAAGGAATGTTATCAAAGAATATTTGACAACATATGTAAATATGATATGGAGGATATAGAATCAAGAGCATATGATCCCAAAGGATTCATCTATATAATGAGGAACTAGGTTAGCATGGAATAGCTTGAACATCAATATGAAGAGAGTGAAGAATGTATTGAAAGGATTGTAAGGATAAGGTAGAAAAGTATCTAAGAAGAAAAATATGGTGTAAAATAAAATTAGTTAAGGTAATAAGGAAAATCATCCAAATTTTTTAAGGGATTCTATGTAAAGATTCTGGACCCCATTGAAAGAATGAAAATCATGTTGGACAATGTTTACAACCTAAATCATGCCACCAAATATCAAGACAATTCATATCCTAGTACCCTCTATAGTTTCCCTTGATATTTATAGAACATAGGGTTAAAGCTACAATAGAGTGGAATTTTTTAATCAAGAAATTCAAAGGGGGTAAAATCACAATACTATGTCTCACTTTTTGTCCAAGATGGACATTTATATCAATATTTTTAACTGAATCTTCACCTTCTAGGACCTATAGAAGTTAAACCGTTGAGAATTTGAAGATGATGCAAACTAGTGATTTGTGGCAATTTGTGTATAGATTCTCAATATATATATTTTTAAATTTTTCTGAAATAAATCACAAATCTTTCAGTGTTTCCTTTAATAACTAGTTTTAAACAATAAACAACATTTTTAGAAAGTAACATTTATGTTGTCAAACATAACTTCTTTTCTAGAAAGGATAAAATTCTAATTTTTAAAATATAGATTCTTAACATCAATATCTAGGGAAAGGATATTTTTTCATAATTTTTTGTTACATTTTTTTAATTAATTTTTGAAGTCAATGTAACTATAATTTGGACATAGGTGTATGTCGTCAAACATAACTTGTTGTGTATATATTGAAATCCCTTTTTTTTTGGTGAAACAAGGACATCGATACCTAGGGAAAAGCTATTTTTGATTTTTTTATTACAATGGTTTACTATTTTCCCACCTCTGTAGAACAAAGAACTTGATGTTCGGTGAAAAACCTATCTTTAGTAAAAATTAAAAATCAAATGCATGATAAAATGAAAACATATCAAAACTATACTTGTTGGAAAGATCATTTCAAGGGATACGATCTTGTAAAATATAATTTCTAAATGACTTTCTTTAATCCCTCAAAATATAAAGAAAAAGTGTTTTTTTTCAACATTTTGATAGGTGCGAAGGAGACTCCATTGTGGGTATGATTTAATACTAGAGGGATTATATCCAAGGGGGTTTGATCTAAGGGGTTCTTATCTAACCCTCTTCAACTAAACCCTTTAGATGGAACCTCTCAAGGCTTAAATCATTAGTTTTTCTAAAAATAAGTGATTTCAGGAAAAAATGAGGATGTCCCAAAAGTGAGACACACTATTGTGGCAGCACCCAAGGGTGAGGAGTTTCTAGTAAAAGGAAATTTTGATGTACCATGAGAAATATAATAAATTGTAGATCATAAGTAACCTTTTATACCTTTTGGTGAAAAATAGTAATTTTATGAATTTGAACCTATCAGAGATGAGATAATTAAAGCCATCAAGTCCCCTAAAAAAATGAAAACTTCAATTCATAGCCTCTTATATCATAATAATTCTTGGAGACCTCAAATATGATGAGATCATCAATGATGTGAGGAGCAAGGCATCTGAGAGTTTTATGTCTGATGACCAATTCATCAAAATAGAGGAGTTCAATAATTTCATTGTCAAATTATAATCCTATTCCACAAATGATCTAATTTATAGGCCATAGCCAAGGCCTTGGCCATGATCCTAATCTAGAAAAATATATATCATTATGTGAGCTAAACATAAATATTATTAAACCTAAATAGGTCAAGGCACTAATGAGAGAAAGTTTATGCTTGTTACTTTTAGAATGGGACATGACCTCAACATTGGAATTTAACATTTTTCTCGATGAAATAATAAATGTGGGGATGTCTTTCATAACATGGAGAAATCTAGAAAAAATCATTTAGGTTCAAAGTATTTCCCCCACTAATAAACCTTGGCATTATGGGCAATTTCTCCATTGCATGACAACCCCGATTATTTGATGACCCTCAATGGTTGATTGGTAAACTTATTATCAAGAGAGTGTTACATGCACCTACCCCTAAAATTGCATCTCTTATGCTCCATATTTCTAATCTCAATAAGGTCATGACAATAAAATTACAAAGGATTGTGATGCATTATTACAATATGTCATAACATTAAATAAGGAACTAGGAGAGGAAAAGGTGAAATCTAAAAACAACTTATTGTGTAAATCAATTCATTGAGTGTAAGAATAGTTATGTCTTTACCAAATGTTCTGTATAAGGGGTCTTTATCTTTAGGGTACATAATTTAGTAATGTAACATTTAAAGGATTTTTTGGAAGAGAATAAGTAATAGGATACTCAAGCCAAGAAAGGTGTTCTAAATTATGTTAAATGCATCGTCAAAGTTAGAGTATCTAGCTTAGTAAGGTTAACTATTGACCTCTAGGAAAGACACGATAACTTGGGGAAACTTACAAATTATCTAAATAATTTGAACCCCAAGTTATCAAAACTAAATGTTAAATGGATCCCAAGAATCATGATCATGAAGATCATTTAAAAAAATTCCAAGTATGATCCAAGGATTTCAAACAAAATTTTAACTATCTTTGAAGTGACTAAGGTGTTGAGTGATGTTTCTACTTTTTGAATAAGATAAGATAGTTTTGAGGGATAAGATAGTTTTGAGGGATAAGGAAGGTGAATTTTGAGTATTTATTCAATTAATAAATTCCTAGTGTCATAGATCTCAGTGAGTAGGTAAAGGAACTAATTGTGTAGAAAAGTGATTTTGAGGATTTAATGAATTGGATGTCTAGAAAAGTGATTTTGAGGATATAATGAATTGTATGTTTAGAAAAGTGATTTTTAGGATCTAATACTTACGAGGTTTAATCCTATTTTATTGGGGGATAAGTTTGATCGTATTTTATTTAGCTACCAGATTGACAAGGCTTTGATGTGAGATAAAAGTGAAGTATTTTGTCAAAAAAGTGAGGATTGCCTTTGATTTTGAAGAATGGATAGAAAATTTCTCCAAAGAGTATTGGCTCTACATTTTGGTTATTTCATATCAAAAGATCATATTCCTAAGATCATGTATAATATATTACATTGTAGCCAAAAATTAGAAATTCTCATAAATGGTCTACTCAAAACCACTAGAGAGTCTACTTTTGTATATTAGATCCTACTTTTCTAGCATAGGGATCATTTTGAAAATGATTAGATAGTGACACATAAATTTCTCCAAAGGTATTGATTGAAGTGTCCACTCTTCAAGAAGCATGGCTAGGATATATAAAGAATGGAGACTTAATCAATCAATACTAAGCTTCTTTTCTCTAAATAGGAATTCTCTATGTAATTAGTATTTAGTATGATATAGGAGGCTCTAAATTTTCATATAAGTATTGTTTGGTATATTTTAAGTCATCTACAATTTCATATATGTGATTCTCCTTTAAGTGGTGGTATGAATTCTTTGATATTTTCCAACATCTCTAAATTCATCTCTAGGGATGAGTAATCATGGTCATGATCTAAGATTGTGGAGGATTCTAACCCCACATCATGACATTAATAAAATCCATCCCATGTCCTTTTGTCAATGAATTTATGCTCTAAGATTGCATTCAAATTATCCCCAGCCTTCTTATAGGTTGTTTTACCCATAGAGAATGAAGGATAGTTGACCAAAGACACTACCTACCCTTCCAATTCAACATAAGTTCCTAAGAAATATTCTATAAACTTTTAAAATTTTCTACTAAAATATGTTGAGTGTAGTGCTACTATTAGTGGGTGGTATGCAATTGTGGAAGCCCAAAGCATAACTAGGTGCAAGAAAAAATTAGAACATGTTTGAATTCCACTACACTTGAAAGGGACCCAAATTATTTTAAAAGTATTTTAAAGCTTCTAATTTTTGGAAGCCTAGGATTATAATTTATATTTGTATCAAAAGTTTTAAAACCACTTTGTAAACTCGATTGTAAAATTAATTAACAGGCATTAGTAATCCATGAGGTGAGCATTATCAAATTCCTTATAAAAATGGTGGCAATACTTTGTTAAAGGGGGTTCAAAAATATTTGTGAAAGTATAAAAGAGTCAATTTCAAAATGAGAAAATAAATTTTGATCTTGTGCCATATGCATTATCTATAAGATGTTAATGTTTCCTTTAAATGAGAATTTAGTGTAAGACATTTTTTAATTTGAAATATAAAATTATATAATTATTTCTATTATATCACTAATTACTTTAGGAAAATATTTATTTTTGTGTGTACAATTTTTATACTATTTTTACAACTATGTTAATTGTCATTCAAAGAATGTTGTAAAACTTTATGTTAAATATTTAATTTAGTCTAGGAAAGATTTCACAATCTGGAGTGAATTGTTCTTGTAATTTATTAATAAATATAGTTTGATTGTTATAGATTAAAATGAAACTAATAACCTAGTATTAAAAGACAAGATAGAGTAAATTAGGTTGCTCAAAATAAATAAAAATCATGAATGATTCATTCATCTTAAGATATATTATTTGAATCTATGGATAGGATAAAAGGAACTAACCTCAATTGTTGTTTGATATAAAAATTTAATGTGTTAAATTTAATTCATACCCTCATTTCTATATTATTGATTATTTTATGCTTGAAAAATGACAGATACCTTACATTTTCTAGCTTGGAGAGAATATCAAATTTGGAGATATATTATATTGTCTAGGTAATCATAGTTTGAGGTTTTCCTATCTTGAGGTTATCCAAACATGCAAGTGTTATATGTTAAAATGTATTCATTCTCTCACATATAGTATCCACAAATTTTAAATCTAAAAGTTCTAGTGTCTAGCTAGCTTCCCCTATAAAATTTAGTTGAGTGAGCAAAGTCTACACAATAGTAATATGGATTCTTGGTTATCTAACTATCATAGACATGAGATAATTATATTAAAATATTTTTTGGAGGCCATATATCAAATTTTACATTATTTTGGAATACAATGGACCCAAATTCCCCTCTCCATTTGAATTGAGTCACTATGTTAGGTGTCATGCCCTAGATTTTTCAACCCTAAATGAACACAACCTCATTTTTTTTCAGTTTTCTATTCTCACTAAGACAAGTTTAAGTTTTAGATGCTTACTTTCAACCGATGACATCAAGTTTACGATGTCATCATATCGCTTTAACTTTCATAAGAAGGACCTAGTAATAGACACTCTAATGAACTCAAGTATAGCTCAATAAAGAAACATCATGATAAACATGGAAACACTATCCAAATTTTATCCAAGATAGTTGTCATCCTAAGAGAACCTTGATAATCAATACAACACCTCACAATGACAAGGCAATACTACCTAACTTTTAACTAAGACAGCTAGTATCCCATTGCTACCAAAATTAGTATCATCTATTCTTCAAGTTCACCAATATGGCCATCATATAAATTTAAACACAAATAATCATAGAAATTCACTCTCCATATAATGGCAATTATCTATCTCCACCAATACCACAAAGTCATGGATTCTTCTTTGTCATCAACTTACACATACTATGTTATAAGAAACCATACTCATACATACGGTTTAACTCAAACTTGACAGCACAAACTCATACTTATTTACAAGCATAAAATAACATATTCACACATTAACAACACTGAGTTTGAATCCCAAGAATAGAACATCACAACAATCATCATCTCATGACACAAAAACTTGATGAATATATATAGAATATTATTTCATTGGTTAACAACATTGGCTTTAACCTTGGAATATACCTTATCCAAACCTTCCTAAACTCCCTTATTCTTAGGTACTCTTCACCACTTTTTTCATTCAAAAATAATATACTTAAGTGATCTTAGATTTAACAAAAACCTTCTCCTAATGGCTTCTCTTGATATTCATACACTCTTTAAAGTCTCTTCCCTCTCAAATCCTATTGGTTGATGATGATGATTCAAAATAATTGTATGGAATGTTTTTATCATCAAAAAATTATTTCATCCTTGAGATTCCATGTTTCATGTAAATTATTGGCATCATTTAATTGGCCATCTTCTAGTTAGAGTGAATAGGTGGTTAATTCACCTCTCACAATGAACATAAAATCCCTTGTCATCTTACCTCATTTACTCAAGGTGCATTATCCTTGAAATTCATCTCAAGTTTTTTCTTTGTGTAGCCAATTTTATTATGTTATCTTCATGGTTGACACTTGGTTACTTTTTGTTTCCCCTACTTGTAGTCATGCATTGTCTCCAAACACTTAGAAAAAATTATTGTGAAGTCATACACGCACCTCTACCTTTTTGGTTCATCCAAATCAAAAGTCACATGCATAGTCAAAGCATTATATCATGACATCCTATTCTATGAATAATTTAAAAATTATAAATCTATTAAAACACTAGTATAAAATGCTTATTGTGAGGTCAATAATTATGAAAATATTAATATGAGTCCTTGTGTGTCTTCCTACATAATTAGACACAATCGTCAATTCATCAAGTCCACATAAATAATCTAGATGGCACTAATTCAAAAAATGTTAGTCCTTATGTAGTTCAAATTAAAATTAGGAATTGAAAGCCTTAGTTTGAGTAAAAAAATGGTATTAAAGTAAACATGAAATCAAGACTAAAATCCCTAGTTTATGGAACATTACTTAACTATTCCCTATCAAGATACATGTACGATGAAATCATAACCAATTATAGTTTATCGATCCCACAAATAACTTTAATACAATTCATGCTATCTAGTTATAAGGTCCTCAAGATTTATCTAATTACTAGACTCTACAACTATTTGTCATGTGGAGGCATTGCAATGTCATCCTCCAATATGAGGAACTATGAGGAGGAGTGATTTTAAGGGATGGCTATGAATGTAGGCATGGGTTCGGAATGAGTCATGTATTAGTGGGTCTCCAAATAACTATTGGTCCCTTCTTGCACATATTTTGGATGATCTTTCAAATCCATAACTTAGTGATGCATGTAAATAAAAAAATGAATTTGTTTCTATCTTTGATGAATGAGATCCTAAATAAAAAATTTAAGCACTTAACTTACCAAGTAAGACATGGTATAACAAATTGAAGGTCATTCAACTTACTATGTGTGAACTTGAAAAGTGTAAAGTTAACCCCAATGATTGTTGATTCCTCTCCCTTAATTCATGTATTATGAAAACATAAACTAAAATTTACTTAGATAATGAGTAAGTCTTTTTTTCATTATGAACATTCAAATTGATAATGTTCTTTACTTTCATAGGTAATCATTGAATTTCTATGATAATTGCATTTACGATTTTTTTGTGCTCCTTTCCTTTTAATAAGGTCAACCTTTAGATTTGTGAAGTTTTATTTTGCAGAAATTGTCTTCAACTTTCTAGGATCAAGAAACTTATATACAATACCTACGTAGTCAAGCTACAAGAGTAATATCCTTAAGAAGATATATGTGATTTAAAGCTTATTTTTTCCTTAGACGTTGAGCTTAAAATTTTATCTAGAAAATGGGGGTTGACATTTTATATTTAGTTTATAAATCTTCACTTAATAAAAAACTTATTGTTAAAAACCTTAGAAGGTTCAACTAAAACCTAATATCTTTTGCAAGCTTTAAACTTAGAGAGTAAAATTATACAAATAATATACATGAAAGAAATAAAACATAATATACTAGAAAAATAAAAGCTTTTTGACATATTAAAAATGCCAAGACAAAAACAAAGCTCCAACAAAGGCTCACAAAAGAAGTAGCAACCAAAACAAGTAAAATTTGATGTGATCAAAAAAGAAAGGAATGTTATCTTCCAAGAATTGTTTTACCCAAACTTATATTCATGGAAAATGTACTCTCCATGTATTTTTTATTTAGTTTTGTATTTAGTTTAGGATAATATTTTTATGTATTTATATAGTTATAAATGGTGCTTCTTTGCATATGGTAGGGTTTGTATATGTAATCGTGTTTACACTTTGCCTTATGTTTATCACTTATTTCTATATTTATGTCCATGCAATCCCAGTCCAATTGACTTATCTATTTAAATATAATCACTAATCGATTCTTATTAATATAGATCCAACTTTCTTATCTAATCTAGGTTGTGTATGTGGGTGTGAGGTCCTCGTAATTACTGCCTTGATCCACCTAAATGTAATAATCAACACCAAATATCAAACCAACACGTATTTTATACTTTAATTCCAAGTTGATTTTGCACAAATCTATGCACACCATTGCTATGTTTATGCATAAAAAACATCCATCTCATCTCATATCATGTGAATCTATTACAAAACAAAAAGAATCATTGATTATCTTAAGAACAATCATTCACATATGCACTCAAATCAAGCAAAAAATCCAGTATCTCTAATCACATTCATCTGATGCAAGTAAATCACTTAACAAAATAATAAAATTCATATGCATGTTTGAAACATGTCGTTGTCAAAATACTTTTAAATACCATCAACTTGATTAAAAAAAATTAAAAATGTAAAAAGAGATACCACTATCTAATAATTTATGTATTTAAGAGTTCACAAGGTAAAATCCAAACATCTTTGAAGGAGTACATGGTTACAAACCCAACACAAAACAAAAAAATATGACTTGAAATTCTATATACAACCATCTAGAACATTTCCAAATTCTAAAACACACAATTAACATTATTCTCCTTTTTAAAATCATAAAATCCTTAAAGATTTTTTTGTGCTCCTTTCCTTTTAATTGTGACACATTATTTGGTCACAATTTGAAACCGAAATCAAAACATGTGGGTGGATATATAATATATTATATTAAAATAGTAATATCAAGTGAAGCCGGCAATTTTTACCGGCACGCGTGCGTAGTTTATTATAGAAGACCGCCGTATACCTCGTTGAACGGACTCCAATTGCATTGAAGACTGCCGTCAAACTCTTATTTTAAATATTTGGTTTAGATTTATAGATTCTTTATTCATATTAAATTTATGAACATCGATTTACTTAACTTATTTTAAGTTATTTTATAGTCATTATGTATTTTAAAATTTAACTTTTTAATTTTTTATTTAGTTATCGAGACTTGATCAACATACATACATTTGTATTGATTTATGTGTTAAGTATTTGTATTTGAAAGTATTCACTTTTTCAATTGAAATCATTATGGAAGTGAAAATAACATCCTGCATTGTCTATTTGTTGCATAACCCTAGACACTGGTATGTGGTTGTTTTTTTGTCTTTGATATTTCACTCAAAGTTGTAAAGTTAGTCCAAATAGGGGCATAATTAATAAGAACATAACCCTAGCAATTCAATAGACCCACAAAGATGTTTATGAACACTACTAGTCCTTACATTGATTTAGATATTAGAAGATCGAGGCAAATAGATTCCAACAAATTTTTTTTTGTCAAATCAATCCTATAGGTTCAAGTTCAAGTTCAATTTCACAAGCACAAATATGAACTAGAGCAAATTACAATTAACTTATAGATCCTAAGACAACCACGTTACTAAGCCCTTAAAATTACAACATTTTGACAAATTGATATTTGATATTTTCAACTTTAGTTTTTCTATCTTTAAAATATAGCTAAGTGTCATATTTAAATTTTGCATTTATTATAGCATTTATGCCAATTATCTTATAATAGTCTTGACTCTAAATCCTAAGCTTTTATTATTGTTTTGATGATTTGTCCTATCTTAAAAGTAGTGAAAAATATTTTGTTTTCATTTGTTTTTTTGATGAACCCAACTTTATTAAACAACATAGTGTTTTGGTCTTAAGAACTTTTCCTTCTTTCATTATAGTTCTTAGATCTTTTTTTTTAATTGCATGTCATATTTTTAGATCTTATTAGGGTATAGATTCCATTTTTAGTTGTGTCTCATAGCTATACCTTTTAATAAGGTGTTTTGGTCTTAAGAACTTTTCCTTCTTTCATTATAGTTCTTAGATTTTTTTTTTAATTGCATGTCATATTTTTAGATCTTATTAGGGTATAGATTCCATTTTTAGTTGTGTCTCATAGCTATACCTTTTAATAAGGTTTCATGATTCATTGTTTGGTATTCTTTACACTCACCCTGACCACCCTTGGTTTCCATCTCTAGAGTTTCATGCACACTTATTTATGCTAATATATAATCACTTGTTTGTTTTCTAATTTCATATCACATACATCATTTGGCCTTTAGGGTTTTTTAAGTTCCATGTATGCCAATTTTCATCCAAATCCTCGCAATTATTTGAGAAAAAATCACTGTTTGAATCCTCAAATGACCTAATCAGAATAAGAATGATGTCACTATTGTTGTTGTCACTATTGTTGTGGAACAAGAAGAAGATTATGATCATGATGCATATGTTGCAAAGCAATATCTTTATCTTTGAGATAATTACTTGATGTGCTTAGTTATGTTGATTTTCCTTAATAGTTGGCTACTATTTTATACAAGGCATCAATGGGCACTTGTTATGGCATGGATATCCTTAATGGTATTAGCACTTTCATGGTTTCTTCCAATGGTATACCCTTTCCTCCAACCATCCACCCACTTCTAATCCTTCATGTTATCTTCATGTATTTACTATCTACATGACTTCTACCACTCCATAATGGCTCTCTTGGAATTCCACCTCCCTCTCATCCTGTCATATGCATGCATACCCATGTGCCCACTATCCTTAGCCCCTACAACTCTATTTCTCATGTCTTTTCCTTCTTCTCATCTGATGACCACTTTACCTTACAATGTAGCTTCCCCTTCTACTACTATGTTTTGTCTTCTTATTCCTCACCTTGTTTATACATCCTCCATTATTTTACATGTTCCTCATATCAATAATATTCCAAATTTTACCTTGGATGTGGTATTCAAGGAATTTAAAACTTAAGAAGAAAGTGTCCATGATATGCATACTAAATAGGACTCTATTGCATATAATCATCCACATTTAATATATCTTATATCTAAAGTTGTTACATATCAATTTCCTATAGTTTTATAATACCTAGATCTTTGAATTATAGTATGAAAAAAGGAAGTCTTAATGTTCATTTACAAGTTTTTTAATGTGGAAACCTTACATTTTTCATGTGAAAATGAAGTCCAGCTAAATTATTTCTATGAACCTTAAGGGACTTTGCTATTCAATGCTTCTACTATTTAGCTTCCATTTAAATACTAATTATTTGGATGATCTAGCTATGGATTTCTTATGCCATTTTCATGTCAATATATACTTGAAAACCTTTGCAAAGGATTTGACTTTTTTTTTTCTAAATCCATAATGAGTATATCAATAATTATGTCATGTGATCCTTTAAATAAATAATCAATTCAATGGTAATTGAAGACAAGAAAAGTTTAAAGGTAAATAACATAAAAGATAATGCAATACACAAACAATACCTTCACCTAAAACCTTTATTTCTCCTTAGATAGAGTTGAAGTAGAGTGCACCTTATCTCCACTTGATTTTTCCTTTTGATGTATTGATGGAGGAATGTGGTTTCTTATGAAACTGATAGCATGATGATAGGATTGATATGATGAATGATCAAATGGATAGCATGAGGATATGGTGCAAATGAAATAGCTATTCAAAAATTCAGTAGCATAAAGCTATGGTGTAGAAGATTCAATAGAGATTTGGGTAGAATAAGGATATGAATATGGAAGATTCTCAAATGAGACGAGAGGCCTCTTATTTATAGAATTTTTATGGGGGAAATCAAGGACCAAGATAGATTGGTTGGTGGATGGCTAGGATTGATTAAAGATCAAGGTTTGGATCAAAGTTGTAGTCATGTGACAGGTGTCACATGAAGGATAAGGGCTAGTTTTAGGATGTGAATTAGGGCATATCCTTATGTGAATGGTTGATATTTGGAGATGTAGTATGAAATGGATGGATGAGTTTAAAGTTAGTTTGACTTTTGTGGCAAGTGTCTAGGTTCAATGAATCTAGACAAGGTCTTAGTTAGTCATGTGACTCAATAATTAATTAAATAATAATAATAAAAGTGTACAATTAGTTATTGGAGAAGGGTGATGTGGAAGGATAAACTAATTAAATAAATAAATAGTATTTAATTAATTAAATTGGGGAATAAAGGTGAAGGATAAATTAATTAACTAAATAATATTTATATTTATTTAATTAATGG
The DNA here is from genome assembly GCA_007258455.2 of Sequoia sempervirens. Classification (NCBI taxonomy): domain Eukaryota; kingdom Viridiplantae; phylum Streptophyta; class Pinopsida; order Cupressales; family Cupressaceae; genus Sequoia; species Sequoia sempervirens. Next base: position 229,243,943 of record VDFB02000003.1, on the reverse strand, counting down.
TTAGGGTAAGGAAAAGTCAATTATGGTCAGATATTTAATTAATCCATTAACATTCCTAGAAAGAACCTTCATTAATCTCAAGGAGAGCTACAAACTCTTCTCAATATAAAATATTTTTCAAGGGTCAATTGAATCCCTATCACAATCTCTTCTTATATTTTTTATTTTTTATTTTCCCACATTTTATTATTTGGGATAATATGTAGGATTTGGTACCTCCATCCTTTCTATTTCAGAGGTAGTTAAATTCTCTAGGAGCTACTAAATACAGTTTGGTTCATAATTTCTTCAATTGTTTCATTTGTTATTTCATTTCTTACTTTATGTAGGATATTATTTACAATGTCATTTATTTTTTCCTTTGATTCTAAAACAATCTCTAATGTTTCCATTTATTATTGATGGGAGAACCTCTTTTTCTCAATATTTAATAGAGATGGGGACAACTATTGCAAGGATAATTTTTGGAAGGTCCTCAATAGGGTTAGAGTGTCTTATGGCATTTCCTTTTTTGTCTGACTAATTAAGTAAATTGATTTTGACCTTTTTTTGAGGTTCAAATTGATCCAGGGGAGAAATTTGAGCCAAATATTTCTCAAGATCTAGAACCACAATTTTCTTTATGAACCATTATTATCATTATTGTCCTTTTTTGTGGGGGAACAAGAAAAAAATGGGGAATGCCTAATTAGAAATTAATTTTTTTGCGAGCTTGTCCAAAAGAAAGGTTTATTGATTCATTGTCCCAATTTTTATTCTAAGAATCTTTGAGGAATAAAGCAATTATTTTAAAAGATACACCCATTTATCCATTTTTCATGACAAGCATTTTCCATCTTGCCAAATTCCATTTCATAGATTATTTGACATTTTTTCTTTTCAAATATGTCATGATGATCTTTTGCAATGTCTACTCACGATCACCTCCCTAACCTTAAGTTTGTCGTTGTATGACTATTTAGTTTGTTTTTTATTAGATAAGCAAGATTAGGGCCCTAATCCCATACAAAAAAAGAACAACAAAGTTGTAGAACTCGGCAAAATAGACTAGAGAAAACAACTAGTCTAGAATAGTAAAGATGAAGTTGTCACCATAGCAACAAAGAGACTGCAAACCCTTATAAAGATGACTATTTAGTTTGTTACTTCATATCATTTTGTTTTTTGTTTTAACACAAGTGTATTTTAATTTAATCTAAATATATTTTTATGTTACTTCAAATAATCAAAATGATATTATGTCTGAAAATCACATAGACTAAATTAAGTCTAAAAAAATAAAACTAATAAATAACCTCAAAAACTAAATATCTTTTGATATTTTTTATTACACTACATTATTATTTTCTCTTTATGATGACTTATAATATTATTTATTATAATGCAAAAAATTATATACATCAAATTTAATATAATTTTTATATTGAAAAATTACAATATCAATTGTTGTTATTACATATGAAAACTAGGTGATGTACCCACCTATTAAATCCTATCCAACTAATTTATTTTTTTTAAATTAACCTTTATTGATATCCATAGCTCCTATTGCATATGAAACTAGGTAAACTACCCACCTATAAAATCCTACCAAACTAATTTGAGCATAATTTATCATCCATATATGTGAGTGTAATGTTTGTAGCAAAAAATCTCTAGTTTTTGGAATATAAAACATGTTACATAAATTTCTTCTTCCTTGAATCTTGGAATACATTCTAAAGGTTAGTTTTTTAATGATTTTTAGTTTGTAGTTTGAAATTTTTTATGAATAATAGAGGGAATTTATGTTATTTTAAAAATAAATTTTGTAGAAAAAATAATTAATATATTTTTATTAGTTCAAATTTTAGTAGAGTTTTTAATTGTTTTATTATGGATGTTATGTCTTTAATTTAATAATTGAATTTTAATTATTAAATAGTGAATTATTTTGTACTTAAGTATATCAACTTTATCACTATTTTATTTGTGAAAATAAAAAATAAATAAAAAGAACTCTTAAGATGCTAATCAATTTAAGAGATATATTTTTTTTCTTTAAACTAACTCTTAATTAAATCAAATAACAAATATCAAATATTTAAATAAACTATTTTGATATGATCTATAAATAAAAAATACACGAGTTTAGAAATAAATGAATATAAATAGATATATTTAGGGGTATAAAATGAAGAAAAATAATATGTGCATTTTATATTTATTAAATTGGGAACTAGAAATGGTTTGAGAAAATTTTGAAAGCGCTATGATATAAATGTACACATTAAGATTTGTAATTGAATATTTAGACAAGAAAGTATAAGAAGAACAAGACACGTGATATAACATCTATCATAATATATGAACTAAGACTCACATTAGTTAAGAACATTACAAGAGATGAATATGTCATGTGCTATTGGAAAGCTTATGAAATTATATGGAAAGCAAAGAACATCAATGAAAATTATTATAACATAAGACTATTTGTAGCAACATTGATTGGTGGCACATAATTTTTCTATATATGTTATAATCCTAATGGAACCAAGAATGATCTTAGTGATTTGAGGATCAAATTTTTAGTATATTTTTACCACCTAGAGTTGGCTCATAGAAACATTGCATTTTTGAAAGAGAAAATCAATATCTAGGTGAGATAATATGTTGATAGGACTATATATTTAAAAATGATGTGTAATATTCCAAGTAGAATTGATGTAGAGATACAAAATGAATAGTTCATTGGTAGTTTTACAAGGCATGTACATCATTGATATTGAATATATATCAAATTACAAGAAAAATATTTCTTTATAGTCATAAAAGAAGGTGTGATATTTAATCGTAAAACAACCCATGAAAATGACAATCCAGTCCATAAAATCTTGTATTAGTGAAAATATTATAGTACCCATCTTGACCACCTAGTTTTAGTTCACTTAGTAACAATTAACATCATTAAATATAAACATAACTCAATATTTATCCTCAAATTTAAATATTACCATGATTTCTTGATGGGACACTTCATAATCTAATATTAATTATAAAACTTTATAATATAGTTAAGGTGCTTATTCAGTTAGAGAGAGTATTCCAAAAAAAATCAATGAAAACATTCTAATATTTTAGAAACAATGTTAATTACAGCAATTATTTTACAATCATTAATAATTATGATAATATCTTACTATTATAATTATTTCTATAATAGTATGTAATAATTATGCTAATAACATTAATATTAACTTTGTAATTATTATCTCCATGTTCTTTTCAAACACTATGGATCTCCTACAAGATGTGAACCTCTTCAAATTGCTAGCTTTTTAGTACATTCAAAGCTATATCCTTGTAGATGAAAGCTTAAATTTAGCCATTACTAGGTATGATGTCTCTCATGGCTCTACTCTTAATGAAGTTATTTTCACCTTGAAATAAATTAAAAATTATCTTTCTATAGCCTAGTCTATAATGTTATAAAATTCATTTTGCATATTAACTATGAAATCACTATGGAGAGTCATGAAATCACATTAGTTAGATATGAGAATAGTTTCAATGAGAAAAGTAAAACATATTTTTTTGGACTATTTACTTTCTTCTACAACATGCTCTATATTTATGTTTGCCTTTGCTAAAAAAAATTTAACTTATTCCTAAGTAGCCTATTGACTCATCTGCATCATCTACTCCAAAAGCTAGGTTGCTTGCTTTATTTTGATCAGTATTCTCTACTCTCATTTTATCTTTTTGGGACAATGTGTTGTGCTTGAAAATTATTCCTATAATTTTATCTCATTCTCTACTCTATATTCCTTCATAGAGTCTTTCAAGCAATCTAGCTCTATGTACTTTTTTATATATTTGTGATATAAGTATAAGTATTTCCACCTTTTAACCATAAAAAACATTATTGTTCTCTTCATTGTATCAATACCAAGTCAAATATTTATAATAATGATATTATCATCACTAAATATCCATGAAATGTTTTATTAACAAAGTTAATTAATAGTTAACAATACATTATTTGACTCAAGTAACGAAATTCAGCTATGAAAACACAATAACAATAACCCAGTTAAGGGGAACCACTAGATGGCAACCACCTCTGGAATGGTGGATCAAAATTAACTTTGATGGGACAGCTAAGGGGAATCTCGGGCCAACTGGTAGTGAGGGGGTGTTGAGACATTGTTTTGGCAGACTTCTTAGCACGGTGGCACTCCCTTTGGGTAATCAGACAAATCATCGTGTGGAAACGGAGGCTACGTTTATTAGTGTGAAATATGCTATTGAGAAGGGTTATTCAAAAATTTGGGTGGAGGGAGATTCTATGAATATTATTAATTATCTGAAGGGCAATCATCCCTCAAGTTGGAATGTAGAGCAATTAATTAAGGACATGGCTATTATGTTACAAACTTGTGACGAATCCTGTATATCTCATGTGTTTAGGGAAGGAAACTCCCTTGCTGATTTCTTTGCCAACTTGGCTATCAATTTAAGTGATTTTTGAACGTGGAAGAGGGGTCTATCATTCTCGAGGATGAAAGAAACATTTTAAGAAATGTTGGCGGGGGATAATATCTTACGACCCTCTTGGTTTTGTAGATTTCCTTGTTTGGCATGCTTTTTGGGTAAATTTGGGTGTTCTGGCCTGCTTCTAGAGACTTTGTGCAAGGGTTGTGTGACTGCTTGCAGGGATTCCATGGGTGGTGATAGGAATAGGGTTGAGCCTAACTCATGTGGCTACATTAGGAGGAGGAAAAAACTTTGGAACATTCTTTGTCATGGCAATTTTACTCCATTCCTAGAAAGATTACATGGACATGATTCAAATGCTTCAACAAATTTTGTGTCTACCTGGCCCAATCAAAAATTGGTGCTAAAAGGCCTAGAGGTGGAAGTGAATGAGGAGTTCATCACCTCTGTGATGGGGTTGCCAATGGTGGGAAAAAAAAAATTCAAGGACAAAAGAAGCAACGAGGAATCCATGACCCAATTCTTCAAGGGCGATGAAAGGAACAGGTTGGTAAGGCTGGTGAATTGGGGCTTTGACAGAACCTCTTTGAAGAAAATCTGGGCTATGGTTGCGGAGGTTCTGATGAGATATGTGACGCTCAAAGGGAGGTACAGTGCCCTTCTGGGTCATCATTTTACCTTGTTAAATCACTTTAGGCACAACTTGTTTATTTCCTTTCCTTTTTATTTGTTATCTTGTCTTAAGTCCTTAGTGTATGCTCATCTTAAGAATAGGAGATCTCCTATTCTTCATGAAGGGCTTATTTTACTTATAATGGAGCATATTCAGTCCATTACTCTGGCTCTTGCCATTGCTAGCAAAAATGATAATTTTATGGCTCCTTCTGGGTCTTTGGATTCAGAGTCATCATCTAATGAGGAAGAGGAATGGAATGGGGAGGAGGCTAGTGTGGCTTATGGATCGAAGAAGAGAAAGGTGGTGGGTGCCAAAGTGAATAGGGCCCCTAAAAGAGTGGCTATTTCTTATAGTGATGACACGGAGGTAGGGTTGGATGGGCCCTCTCCTATTGTTGTGGAATTAGCGGTTGACAGAGGTGCAGTTGGTGGGGATTTGGAGACTGGGGCTCAGAAAAATGTTGATGGGGTTGATAAGCCGAGAAGACTGTCTAAGAGATTGGCGAGTTTGAAGACTAAGCAGGAAGTAGGGACAGCCAAGAATATTTTGGAGGTTGAGGCTAATATTAACCCTAGTGTTAATATTGTGTCTATGGAGGACTCCCCAGTGTATGAAGTTAATATGGGTACCATGGAAAAAGAGGGCGAGGAGTGGAACATGAATGGTGAGGGCAAGGACAAAGGTATTCTGCCAATGAGAGTTGATCCTTTGCCAGAGGACTTTTCGTACTTGGACGAGGAAGACACCTCCATGTTTGGCATGTTATACATGGCTAGGGCTAGGGCTACTGACACTTTTAAATTGGCAAAGTGGACCTTGCAGGAATTCAAAAAAATCAATATTAAAATCAAGGGTCTCAAGGCTAAATTGTAGAAGGATTCGGGGCCCTTTGTGCCAAACATTCTAATTGATAGACTGGTGGATCTGGAGAATACTCAAAATAAGTTTAAAGAAAAGTGTGAGGACAGGTTGAAATCCCTTGAGGATAAGGTGGACGGTCTGAATAATGGCATCATAAACTTGTTGCGGGTAAGCCATGCTTTGGTCAAGAACAACGCTAAGGCCCTCAAGGTCTTGTTCAAGAAGCTGAGTCAACTAAGGGAGGAGAGGGTCTTTTTTTCTCAACTCACGAAGAAAGACTAGGAAGGACAAGGAAAAGGTAAGAAATCCCTCAAGGATTATGACAAGGTGCTAGTTGCCAGAGGATCAGAGGAGTGGAATAAAAGATTCGAGGTGGAAAAAAAAGAGCTGCTTGATATGGTTGAAAAACACAAGTCCCAGTAGTTTGATTTGGCCAATACTTTGGGTGGCCTAAATTAGTTTCTCTGTTTATGTTGTTTCATTGTTTTCTATTTTTCTGTTTGTTTTGGTTGGGGTTGTTTTGCTGTTGGGAGCCTCGGGTTGTTCTTTGTCTATCTGCTGACTGGCTCCCAGTTTGTTCAATTTTTTGTCGGTTGGGATGCTGGTGGTGGTTGACTATGTTATTTTTTAGCAGCATTTGATGATAAATTGTTCAGGGTTTCGAGTCCCTTCAAAACCTATTTTTCCCTTTTAATCAAAACAATAACCCAGTTAAAACACCTGTTGGATGGAGAGACGCGGAGCTACAAACGGGTGAAGGCGGGACTCTGGAGATTTGAAATCTGCAGAGTCTAAAGATAGCAATGAGGACAATGGAGAGGTTGCAAGAGATCCTCCATGGGTGTCTTGGTTGCGTCGGTGGAGAGAGGGGTTTTGGTCCCTGGCTGGCATGTTGGGTGTGAATGTTAGGGCCCTCATTTTGGTTGTGTGGGGGACCCCTGTTTGTTCTGGTGCGGCTGTGCTTGGAGCAGAGTGTGAGGTCCTAACTGCCTCTGCTTCTCTGGTGGGCTCGGCTGTTTTGGGGGCATGTGGTTCTTGGTATTTGGATTCTTTGGCCTCTTTCTTATTGTGGAAGCTCTAGTCTGAGTTTTTTTCTTAGAGGGTTGGTGATGTGTTGTGAGGACTCTTTGAGGAGTTTTGCAGTTGCTCTTCTTGTGATGTCCTTTTGGTTACTATTTCCCGAAAGGTTATGGTGGAGGCTATGACCTTTGCACTTTTTGGGTTTGTTGTTCACTATGAGGCTGCCTTTTGGATGGTGCTTCTGATTTTGGAGGAGGTAGAGGCCTTCATGGTGCATGGGTTTGTTGGTCCCCATGAACGTTGGTTGCGAGTGATGGTTGAGAACCTATCTGTTGTGGCTTGGGGCCCCTAGTTTTTGAAGATTAATCTGATGAAGGGGTTTGTATTTTTTTTTGGAGTTTTTGTTATTCATAGTTTTCTTCTGCTGTGAAGTGGTTGAGGTGTGACCTATGGGTCATGATCCCCCTTTTGGTGTTGATGTTTATTTTGTTTAAGGGGGTTTATTTTCTTCTAATGGAAGTTTTTTTTGTTGGCTAATGGTTTCTGTGTACTCCAATTTGTTGGGTTTCATCCATGGCTTTTCTTCTCCTTGCATGCTCCAGTGTCCTTCCTTGTCAAAGGTGGTAATGACTGCCCTCTCTTCTGATACTCTCTTTTTGTTTCTATAGTTAATGTCTTCTATGGAGCTGAAGATTTCTCCCATTGAGGCGAAGCCCTCTTCTTTTGAGGAGAAGGTGGTTGCTACTATTTAGATGGAGAGTTCTTTTCTCATCTGCTTGTTCCTATCAAGGGGGAGCTTGTGTGAGCAAATGAGTGAAGTTGTTGGAGGTTTTGGCTCTCATTTCTCCCTCTCCTATAGAGGGGAGCTCCCTCCTTTTGAGGTGGGGTTGGAGTTGGTATTTAAGGTTGGGTGTTGCTGCATGAAGGTTGTTATGTTTCAATACTCCATAGTTTTCCTATGGAAGTGGGTTTTTGGGAGTTGCTGGTGTTTTTGGTTAGGGGCTTGATGGTGATCTCCACTATCAAGAGGACTGTTTCTCTTGGCTCAGGGGCGTTTTATCTGAGCAACTGGTTTGTTGATGTAGGCAAGTTCTTTGTTTATCTGAGTTGGGTTTCTAGTCCTGATTAAAACTAGGTTTTAATAGGGTTTCAGGCCCTTGGTTGTTTGTATGTTGCATCTTGTGTAGTCATGTATAATCTTTTAGAGGTTGTTGTAGGGTTGTTGTTGGTATATGAGTTATTTTATATGCAGCTTGCTTAATCTTGTTCTGGGTTCCGAGATCCCCTCAAAACCTGTATTTTACCCTTAATCAAAACAAAGTTAATTAATAATTTTGAAGGTCAATTATGATATGCTTGAATTGGCCAAAGTGATCCTTATTAAGTATTATAAATATCAATAGTTTTCTTACTAGTGATCACTTTAGAAAATATTGTTAATTGATTATTAACAATACTTTAATCAAATATTGATACAATATTAATGATAAAAATCTTATCTTAATTAATTATCCAGTCTTAGTGATTTTCATTTCTTTAACACACATAATTATAAATATTTAATAATAAAAAATTTAGATTATGATATATATATATATTTGATAAAAGTGGTAGGCCACTATAATATATTAATATAAATATAAATCTAATTTACAAATCTTGGTTCAGGCGAGTATACCGGCAGGAAAGAACCAGGAAGAAAACCTCTGGTTATAGCTCGAGAAGTTACAAAATTGGTACAAAATCATCCCAATTATTGGGAACCCTCAAAATCCTATCAATCTATCTTAGTAATAAAGTATGTATACTAATTTTACATGAACATAAATAGATTATGATATTTATTGTCTAAGTAAAAATAAATATTTGCAAGGGGTTGGAAAATCTAAAAATATCTCATTCAATATTTATCACCAAGCAAAAAAAAACTAGTTTGACAAACTTTTTTCTTTTTTTTTCTCACTAAAAATTTATTTTGAAGTTTAAGCTTAGAGCTTTTAAATTTTTGGACAAACAAGAAGAAAGGAATTTTTAAAAAATATCCTTCACAAACAATATGTTAATTTTGTATTCCAAATTTACTTTCATAAAGAGAAAATGTCTCCTAGGATATTTTCCATTTTATCAAAAATATCTACATTTCTATTTTTCTTTTAAAAAATCATAGATTTTTTTAAAAAAATATAATTCTTACATATTTTATTTTTTCAAGAAAAAACCTTTCATTTCTAAATTAAATCGTCATGAACTCATAACCAAAAGAAACAAAATTAATATTTTAAGAAACACTATATAAGGAATGAAGGCAAAGTCTAACTTAGAGAGTTAAAGAGGCATTCTATGATGTAATTAAAATTTAAATATCTTTTTATTCTATGCTTTTCATAGTAGAAAATTATTACAAATTTCCAAATTTACTTTCATAGAACATTTAGAAAATATCTCCTATATGAAAAGGAGAGTACATTTTCTCTTTTATCGAAAATATCTACATCCCTGTTTTTCTTTAAAAGATCATGAAAAAAATCTAAATCAAAACTTAACCAAAAGAAAAACACTACACAAAAGACCAATAGAAATGAAGGCAAAGTCTAACTTAGAAAGCTAAAGGTCCATTCCATAATATAATTAAAATTTAAATGTATTTTTACTCTACGTAAATCCCCTTTTAATCATTATGGGGTGTGGTTATTACATAATAAAGTGGTTCCCTAAAAGGGTGATTAAATTGTTGTTTAAATTTAGCTTG